>JACEII010000035.1:418234-479204 GCA_014332785.1 Antheraea mylitta
ATAGATTAGATAGAGTTATATGTAATTGTAAATTAAGGAGCTATATCTTAATATGGTATAATATTTGGAAAAGAGATAAAAGACACGTAACTAGTAAAGTTTTGAGTATAAAGGTGGTCGGATTTGGAAGTAGAGGAAGACCGAAGAAGGTATGAATAGATTGTATGAAGAATTGCATTAATATAAAAGGTATGCATATTAAAATGACTACATACAAAAGAAAGTGGAAAAAGAAAAAATGTTGTGCCGACTTTATTTAGTTGAGATAACATTTTTGGAGGTGGTAGAGCCACGCTGAAACTATTAATGGTTTCAGCATGAATGGGTCAGCTCGCACGGGGCAGTACCACCCTCTCACAGAATACCGACGTGAAGTAACAGTGCTTGCGTTGTTGCGTTTCGTTCGGTTAGTGAGAGCGTCAGAGGCCCATCTCCCCTCCTCTACTTTCCTCTATTCTCTCCCACTTCCCTCTTCTGTCCCCATCCCCTTTCCCCCGATCCCCCAAAACACAGGCTGGCAACGCACTTGCGACTCACCTGGTGTTGCTAGTGTCTAAGGACGGCGGTGATCACTGAACATCAAGTCACCCGCCTGTTCATTTGCCTCCTATGTGATATAAAAAAAGGTAAAAAGATTATTATATAAAAATTACTAATTGTCTATAATTTTAATGTGGAATAACATACATAATTTGCGTGGAAGTTTAATTAGTATTAAATTATGTTTTTTTTTTTAAATCGAAGCACGACATAGTGACTGCACTATGCCTGATGTTAAGCATAGTACAATCCAAAAACATCGGCAACCACCGAGAGACAGATTATCCATCGCCGGTCGCCGCTCTCATGCCGGCCATAATGACGAAAGTCACCCGGTTCTGGATATGCACAGGCTGATCTCGAAACGCGACGCGCAGAAGCGAGTTACTATGACAGGCTTTTTCGCCATGTACATGGTGGTTGCGACCCAGTCGGGCTGTAAAACCCTACCACCCCGCTATCGCCATTGCCTTGTTCGTTATTCAGCAGGGTGCACCACGTGCAGGTGAGGTTAGCTTGGGTGTCTTAAGTCTTAAGATGTTACTCGACACCCCTTACACCCCAAATGACATTAGATTAGCTATAAGAAAAATAATCCGCACATAACTTAAATAAATATTCTAAATAATATTATACATGAACTCATACGGTGATTTCATAATTTGTAGACACAATTCTAAACATTAATAATTGATTTGTCAATATGAACTAAATATTAAATTTTTAAGCCAAACAACTGTAAATAATTGCGGTGTAAACATATTATAATCACGCTCGAATTTCTCGGAAAATTTTCTTCAACTTTAACTGATAAAGATTTATAGCCGTGATAAAAAAATTTCATAGTCGTGAGTCGGCCGTAAATAATTCGAGGTATACCTGCGAATGCTGATTTGACATGGGTCAGGGCCTCGATCACGAATCATATAATATTTCTTGTGTGCCGACGTCACTATTCACGACTACAGTGCAAATTGAAACTTCAGCTCAAATCTCATACTCACTTAGATTGTCAATATTCGTTGTCAATATTATATTGTTCAGTAATAGTAAATCGTCTTAAACTAATAATGTTTTTTTGTCGTCCTAACTATATCAGTACAGTTACAAAACAAAGTTCTCTGCCACGTTTGTCTTTCTGTGTGTCTGTTCGCGATAAACTCAAAATCTACTGAACGAATTTTCTTGCCGCTTTCACCAGTACATAAAGTGATTCTTGAGGAAAGTTTTGATATATAATATGTCCAGTCTTTTTTATTATTAGGGCGGGACAACGTCCGCCGTGTCCGCTAGTAATATCATAATTCCGAGTGTGAATTTGTTTGTAACGCTTTCACGCCCTCACTAATCTACCGATGATTATGAAAAGCTGCATACACATTGTCAAAGATTCAGAAAAGAACAAAGAGTACCCTTCAATTAGAAAAAGTATAATTTACAAAAGGTAAGTCAAATCTAGACTAACATGGCCAAAGCTAAAAGTATTATTTAATAAGAATGAAATGATAAGTAACTTGTAACTAGCTTGTGGTAATAAAATAGAGAATTATTCGGCGGAGGTGGGCCTCCGGCGCTCTCACTGACCGAATGAAACGCAACAATGCAAGCACTGTTACTTCACGTTAATTTTTCTGAGGGACGGGTGGTACTAACCAGGGCGAGCCGAGCCAGTCATGCTCAAACCAGTAATAGCTTCAGCGTGGCTCTACCACCTACAAAATAACTTCACATATCTTTTTAATGACACATTTTAATGATCATCATTTGAACAGTACAGACGTCGGACGACAGGTTGCAGTATAATGTAGTCAGAGTAAAATTAATAATATATAGATCTCCACTGAAGATTATTTAAGCCTGTTAATTTCCTTGACAACCGATCTAACAACCTTGGAATTTATTAATGTCTATAGTATATACCATCATACTAATTACACATAATGCTGCGCCCGTAAATTAATTGAATACCGTTTGCTTCAAAAGAAACTTATTTATACGCGTAAAGACGAAAGTTAGACAGACTCATTATAGCTTCTTTAATATTTGAGAGATGCGACAATTTGGATGGTGTTATATATAGAACTCTATTGTTCGCATTTAAAAGTTGGAGCAATAAAATGTCACGTATGTATTCATGGTTCCCACGCTCAATGATTCATCCATTGTTCATTTCCAAGTTCACACAGGTTATAAAACGTTAGGAACCTATAGGTCGTTTTTGGTAAAAACAGTTCTATTTGACTTTTTTAATCGTATATGGTGCATTACTTAATTTGTTTTAATAAAAGAAATGAAATTGAGATGATATAAGTTCGTAAGATTTAATCAAATTTGTTTATGTAATGTAAATGGAAGTAAAATATATACTCGTAAACGAAGTATTTTGAAAGTATTCCATAATTGAATTTCGTATAGATTCGTAACTACTACACGAAACTCAAATATGGAACTCTTCTTTGGTACGCAAAAGTAGTTGCAAAGATGTTTATAATACGAACTCCTTGCATATTCGTAACCTTTTACAAGTAAATTTAAAAAAGAAATTTCAAATTTGGCGCGAACATTGTTTTAATAATTTTATTTCATGTATTATTACTTTATACTTGTGAATCATTATGGCATTATCTAATACGTATAAAATAGATTTAATTGAAGCGTAACTTCTTAATTATATAATTCTGAATAATATAGATTAAAAAAGATCGACTATTATTCTATGAGCATTGAATATATATGTATTTAGTAATTCAATAATATTTATCATTTTATACCATCTTAAAAATTAACTTTAAAATAGTGAACTTGTTTTTTTTTATGTGAAAATTTGTAGCATGTAATACAATTAATTTAGATAATTTATAGACAATCAAGTTATACTAGAGATATGACAATTTTGTCCCACGCGTATTAATTGAGTCGGGCGGCGAGCCTCAGAATAAAACCTATTAACTACCAGATCGGGGTATATACTAAATTTGGACTTTTCATATATAAATCAGGGTCAGGCGTGTCCCGAAAGGTCTATAGATAAACCCAAACGTATAAAGAGAATTGAGAGAGTCACCCGAGCAGCTGGCCCTAGCCGTCGCGAAGTCTGTCACATTACAACCAGTTTTATGTGAATCCCGAGCGAATCTTGTTTTAATACCGTATATTTCCTGAAACTTACACAAATTGAATCTTGCTTCTGACGCTTTAAGATTATATCAACGTTTTAAGGGAGAATAGAATGTAACTTAAATCGAGCAGTTATTGTATACATTAAACGAGCATTGGTAGGTGGTAGAGCCACGGTGAAGCTATAAGTGGTTTCAGCATGAATGGTTTGGCTCTTCCGGGGTACTACCACTTTCTCACAGAAAACCGACGTGAAGTAACAGTGCTTGTATTGTTGCGTTTCGTTCGGTCAGTAGAGCGCCGGAGACCCACCTCCCTCCCTCTCACTTCCCTTTTCCCCACCCCTCTTCGCCACCAACATAGGCAATGCACTTGTAACTCTTCTGATGTTGTTGCTGATGTCTATGGACGGTAGTAATCACTTAACATCAGGTGACACACCAATTCGTTTGCATCAGATGATTAAAAAAAATAACTGCTCAGATATCGCATCAATCGACATACGTTCAAAGTGTATGACGAACCGGAGCCATCCATAAAAGTACCAGACTCAAATTAAAAAATGTTGCCAAAGATTTCCACGTTCCAGCAGCTGTTATGAGAAAAAATCCATGAAGTTTACTTGCTAATACTATATATACTAGTTTATAGATTTAACTGTTTCAAAAATAAAATCAAACTGTTTTTTGTTACAGTGAATCGTTCGTGGCCCATCAATTTTACGTGAAAGTGCAAAGAAAAGTCCAATAAATATCTAATGACGAACCTTCGTAAACTAATGTCTCCATTACTGAAATATATCATAAAATAAATTGTAGAAAAAATGTTTCCTGTAAATCTATGGTGTAATTTTCATAACCTTACATATGTTCATGGTCATTAATATTGTTTAATTCTGCAATACTTTTTAACATGGTTGGTTGATATTATTTTATTTAAGTAAGAAATAATTTAAAATTACGTAATTAATGGAGGTTTATAACTTATTGTTTTTTCTTTATATTAAACGAAACATTAAGGTGATTAATGTATTTTTTTTTAATTATTAATATCAAAGCTTTCTTATTCGAATACTGTATTCTATAAAAAAAGTTCTAACATCAATTAGAAAATAAAAAGGAATTTTCCAATGAAAATCTTGTATCTTCCTTGTTTTATGATTTAACCTCGAGTTAGCAGGATATTTCTTTGTTAACAAAATTCCCTTTAAGCGAGATAAAGTTTTCAGGTCTGTTTCTGATAGAAACGCGATTAAGGTTCTTAAGAAAAGCCAAACCAAAGGATTACTGTTTACGTTAACATAATGAAATGATGTTTACGGAAATTTAATAGAATTTTATTTAACACTAGGCGAAGCCGGTGCCTTTGTCTTCGAGAAAATGGTTTTGCTGCTTCATGGAAACTACGTATTTATATCGATTACTTGTTTACTAATACTTACATTTAATTCGTAACACCTTTATAAAAATAAAATAAAAAGAAGTAGCTTAGATAAATACTTGAAGAGGTTATTTTTTTGCTAGTAAATATTCAGTCAAAAACGATTTTTCCATTACGGAGACAAGTTCAAATAAACAGCAGAGATCTTCTATTGAATTAAATGGAGATTCAAAATTTCTTAATGTGATCATTATTCTGGATTTAGATATTTTTATATTGCAATTCAATATTAACAAAGAATTTTTTTTTTAATTTCTATTAAAAAATAATATGTTTTGGGGTGTAAGGGGTGTCGAGTAACATCTTAAGACTTGAGACACCCAAGCCAACCTCACCTGCACGTGGTGCACCCTGCTGAATAACGAACGAGGCAATGGCGATAGCGGGGTGGTAGGGTTTTACAGCCCGACTGGGTCGCAACCACCATGTACATGGCGAAAAAGCCCGTCATAGTGACTCGCTTTTGCGCGTCGCGTTTCGGGATCAGCCTGTGCATATCCAGTACCGGATGACTTTCGTTATTATGGCCGGCATGACAGCGGCGACTAGCGATGGATAATCTGTCTCTCGGTGGTTGCCGATGTTTTTGGATTGTACTATGCTTAACATCAGGCATAGTGCAGTCACTATGTCGTGCTTCGATTAAAAAAAAAAAAAAAAATGTGATTACAAACCCATTACTTGGGTCAGACATTTCTGCATGACGTCATTAAAGTGCAGGTTATTTGTAGAATTTAAGTTAGAAGCTATTATGGTCCATTTCTTAATCGAATGTCACAATAATCATATTCAGAGGATGCGGTTAGTTAAAGAATTTAGTATTAACAACACGTATGTGGGTGTTTATAATAGCATTCTGGCAGAACTGACTCCAAAGATCTTCCAAAATCCAGTGTAGTTTATTATAGTTGCGACTACATTTTTTTTTCTTGAATAAACTTTTATTTGTAAGTAGATATGGGTTTTCTAGGACATTTCAGAAATGGTAAAATAAAATAAAGAAAAATATACAGGACGACTTGTTAAACAGTAGCAATATTTACAGGGGTTACTGAGTAGTGGTTTTTGGTTATAAATCAATTTAAAAAATAGATGCTTAATATTTGACGTAATTATCTAGAGAAAAACAAAACTGGCATACACTAAACATCAGGTGAATTACGCAAAAACGACCTGGTGGAAGGATAAGGAAAGCAATGAATCACACCGTGCCGCGCAGTCCTATCCGCGTTCCGCACCTCGACCCGCACCCCGCATCTCTTTGTTCAACCGTGCGGCGTTCCGAGGATAACAGTTTCGTAATGATTAGCCTTAAAAACACCCCTTTAATGTTGCTCTGTTGAAACTAGATGTGATTTTATTACGTTTAATAGTATCGTTCCCATATTTTTTAAACTTTTAGAACAAATTTTAAGTAATGCTCTTTTTATAGTTTATTTATATTTCTTTTCATATTATTATTTTATATGTTTAACTTTAAACAGTCATCTAGTATATATGAGCAATATAGGATGGTATATTACTTTCTTATTTAACCTCGCCTCTTTCAGTTAGATGGGTTTTTTTTTAATTAAGAGCCACTATTTATTTCTTTGTTCAAGATTTTCATTAATCAGGCTGAAACGCTACACGTTTTTCTAGATATTTGTCAACAAATTGGTCTGAGGCCTACTTCGTTTTCTCTTTATCGTAACAATAGAAAATAACTTGGTAATTTGCAAAAGTTTATCTAACAGTATCTATACACACATATATTATATAAAAGGAGATGAAAAATTTGTATATAATTTTTATATGTATCGATGTTTTAATAGGTGGCAGAGCCAAGCTGAAACTATTACTGGTTTCAGCATGAATGGGTCGGCTCGCCTCTCACACAAAACCGACGTGAAGTAACAGTGCTTGCATTATTACGCTTCGTTTGGTCGGTGAGAGCGCCGGAGAACCATCTATCCTCCCCTTCCCATTCCTTCTTCCCTTTCTCTCTCCCTAAAACATAAAGACTGGCAACGCACTTGCGACTCCCCTGGTATTGCAAGTGTCTACGGACGTTGGTGATCACTTAACATCAGGTGACCCATCTGTTCCTTTGCCTCCTATGATAAAAAAAAATGTAAATTAAAAAGTCAAAAATAATTACTACACAGAAAACACGCGCAGAGCCCAGGATAATTACTACCAATACATATGATAGAATGTGAAAAATATAGAGTAACTCAAAACCAATAAATGTTTATAGTACAACTTACATCATTTAATTGTACGTTTTATTGCGTCTTCAACACTGTTTCTTAATTGAATATTCGTATAAGTTGGCGTACCTTATAACATTTATTCTCCGAGTTAAAAAGAAGCCATTCTTGAAAATCCACTTAAAGTGCTTAAATCTTTCCACATTCCCGGTCTTGGCTCTTAAATCCGGATATCCGGTTTTATCTTAGGCTCCCCTTTTATTCGTACCGAGAACACATTCCTGATGTGATACGTAATGAAACAAGAAAAAAGAGGAGATACGTAAACTTTGTTTCAAAAAAGTATCGGTCATATTTAAAATTCAAGAGATTGTTTGTCATTTGTTTTTTTTTATATCATAAGAGGCAAACGAACAGATGGGTTACCTAATGTTAAGTGATCACCATCGTCCATAGACACTTGCAATACCAGGGGAGTCACAAATGCGTTGCCAGTCTGTGTTGGGTGGGATGTAGAGAGGAAGGGAAGGAGAAAGGGGAAAGGGGAGGTTAGGTGGGCTTCCGGTGCTCTCAATGACCGAACGAAACGCAACAATGCAAGCACTGTTACTTCATGTCGGTTTTTTGTAAGACGGTGGTACTAGATGCTTAGATGCGTTAATCTCTGAAAATGCCAGACGGATTCAAAAAATTATTCTTACGTCTTATAATTTACTAGGTTTTGACCACGGCTTTGTTCGCGTATTTGTAGATTTGACTTATATGCCGGGAAAAGTATTTTTGACTGCATATAAGGTATATCCTTCATTGTACCGTAACAGTTTGTATGTAAAATTTCATGAAGTTCGCCTAAGTAGTTATGATGTAAAAACGTTACAAACAAACAAACAAACAAATATCAACAACGTTATATGAATTGTAGTAAAAAAAAGTATTCGAAACTAAGTAAATAATTCGTAGTAACAGTACAAGCAGGTCGTATGACGCGATGCTGAGTTCTGGACGGTAAAGGTGAATATATAAGTGAATAACAATTAAACACGGAAAAAGACGCAGGACACAGTTAGTAAAAAATATATAGAGAAGTTTGTATAAGAATTACCAAGATAAAACCAGCGCAAAATGGAAATCTTATAAATTATAAATCTGCTACGAATGAAATTGAAATCTACGTAATGGTTTCTCTCAGAAAAATGAAACTACCAAACAGAACGACAATTCACGATACAATCTCTAAACGAAGCGTTGCTTCTAGTAAAATTACAAACGGAATACTTGCGTTATTTTATACTCCTGTGGATAAAAAACTTAAAATCGTGCTTCGTGTATCATATAATATACGGCGCCTTTGTTTATTGCTTTTAGACAATATAAAGGCGTGAAGCGGAGAGGAACATCTGAGACTGGGTTCATTATCTTTGGAATTGATTGAAATATAAAGTGTGTTTACACTCATTGCCATAAAGCTGACTTTTATGTACCATGTGACCTTAGTTTTAATTCGACAAAGAAGTTATATTAAAAACGATATTGATGATTTTGGTTGTCTCGGTGCGCCAGAATTAGTTATGCAAAAAATAATAATTTCCGTAAGGGCACGAATTTCTACTTCATGTTTCGACAATCTATAATAGTCCGTTTCTATGAAATATATATATAATATGTTGACGATAAGATTAGTTATCTTCGATTTTATATCGTTAGCCGATAATTATTTGCGAAGAGAAATAATTGCGAATGTTTTTTAATTAAAACCTTTCAATTTACTTTTACACAGTTACAAAATAATTTTATTAAATGTAATTATAATAAAAATTTATTAGTTCAATTTAAAATTGAGGATGTATTTAAATTATTTGCAGGTTTCTATAGTCCATTTAAAAAGCATATAATTGTGTCACAACCAACAAAGGGTAGACAAAACATTAAAATTCTGGAGGATTTTGATGAATATTGATTAATTAATGATATTAACTGATAAGCATGTAAATAGTAAATTTATATGTCTTCTTTCAAAATTAGCTAAATCCAATTTTATGTATCCATATTACATGTTTAAATTTTTTAAGATATCCAGTTTTTATACACCGAGAACGAACTTCAAATTTTGCCGTTTATAATTAATTGCCATTGCCAATTTATACTTTGCCATGGCTGAAACATTGTGTAGCAACACACATAAGAAGGGAGAATGTGTTATAAATAGATAAATAAATGATTGTATTTTGTAAAAATTAATTTAGTTTAAGTTCTTAAATATGAATGTACTAACATAGGTTTTAAGAAACATCTTTACTAACACAATTTGTACGGATTCAAAATGTCTGAAATAAAGATTATTATTATTATATAAGATTTTTAGTTTTTTTTTAATAATCTCCATATTTTACATGAACAAAATTTGAAGATCTAGAAAAATAACATAAAATATCAGGAATGACAAAACTTGGATTTAGTTTATTTTGAAATGAACGATTCATATATTATGTGTTGATTATAATAATACTTTAAAAAGATCAAATGCTGATTTAAATATTTTTACAATTTTGGCTCATACTATTTTTATACGTTTAATCCTACATTACTAAAATTATCCTAGAAATTCTAACATATTAAGGTTTTAAATAGAATTACAGTGGAATCCTGAAAACATCAATTTCGCACCGCGTTATTAAATTTCGCATATTTTTTTTTTATTTTGTAAGAACCGAGTGACACAATATTTCATTTTCGCCTTACACGGTATGTAATTTTATTACTGGGATCAATTTTACGACATTCGATACTTTTACGGCTGTTGAGCCTTAAACGTGAAAGGGGTTCTATAACGGTCGCCATTATTCCTCCTCCTTTGTTCTTGTATGGAATATTGAGGAGCCGTAGCTTTAAAATAGATTCCTCGTGTTTTACTGCCGGACGATAGGGATTGTTAGATTTACAGAGATACTGAGAACAGATCTGCTATGATTTATAGATTCTTGAATGAATAAATTTAAGAACCATGTGTACGACCATTTATGAACGCTGAATGTCAAATGCGCTTTACACCGTGATGGCATAATACATAGTAAATATCTAACTAAATTAAAATCTTGTATAAGATAACACGGTGACTTCAAATTAAATTATTGTCAATGTTGATTACTGTAAGCCCCAGCAGCGGCTCAAGCCTAGGTCCGTTCTATCGGCGTGGAGCCGTTGAGTGCGCAGCTCACGCGATACAGTGACACAAAATCTTACATCACTGCGACAACATTACACATATCACCTCCACACACTTGCGCACGCTTATACATGAAAGTGGAAGGGTTTTATTTTTTCCCTTATCGAACTGAAATAAATCAGAAAAGTATCCAAAACGAAATATATATATAAGTTGTTGAGGTATGTATGCTTGGTACACATATATGTTTCAACAACTCACATAAGTATGAATAGTTAATGTAGCTGAGGTTAGCTCAAATAGGTCGCGAATTGCATGTATCACGCAACAGCCCAAGCCGCGGTGTGCTGTGCCTTAAACGCTCGCCTTAGTAGTCCGGTGAAGCTATTAAGACCTTGCTAGGTCAGTAGCGTAGTCAGTTCAAGAAAAAAAAAAAAGTTTTATCAGACTCGAACAGATAGCGCTTTAAATTACTTTGTTGACAGAACACTGTAGGACCGACTATTATAGGTATAATATCATATGGCCTCACGTTTAAATTTTGAATTTCTTTTTCAAATCCCGTTTATTTTATACTGTACGTGTTCTGGTAATCTATTTAGTACGTAACCTCGCATTTTCTGTATCAAGTTTTAGGCAGACTCATTAACCCATAATACCAAATACTTTATCATAATGTTAATTCAACATGTAATAACTGAGCCACAGCAACGCCTGGCCGGGACAGCTAGTATTAATATTTTATCGCAATGTACTTTTATCTTTGATAAAAATTTATGTTATTTTTGAACTAAACACGGAAGGTGGTACAGCCACGCTGAAGCTACTGTTGATTTCAGCATGAATAGGTCGGCTCACCCGGGGTAGTACCACACTCTCACAGAAATTTTTTGCATTTCGTTTGGTTAGTGAGTGCGTCGGAGACCCACTTCCCTTCCCCTCTTTTCCTCTCTCCTCCACCTTTTCCTCTTTCCCCCCAAAAACAGGCAGGTGACGCATTTGTGACTCTCCTGATTTTGCTAGTGTCTATAGATTTTTTTTTTTACACGGGGAAATACCTTATGGATACGCCACTCTCCTAGGGGAGAGGATGGGTCATATCCGAGTCCCACGGACTAAAACCCCACTGTGTACCGACAGACCGTAATTATTGGGGCGGCAAGGGATCGGTCTATGCTATTCCCCTTGGATAGCCGCCCCAACGGTCCGCTCGGCGGAAGGGGCCACCGGGCTCCTACCTATAGAGAGGCAGACTGGGTACACACCAGCACCCTCCCCTCGTCCGCCGGATCTGTGCAATGAGGAGATGAGCCCCCCAACCTATACCCTCAGATCCGGCTAAGGGGGCGGGAGGAGTTGGGCAAAGCGCCACCTCCTCCTGCCGGTTCTACTTTGGTCGAGACGGCCACTTAGCGGGTCTGCTTCACAAGCCTGTTCGCTACCGAGCGTGGTTTTGGCCATGCTCCTAGTCTCCATGTTCCTAGTCGTCATAGTGACAAATTCCCCATTCCTACAACCGCGCCGCCGTCAGTATAAGGCGTTGGTCCTCCCACGCAGCACACTGACACAGAGTGTGCTGTGCAGTGTCCTCATTAGCGCCGTACTCATGGCATGCGGTGGTCGGCTCCTTGCGTGCGATTTAGTGCAGGTACCATCCGAAGCAACGGTGCCCGGTGAGTACCTGCACCATCCGGAGCGTCAGGGAGCCCCACTTTTGTCCTATCCACTCCCGCAGAATCGGGCGGACGGTGTCTATGGTATAGTGCCTATAGTGCGCTTCCGCCAGGTCCTGCATCCATCTCCCAACTGCTACCTCCCTCAAACTTTGCTGCCTTGCCTCTATCTCTCTGGAGACCTAGAGACTCCCCACTACGCTCCCTCGTCGCCGTGCATTCGTACACAGCGGCGAGGACCTTTGCTTCCAGCTCCCAGGACAGGGAACCGGCGAGCATAAAGGTCGCACCCCGTAGGCGGCCATCGCCCGGACGACTCCCATGTAGAGTCGACGACACCCGGCACTGGGCCTCCCTATGTTGGGGAGCAGCCGGCCGAGTGCTGCCGTCGATCGAACAGTTCGTGGTTCGAGCACTGCAAAATGGGGCTCGAACCACCAGCGCCCGTCCAGGGTGAGGCCCAGATATTTCGTTCGGGTCCCCATCCCGATCCGGGCGCCCTCCGCCACTATGTGGGCCCCAAGTGGTGGCCCTTGTCGAGGCCCGTGGAAAAGTAGGGCCTCGGTCTTCTCGAGGGTCACCCTAAGGCTCAACCTTCTTATACGCCTAACCATGAAGTTGTGGCCATCGTGGCCAGGCGCACCAATTCTCGCCAAATGCTCTGTTCCGAAGCTGAACTGCGCGTCCGCTAGATTAGGTCCCACTCCCTCTAGGTGCTGGACGACCCGGAAAGAGACAATCCTCTCCAAGGCATTCCCATCCAGCAGGAAGAGGCAGGTATACAGAAGCGCAGTCTGGAGTGCGGCCCTCCTTCATCATCAGGCAGAGCCGCCCAGGCTTCCAGGGCTTCGGGAACTGCCCGACCGACAGACATTTGTCAAACAGTTCCCAAATCCATCCCTATAGATGGGCCAACACCAGGCCTAGCACCCAACCCGGGACCCCATCAGGGCCGGGCGCTCTTCGCCGATTGAGTAGGCACTCAACAGCCCTCCCCATCTCCTCCTCTATTATCGGGTGAGGAGGGCTGCTGGCTCGACTTCCACCCGAGGCGGAGGCATGGAAGGAACTGATAGCAGTGGAGGGTCGGGAAATAGCTCCCCCACAACGCTCGCCACCAAATCCGGCCGGAGGGTTTCCATCACAGGGGGACAACATCACCTAACATTATGTGACCCGCCTGTTCAGTTGCCTCCTATAATATAAAAAAAAAAAAAATTACTTCTAAAATAAACTGTGATGCACTGGAACTTCGAAAATCAACAGTGTCGTCTTTAATATAACTTGGTTGTCGGATTAAGTCTCAGGTCACGTAGTACAACAAGCCTGTGGGATGGAAGCCGAATTATCCCGACGGTCCACAAGTATAACACGCAACACTACCGCACTGCTAATAGCCTGGTACATGAATAAAAGGTTTTCTTGATATTGAAGGTGCTTTCTTACTTTTATTTTTTTATTACTGGATCACTTACTATAATACATTCTAGACTTCATTTTTTATATATAGACTAGCTGGTGCCCGTAACTTATTTCTTTACAATGTTTTTACTGTATCATAAAAACTATATGTTCTATCAAAAGTAGATGTCTGCTATATTTTATTATTAACAGACTTCAAATAGGACATTCGAACCTCGGATGTGTTTTTTAAATATTTGTTATCCCGTGACTTAGTGATTTATAAAGCGATTTGGAAAATTGTTATTTTTATACTGGAATTTGGGCTTCAAAATACACTAGTGTACTCCTCAAATTCGAATATGAAATGGATAGTGAGAAATTAGTAGGTATAAGCCAACCTAAGACTAAGTACCTACTTGACTAAGATCAAATACTCTTCGGATACAGTTTTCCAAAGTAGATTTTCTTGAACACGGCTTTTTTTTGTTTACTTGTTTCAGTTCTAATTTTGTCACTACTAATTATTAACTCCTGTAATACTGTATCGATTTTTAATTCAATTTTATCTTTACTGCTTGGATTGTACTAAAAAGAGAAATAATTTGTAGCCTAAAAAATACTATACAGTTCTCTGTTCCAAGTAATTGTCCGGTTAAAACCGTTTAAACTGAAATTGTATACTATAAGAGTACTCGTCCAATGGTCGAATTTTGACCATGGAGAAAATAAAACTTTTTCATATTATTGATAAAACTAAAGTTCTCTATCATAGAAGAAAAAATGAAGAAAATCGAATAAGAAACAGAGGAAAATGTTCTTACTGTTTTCCCGTTGCCAATTTATATATAGAGGTTTTTTTCGAAATGAATACGCTGTTGACCTGGAAAGGTCTTTACATGTTCACCTAACAATTGAGGCGAGCGCTGAAGGCACTCAGCCAATTTGGGATGTTTGGGCGACTAACTCAATGACGCACGGCACAGCTCGGCTTGGGCTGTCGCCTGTTTTGTGCAAAAATCGCGACCTATCTGAAATAACCTAAGCTAAGCTATCTAGATATACGTATATGAGTTATTGAAACATGCATGTGTACCAAGCATGCGTGCCTCAACAACTCCTATGTGTATTTTGTGTCGGAAAAATTCCTCAAAACTATATAAGATAGGATAGGATAAGGAAAAATAAGGGTAGAACTCTTTGTCTTTTATTTCTCTGAAAAAGAAAAACAGCGTGTAAGCGTGTAGGCGTGCACGTGTGTATAGGTGATGTGTGTGATGTTGTAGCAATGATGTAAGGTTTTGTGTCACTGTATCGCGTGAGCAGCGTACTCAAGGGCTCCATGCCGAAGGAACGGACCTAAGCTTGACCCGCTGCCGAGGGAGGCCTAATCACCAGATTCTTCACCAGACGGCGGCTTGATCTGTGGTTACGCGGGCGTGGGCGTGAACACGCTCTATTTTGAAGAGACAGGTTGGTACTGATCGTTCGCTGATATGTTTAAATCAGGAGGCTCGGTAAAATGTGCCGCGGTCGTCTTCTATAACGCGCAGCGTTGGATACGGGTTCATAGTTTGCGGCGGATACCACTAACGGTCTGGGATGATTCGCGGCTTTCTCGAAATAGCATATATATAGGTGTAGATTAATATTAATTCTATATTATAAAGGATGTTTGTTACACCATCTTTTAATGAGAAGTACACTATATTTAATACTGTACATTATATACAAATATTTAAAAAGACGATATCTAAAAAAAACTAAAAGAGTAAATCATTGAAACTTTTTATTTTCTGCGAGCACGTTTAAACGTGCCGTACAAGCAAAATTAAAGAGCTGAGGATGTATGCACAAACATTTTGGCAAATTTCCCCGAACGGTCGAGTCGCCCAGTCAGATAGCGTAGGCTCGTTGCACAGAATTCCCAAAGGTGGGGAATGCGAATCACGTCCACGGCTTAGAGGATTATAATGCTCGAACTATCTCTCTGAACAATAATTACACACAGTACATAGTTTTGAGATTTCAGAGTATAGCGTGAATATTAAATGTACATACATTATGTAAGCAATGATTTGTGGAATAAATTTAAGAAGAAGAAAATGCATTGTTTTTTTCAGAGATAATTCTGTCTCAATGTTTTTTTTTTTCGAACTGACTACGCTATTGACCTAGCAAGGTCTTAACAGCTTCACCGAACTATTCTGTCTCAGTGCTTTATGATGTTTTGTTCCTTTTTTCTTCATTCTATTATTTATTATTATTATCTTTTTTACCATAACCTTTCTTCCATTCGTCGACCTTGAATATTTTTCCGATTATAAAGTGATTTCAATACCGTGAATCTATAGTATGTAATTGTATTAATAATCTATATATTACTAATTAAAACGATGTCGGAGTGGCTAGTGATTAAATAAACCACTAACAAACTTTTGTAGTTGTATATAATACGCCAGTATAGTGATAAACTTTAATATAAGATTAAAAATTTCATTATCAAGTAGCTTAGACGCCTTTAGAAACGTTAAAATGCACTACGAAATTCACATAGTTCTCGAGATACTATCTCAGTGAAGCAAAAATTGTTACTGCAATTACATCCACGATTCCGTATGCATTTTTCATGAGATTTCGTATGCCAACTGGTGAATCTGATAAACGCTTGCAACGTAGCACATGGGGCCGTGATGATACTACAAGTTTCCTGAACAGTGGCGATTTATCACGCAAGCGTCGAGCTGTATAATGATAATTTAGAAGCGATCGGTTGCACGCTCGGTTTGAATGATACATGAGACACAGCCACTGTCGCAGATGTGCTCGCCATTCTACCGATCAGACGCCAGCTGTACCAATATCGAGCTATCTCGTACTGATATGTTTCATTTAACACTTTGGAGTTTATCGCTTCCCTAGATTTCAGACAAATATTTAGACGATTCTACGTGATTAACACTTTAAGTAGGCACTCGAATACAACAGATACTTGTAGTAGTTGCAAAGATAACGATGCTACAAATGCATAGTTATTGTATGGGTTGCTATAAGTTCGAGGTCCATTGTGATTTTGTTTCTTTTAACTTACATACGTTCATTCACTAATTTGTTATCATCTGTACCAAGTTTGGATTAAATGTATATGTCGGATATGTGTACAGTCGTGCACATATTTGCAGATTAATACATTAATATGTAGCTGTTAGTAATTGACAATGGATTATATTTGAGGATACTCCTATGGAGTAGCTAAACATGAGTTGTGAAATGAGAATATTGTGAAATGCGTACAACTAATGAGTATACGCAAAACACGATAGAAGAGTGTACACTATTTTATAGATGATTTATATTTTCAGGTAATAAAAACGTGATAAACTGATGGTATGATTTTATATATTGTTCATAATTTATTGCCTTAATGAAAATAATCTTTCGCCAATCATTCTTAAGGACCTCTCTTTCTTGGTATATAGATTTGAAGCAGGGTTAAATCATTACTTAAAAATTAATACCGGTCATGAGAGTTGGTAAACATAAAGCGATACCTTTTTAATTTCCAGTAGTGTAAAAAGCTATACCTATTAAGTATTGATTATTTGAAAATTAACGGAATCTTTAGTACCTTCCAATTCGTATGTTTTTTCCTTATGAAAGTAATCGACATAAAGCGTACTCCTTAAAGTTTCTCATAGAAGCACGGATACCGTTGCATCCCGCGGCGTTTGGCAACACTCCAAGATACATCTTAGTTTCAGCTTTCTATATTATTTTACTGCTGCATAACGTTCTACTAAGGAACATATATACATTTATTTATACGTTTCAAACGATAAATCCAATACTAATACTTCATGTTATATTATTGTAATGAATTATAATAGCCAAATTATTTTATTGTCTATATTTATAATATCAACTACTATAATAAACATGCCGACTACCCAGTGGCGTAGCTAGCATGGGTGACACCCGGGGCGGAATTTATAGGTGTCACACCAAAACTCAATCGAAACTGTTAAAATAAAAAAAGTTATAATCATTTACATTTTATTTACGAGTACCTATTACAAATATTTGAATATTATGTAAAACAAATTACTTTGTTAAAAATTAAATTAAATTAACTTTCTTCTTTCTAGCTTTGTCACTAGCGAACTCCGAAATCACGTCTTCAAAATTTATATTTTGTGTTGCTTCATGTTCTATCGTTAAAATACCAAGATTGTTTAATCTGGTTTCAGTCATTGTAGACCGCAAGTAATTTTTAATTAATTTTAATTTGCTGAAACTTCTCTCACATGAAGCAACTGACGCACATATTGTTATAAATAACTTTAGTGCGACCGTTAGATTCGGAAGAGATTCTGTAAAAAAGTCCAGTGTCACCCAATTAGGGACAGTACTGCCGCATTTCAATGTCTTCTCAATCTTGGTATTTCTAAAAGGAGTTCTGTTTCTGATATTTCATCGTAAAGGTTAATAAATGTTGATATAGCAAATTTTAACTGTTCAGTGTTTGCCGAAAGCAAGGTCTTTGACTGCACAACCTCAAACAATGAAGCTACGTCTTTAATGAACTTTACTCGTGTTTCGCGTTCAATATTGAATTTGTCAAGATATTCTAACATGTCCTTTTGAAGTTCCGCTCCAAGTGTAAGTCCAGCATCGGTGGACGATGGTAACTCATCGGGCATGCGTTTCTTGCGACGAATTCGTCGTTCCATCGAAATGTTGTATTTTTCCGATTTTTGTACAGCAAAATCAATTGCCTCTTCTTCTAGATGCAACCGTTTCTCTCCAATGAATACACGAAGTGCTTCTAGTTTTATGATTATTTCATCAACACATAAACCTTTACTTTATAATGCAATCTGGGCATTGTTCACTTCCCTTAGCACTTCATTCCAAAAGAAAAGAAAACAAAGAAATGAGAAATTGCACACAGCAGGCACAAGATTTTGGTCACATAGTTTCTCAATTGTAGATATTATCCCATCAAAATTTTCAGCCAATACTTGTACTGCACAATAATGAGCACTCCAGCGCGTTGTCAAAAGTCTTTTAACAGATGCTTTGCTGTGATTGAGGAGCACTTCCCAACGGCTTGTGGAAGTTGAAAAAAAGTTAAATATTGTTTCCACTGCTCCGAAAAATGTAACACAAGTCACATTTTGTGCGAACGAATGTTGGCCGCATAAATTAATTGAATGATCTATACAAACAATAAAAATTGCTTTGTTGTTTTTTCTTTTATAATAGCTTGCACTCCTCCGTGTATACCACTCATAACTGCAGCATTATCATAACCTTGAGAACGACACATTATAATATCTAAGCCATCGTTTTCAAGCTTCTTTAGTATTTCAGCGCTTAAATCAGTTGCTTTTTTCCGTGTAAAGGAAAGAATCCTAAGAATACTTCTTTGACTTCTACTTTTCTGTTATTAATTTTTACATAACGAATCATTTCAGACATTTGATCGATATGTGAAACATCAGGTGTGCTATCAAACATGATTCCGAAATATTTGGCTGATTTAATTTCGTTGACAAGCTGACATTTTACATGATTAGCTAAAACATTTATGAACTCATTTTGTATTTCTGGCGATAAATATGTTACTTTAGGTGATTTTTCCTGCTCCAAATATAGTATATGTTCTTTGAGTACTGCATCATACTTTGACACCAGTTTAACTAGTTCTAAGAAATTACCTTTATTAGACGACCCTTGGGTTTCATCATGTCCACGAAATGCTAGGTTTTGTTTAGCCAAAAACAATGTTATATCTAATAATCTAGATAAAAGATTTTTCCACTTTTGTATTTCCGTATTCATTAATTGCAAGGTTGCATCATCTATTGTGGTGTGAGATTTTAATCTCATTTCCAAAGTTTTCCACTTTTCGAAATTTTCTAAATGTTCACATGAAGTTTCATGGTCCAATACTTTAGGATTTAGTTTCCACCACTTCTGAAATCCAGTTGTAAATGTTGTTTGTATGTTACTTACAGCAAATAAATGACAGCAAAAACAGTACAGGTTATTTGATATAGGAGAGAATACCATCCATGATCGTAGAATTTTTTCACCACTAGGCATCTGTTTATAAAACCATTCCTGTGAAAGATGACGAGAATCACCTTTAATCTTTGAACCATGACGAGATGCATTAGGAAACGGTCCTTCTTTGTTCTGGAAATGTTCACTGCCCTTTTTTATTATGTCAATGCGAACATTATCAGGTACCGGTAAACTCCAATGTGAAATATCTCTCAAGTGTTGAACTGATTCTTCGAAGCCAATGCTATCTCCGAAAGTAGCATTAACGGCGTCATTTTCATTATTTATTTTGATTCCGTCAAGGTCCTGGGTCGTCTTCATTGATTCTGTATTATCGATGTTGCTATCTGAATGTGAGTCTCCAAGATGTGAAACATAACTTTCGTCAGCAGGAGACTCGGGTACTTTACTTGAACTTTGGCCGCTATCTGCTTTTGTGACATATTTGAAAAGAGAACAGGACATGCTCTGAATTTCATCCATTTTAGCCTTTTTGGCTTTTCTCTGTTGAAACCCGCTTTCTCTTTTCGAAGTATGAGTTCCCCGAGACATATTTCGTTCTGGGTATTCTAAAAAATATTTTTAGTTAATAAGTGATACGTTGATTTTATAAACTAATTATAACAGTAAATAAACACCTACACGTTACGTAACTAGCTTTATGAAATACATTTTTATATAAATTAACAATTCTGCGTCTGGGTATAAATATGTATTTAAGTATTATTAGAAAATACTAGTTAAATACTCCACCGTTGATTGTGATATCCGTGCCACAAGTGCTCGAGCTACTCATCTCGGAACCAAATCAACGTACGCGAAGTTGTATGATGTGATTACGATTACTTTCGATCAAAAATTTAAACTTAATGTATTCCATTTTTATAAATAAATCTCATTGCTATTAGATCGGAAAATAATAAGTAAGTAAATAATTAGTTAGTATATTATTTACAATTAAACATTATTAACTAAAGTAATATCGTAAAACGTGTAGAAATATAAATAAAATCTTTTTACGCCAGCAAAGCCTTTAAAACCAATTTTTATAAATAAATACCTTTAGTAGATTGTAATACTTGCCCAGGCTTAACAAAAAAATATTACTGAAATCCGTCTAAAATACCTTCTGTAGGTGCCTATTTATCATTTAAGATGGCTCAAAAATATAGTTTTATTAAAATACACAGTAATTAAAAGAGAATAAAATAATTGAAGGGTTTTTCAAAATAATCTAAGATACTGCTATTAGACACTAAAAGACAAAATACATAATAACAAAAATACTTCACTTACCTTGTTTATTTTCTTCAAGAATCGACTATATTTAATCGGTTTTTATACAAAAAATGTTATTTCTAATATCTAATAATTAACAAACACTTTCCACTAGACGCTCACACGTTCACGTAAGAGAATATTGAAATGAATGCGGTCGGAAACAAAAGAAATAGCCCAATCCACAATAGACGTGACGAGCGTTATATCGAGGGAATCCCCTGACTAGCGTTGGTTATGCGCAAACGGGGTATTAAATTTTGGGGGAACCCAGATCGATTGGACAGTGTGCACATTGTTTTTTTTTCTAAATATCAATTTATTATGCTGGTGGTACGATATTATAGTTACCTAGATAATTTTATTAGTGGCGGTTATGTTCTCTGCCACAGATTTACGATTTTTTATAGGAATAAAGAACTACAACTGATGGTCATAGTCCGGCTCAGGTGTCACCCCAAAACGGGTGATACCCGGGGCGGGCCGCCCCCGCCGCCCTCCCTTATCTACGCCACTGCGACTACCGATACTGCAATACGCTGAATTAAAACTTGAACTGATCACACCGAGTCATCGCAAGAATAAGCGATTCTTCTGAAAGTGTATTCTCCTTGGGTCACTATTCGATCACAGATCTATCGGAGGGTACATCTATTACATCATAGCCGTAACTGTTTGATCATACTTGAATCTAAGGGTACCTCTGTTACATTTTTTTTTTCAAATGAAAACGCTGTTGACCTGGGAAGGTCTTTACAGCTTCACCCAACTACTGAGGCGAGCGCTAAAAGCACTCAGCCGATTTGACATGTTTGGGCAACTAAGTCAAGGGTGCAGAGCACACCTCGGCTTGGGCTGTCGTCTGTTTTATGCAAAAATCGCGACCTATCTGAGCTAACCTAAGCCTAGCCTAAGATTTGAGCTAATCTGAGATAAGCCATCCAGATATACGTATATGAGTTATTGAAGCATGCATGTGTACCAAGCATGAGGGCCTCAACAACTCCTATATGTATTTTGTATCGGATAAATTCCTCTAAATTATATAAGATAGGATAGAAAAGAGAAAAATAAAGGTAGAACTCTTTGTCGTTTATTTCTCTGAAAAAGAAAAATAGCGTGTGAGCGTGCAGGTGTACACGTATGTATAGGTGATGTGTGTGATGTTGTAGCAGTTATGTAAGGTTCTGTGTCACTGTATTGCGTGAGCAGTATACTCTAAGGCTTCACGCCGAGGGAATGGACCTAGGCTTGAGCCGCTGCCGAGGGGGGCCTAATCTCGTACACAGCCTCTGTTACATCTTAGCCGTGACTATTTGATAATACTTCGATCGTTAGTTTCATCATTCAGGTTTAATTTTAATTTTAATTATTTAATCACATTTTATTCAACGTTTTCGAAACATCCAATTTAGGATTTTCAAATTGTGTTATGCTATACCTTTCGGGCATGCCCCACGTAGTTTATAGTAACTAATAATATAAAATAAACACAACATATGCCAACCCGACGAATTAGATACTGTAGAGTGAATGTTGTAAACTATGTTTTGACAGGCTCATTAAAATGTATCTAACAAGTTTGTCGAGGAATATTATGTATTTCTGTTAAAGTTCGTTACCGCTGTGTCGCAATAACAATCGTTATGGATTAATATGAAATTCCGCGGAGTTTCGTCTTATGTATTATTCATACAAACGGGGGTTATGATGGCGTCGATACAGTTTTGAGAAAGTTACCCGGAAACTAATTAGCATTACTGAATAGATGGAACTGTAACCGGTATGAAGTAATATTTGAATGATTATATTTTACACTTTTGAATTTTGATTGTGACGTCTGGAAAAGACGCTTCTCTTTGTGTAACCATGTAACTATTTATGTTTTGTAAAAATATGTAACGCGAAGAGATAAATCAAATCGAAATTCTTGCCGGTTCTTCTCGATGACTGGATTGTTTTCCGAACCGGTGGCAGCATTGACTTTCATAAGTACCTTCTCAGGGCCTAAAATTAATAAAGGATATTCTGAATTGATTTGATTTGAATCATTGTTATTAACTTTCATGTTAAATACATTTGAAAGCAGGATGGCTTAGTTGATAGTATATTCGGACACAGCTTCGGTGTAAGTTACTTCGAATCCTTGCAACTGTATCACAGCTTCCAGTGAAGGAAGTCATCGTGATGGAACAATAATATGGTGGTGGGGTTTTTACTAAGTCCATCTAGCTAACTATAACCCTCGAATTAAAAATCTGACGCCAAGCATCTGTTGTTGTATTCCGGCAACTTCACTTGAAAGCCAGTCCTCCCCAGGTTTGGCATGCTTACCACCTTCGATTACGCCGTAATTTAACATCAGATAATAAGCAAAGTAGCCCAGCACTGCACGTCTCAAGCAATTCTGTACGCTAAACTAATGTTTTCTGCTAAATTCTATGCAGTCATGGTCGTAGGTAATAGCTTTTTTATATCTTAGGAGGCAAACAAAGCGATGGGTCACCTGACATTAAGTTATCACCACCGTCTATAGACACTTGCAACACCAACGGAGTCGCAAGTACCTTGCCAGCCTTTGTAGGGGGAGGGAGGAGAAAGCGAAAAGGAGAGGGGGAAGATAAGGATTCGTGGGCCTCCGGCGCTCTCACTGACCGAACGAAACGCAACAATGCAAGTACTGTTACTTCACGATGGTTTTCTGTGGGTAGTCCTACCTCGGGCGAGCCGACCTATTCATACTGAAGCCAGTAATAGCTTAATGGCTCTACCACCTACAAAATAGCTATGATATAATAAACATACTATAATCTAGAATCCATTGTAACCCCACAGAAAGAATCACATACCGTCAGCAAGTACATTAATTTAAACAAAACAGACTGTAACTATGAGTTTAAGGACCAAGTATGTATTTAACTAAAATTAATTTGTCCAGTAGTTATAATTAATTACAAAACATAAATTATATCCGAAAACTCGTGTTGAATTTACTTGAACATTACCTTTGTTTTGTTAAACAATAACGGTTCAACGCAACCCCATTGTAATTATCGACTTCAATAAAACTGAATGACCTCTGATTTAATTTAGCCTGAACAAGTTTAACTAAACATAATTATAAAATAAGTATAGTTAAACAAAACACGTCCTACGTCACTTGGTAAATTGTTAGTTTTGTGATTGTTAGACTTTAATTGCAGAGTAATATTTTCATGCACGAGTAAATTAACATTTGGTTAGTTTAATATTCCCGTTCTTATAAAAATCCTTACTAACATCATAAATGTGGAAGTGTGTTTAATTTTTAGTCTTTCACACCTTAATTACTGAACTGATCATCATGAACCTTTGCATGTAAAACATACAAGGAAACACAGAGTGTATATCATTAAAAAAATCAATGTTCTCGAGAGATAAACCAAACCTACATTAAATCTCTTGAACTATCTCTCGATTTATTTCTGTCGAACTCTTTAAAGTTAGTGTCCTGCACCACGCTGCAATCCGCTAATGAGTACGCTCTGCACATATGTTCGCATATTCTACACGCATCGCAAAAGTGGGACCTACATCCTCTTAAAAAACGTTTTTCAGTGTACATTTTTTCTAAACAAATTGCCAAAATGTTGGCATGTTTCCGTATTCCTTCATAGCGGCGCCAGGCTATATTTCTTCTAAACCCCCTATGGTGCGAACTGTATATTTTTTATCCACTCGTTCCTAGCTACGCTAACATTCTTTTTAACATAAAGATGTATCATAACTTCGGACAGTTCTTACAACAATCAAATTACACTAAATTATCTACACATGGCTCGCTGTCTGCATCAATGATATTTATAAATCATCAGCATTTATACACACCCTGTTTTTGAAATAATACATGCAATGAAATGAATTAGTTAATTTGCATTCCATTACATATTCCAAAATTTAAATGATACCTAAACATGCCGAATTTCGTTTATGTTTGGTGCCTTGTGTGCGATTAATTTGCATTTTACTTCAACAAAACGTTTTAAATTCTAGAAAGCTGTAATAAATTGCAATGTTTATTTGAAATTCTTCAAACGCTTCGTTTTATTCATCTATAAGCTAAGAAGAACCGATTAAATAAAAATAAACTATACATTTATAAATTGTTGGTTTATTATATTAAAACTGGAATTAAATATATTGCTCTCCCGACTCTCTGACTTGTATCTAAATCACGACTGACAGATCTTTGCGACTTTTATATTATGCTCATGCAGCACGCCACCAAACTGAGTAGTGAATTATATCAAACTGCGATCACTCTTGTCTCCCTTTATATTGGTAATACCAAACAATCTCTGCACGAAACCAACAAAATTGAACTATATATATAATTGCTCTTAATTTCACTAATATTATAAATATGAAAGTGAGTCTATTTGTTTGTGACGCTTTTCAAAAACCACATCAGTATTTTTAATTTTCAAAACGTACTGTTCCCGAGGGCTAAGTCAAATCTAAAATAACGCCAAGAAAGCTGGGAGCAAAAAAAAGTTAGAAATACCTTGCTTCACAAAATCCTATACAATGAGATGATTAAGGCAACGTTCCTTCGTTCGTTATAAAGGAAGTGCTTAAACAATATAGTTACATTGATTTATTTGAAATTCTTTGTTGGCATTCAATCAATATGCTGACACCCTCCTCCTTTTCTCGATTAAAAAGAAAACATTTCCTCTTTGATCTTCGAATATATTTTCCTTTAATGAGGGGCTTCAATATTTCCTTTATTCTTTACTTGTAATTTTTACTTTTTGTCCCGATACCTACTTGCTTTTAATCTTTTTCACGCCCATTTAAATTTGTGGAACGCTTTGTAATATTAATGAAGTAATTATGACTCCAAGTAATAAAAAAACATAAGGTACCTAATTAGCAAAACAGCATTTGCAGTCTTCTATTTGATCAACAATGTTAAACTAACATGTTTAAAAAATTCCAGTCCAGGGACTTAATAATTCTTACGTCATAACATACCAGAATTGTTTGCATGCGTGTATGTATGTCTTATAAATAGTAGATGTAGTCCGGTGAAGCTGTTAAGACCTTGCTAGGTCAATAGCGTAGTCAGTTCGAAAAAAAAAAAAATAGTAGATGGTGCCACAATCGGGTTCTAGGCTTATTCTAGAATATTTTCCGCATTACCAACGAGGGTATGTATATCTTTAAGCGGGATATTGGAAAGCTTGAAATCATGATTAGACTCGGTAGTTATCGTCTGCAATCGGGTTCTAGATTCTTCGAGTTTGGAAATACAATTGGAGCTGGTAATAACTGATTTAGCGTAGACGAAGTTACAAAGGTCAGCTAATGTCCAACAATTTCACAAATAAGAAAATAATAAACACATTTCTGTTGTGAGTAAAGACAATGGAAATTCTAAAACATTCTTACGTCTTCATAATGAAAATATTCAGCAATATAACCAAGAAACATTACCCAAGGTAAAAGCTGTATATTCTTTAATCAAATGCTAATCCAGTCGGCAAGGTAAACATTGCGCAACAATAACTCCCTAATGGTCATAAAACCAGCAATTAACTTCAGGCTCCTGTTATACATGGCGCAGCTTGTGTTTTTTATTAAACTAGCGGTCTTTTAACTGTTTGTGGGCGAATTAAATCAGAGGTCATTTAGTTTTACCGACGTCGATAATTACAGCGCAGTCGCGTCTACCCATTAATGCGAACCAAAACATGTAATGTGTGAGAAAATTAAACACGACCTTTTTAAACGTTTTTCGTAATTATTTTCTTTTATAAAAAAAGTGTATATACACGCGTTAGAAGTTATACTTCTTTGGCGTAATAAGATAAAAATCTTTTCAAAATTGTTATCTTGCGCCTTATTCTACGTTTGTAGAGAAAACGACACTAACAACAATAGAAAGAAGGTATTTAATACATTGAAAGTTTTAATACAAAGAAATACAAAGAAACAAAATGTTGAGTATATCTAACTTCAGGGTGTCGGTTTTACGTGACAGTGTGCGCGCGCATCGTAAAATTGACTCTCATCATTTTTCCGTAACGCGTCAAAAAAAGTATAACTTCAAGAAATCATCAAAATTATCATCCCTTTTTATATTATTAATTAGCTATACCCGCGACTTCGTCCGTATGGAACCTTATTAAAAAACAGTTATTAGTGAAATCGTTTGAAAGTATTAAGTCCATTTACTCATCTACTTTTCTCTGGTACTGAAGTCGCGTTATCATTACATTTATAATAACTTATGACAGAGTGAATATATGTATTTTAATGAAACATAAACTAAATGTCACTCGAGGATATGTTTTATGATTCTCTTGGCAAGGTTTTACAGTGAATGGAGTACTTTAGCAGTGATGCGTGTTCATAGAAATAGAAAGATCGGCAGATAAACATATCTTGAAATAATTGTAATGTATTTTACTACTTATAATACTATTATAATAATATGGGTGTAAGGGGTGTCGAGTAACATCTTAAGACTTGAGACACCCAAGCCAACATCACCTGCACATGGTGCACCCTGCTGATCAACGAACGAGGCAATGGCGATAGCGGGGTGGTAGGGTTTAACAGCCTGACTGGGTCGTAACCACCATGTACATGGCAAAAAAGCCCGTCATAGTGACTCGCTTTTGCGCGTCGCGTTTCGGGATCAGCCTGTGCATATCCAGTACCAGGTGACTTTCGTCATTATGGCCGGCATGACAGCGGCGACCGACGATGGATAATCTGTCTCTCGGTGGTCGCCACTGTTTTTGGATTGTACTATGCTTACCATCAGGTATAGTGCAGTCACTTTGTGGTGCTTCAATAAAAAAAAAAACTTACAAATAGGATTCCATTTACTGTGTTATTATATATGTGTAGTGTAATGTGTATATAAAATAACACGTTTTTTTATAGTATAAAGGTTTTTCAACGTTTAACCCTCATGTGATATTAGATGATGACGTGGTTTAAGATGGTAAATAATCCAAACCCCAACGGTGCTAGCCCTCAAGCGTAGATCCCGGTACACATCAACAGATGCTTGTCATTTTGAGGGTGGTAGCCAGCCAGGCGGGCTTAGAAACCCTTTCTTTTGTTATATCATAGGAGGCAAACGAAAAGATGGCTACCCGTTGTTAAGTGATCACCACCGTCCTTAGACACTTGCAACACCAGGGGAGTTGCAAGTGCGTTACCAGCCTGTGTTGTGGGGAGGAAGGGATGAAGAGAGGGGTAAGGTGTGGAGAGGTGGGCCTCCGTCGCTCTCACTGACCGAACGAAACGCAACAATGCGAGAACTGTTACCTCAAGTCGGTTTTCTGTAAGTAGGTGATAGTACTCCGAGCGAGCCGACCTATTCATGCTGAAGCCAGTAATAGCTTCAGCGTGGCTCTACCACCAACAAAATCCTATCACCTATCACCATGCTATGGATTTATCACGTTTTCCTTTACCGGTAGCTCTGACTTGTTGTAAGGATTCAATCCTACGTCCATGGGCGCTGCGTTCTGTCATAAGCCTTGTGTCTATAAAGCGCATTCGGCATTTCAGTATATGACGCTGTTTAACAACGTACAGTTGCATTTTAGTATACTTCCATATGAATGTATTTTACTTTAAGACGGTCGTTACTGAAACCTCGCGGAGTACGGCACTGCCCACTCAATATAAAATTCTGGGGTTACTGTATTTATACATACGTTTTTTATGTACGTGTGTATATCACTGAACTCCTCCTAAACTGCTGGCCTGATTTCGATGATATTTTTTTTTGGTATTCCAGTGGATCCGAGAATGGTTTAGAATCACAATCGGATCCGGTGTGCGACGCTGTGGTCGGATAATCGGGGTGAAACGATGTCCCCAGGGTCCGCTAGTATAAATATATATAATTACTGCTGAAGTGTGTAGTTCATTTTTTTTTAAGGGACGCCACCTAACAGTTCGAAAACGCTATCAACTAAAAACTAAGGTCTTTCGTTGTGCGCGCATTACGTTTTTATTTACAGTCATATAGATAGTTGGTTCTTATTAAAAAAACGCGATATCTTCAACTATTAAAGTTTTAAGAAACTATAGTTTTTTATAATCTCTATGCATCAAGCGATGTGTGATGTGGGGCATACGATAAGGAAGAAAACATATAACATATATTGTAGAGAAAGAAATTTTTAAAGCTAAGCATATTTCTGCATATAATTTATTTATTCTTTTCCTTTGGACTAAAATTATATTGGTAGAATAATAAGAAAACACAAATGAAGACCTCTGTATCAGACACTTTAATCCAATTTGGTTATTTAGTCAATCACATCAAAATATATTTTCTTTAAATTTAAATAAGTTAATTTTAATTCAAATAAACATGAATATGGATATAACCAGTAAAAGACATTTGATTACTTCTGTACAAAATTATAGCACGAATAGTCAAAACGTATTTCCCATGGGAATCAACTCGTTGTATTGTGTTATCATACTCAGGCAAAAAGCACTAAGCCCCTAGAGTATCATTTTAAACTGACTGAAATTGACGTCGTCTAGACAGGGCTTTAAGTATTGTTATTCAACGAACAAAAACTATTTCAAAATGTTCATATAATTTGTTGCGTATATTTTTTGATTAGAATATTATATTATTTATTTTTTCGATATGTTGTGTATTGTTATTTCTATTTATTTTTTTTTTAAGTGAGAATTTTTTTAGGCAAGTGAGCGATATTTTTTGGTACAGATAAATTTACAATTTTGCGTCATGGCATGCGTACCAGCCGTATTAGCAATGCGTAGTATAGGGGCCTGTGTACACGTAATATTTATATTTTGCAGCTTATTTATTTATTTATTTACACATGGATAAAGCAACAGTCTACAATCAAAAATAATAATACAATAGCAATAATAAAAAAAAGTAAACTAAACTGAAGACCTAAAACGCTTTATCACATAGAAACTTAACTTACACTCATAATAATAATAATAATAAGAAAATAATAATTGTTTAAATATTTAGATACATTGGATTTAAAAAACTATATATAAAAGGATAAACGAAAAAGTTCAAATGAATTCATTTATGAAAACTAAAATTACCACATGGAGAAAAAAAAAGAACAGGATTGCAAACATAAATTATAAATATTAAAATATAATATAGAAACTGTTGTTGAGATTGTCATGGATATAAAATGTGTTTGCTTGCAGGCTCATTATATATACGAGTCATACGTACAATTGGGTTGAAATAAGAAGTATTATTCATATAAGTTTTAAGAATAAATGTATCAAATGTATGCTTATCATACATTTGATTGATTAGGCTCTATAAAAATGTATATAATTATTGGTTCGTGTGCCAATACACATGAAAACTACAATAATGTTAATAATTAAATTCTACAATTTAAATATAGTCCTTTACACTACAATTAATATAAAATTCAAAAGATAACACAGTTACTGTTCTGAGTTTTCGATTCTTTCGGCAACGCTTTTGACTGTATAAATAGAATTGATAAATAAGTTGACCGATTTATATGACATTTTGAAAACGTATCTTTAATTATAATTGATAGTTTAAGAAATTGTAATCAAAAATAATATACAAAATCAGAAATATTGTTGAATTTTGGTACACAGAAAGTATACATCGATCGAAAATTGTTGTGTTAAAATAAGTATCATATATTTAATAAGACATTTTAATACGTTACTAATAATAAAATATGAATGAGAATAAATTTACCAAAACAAAAATTATTGTTGATTAGGAAAAACACACGTAATCAGGGGTAAAAGATAATGCGTATAAAACTATGAAAATATGAAAACGGGTGAAGTAAATTATTGAAATCTTTCGGAAATCGACCATAATAAACAATTAAACATTAAAATAGCTTGTTCAAGTTTTTGCCCTTTATATTAATCCTTATTCAACATCTTGTATAGTAAAATTGTGATCCTTCTTTACGTTATTTTTATTAATACAATTTTCGAGAGATTTCAGCAATTTACAAAATGTTTTTTCAAATTGTTCCATAAGGACCCCCTAAATTTACAATTTTATTTTACCAAAATATTGAACTATTTGTATCTGTATTTGACATGAGCGTAAACGTTGCGCTTTCTTTAGCTTCAAATGCTGAGTCGTTGTACGATCAACTGAAAGAAATAAAGTTTTCATTCCTTAAAAAAATATTCTCAATTGTTTCTTAGAAGAATTAGCACGAATGTCGATTGACAAAATACTTCTAAGAAAAACTACTTAGCCTGTTGCAAATAAATGCGTCGTTACATTTCAGAATAAGCGAAATCCAATTTTAGCATTTTCTAACATTTCACCTTATTTTACAAGATCTTCGAATTTTTTACATGTGTAATTTTTTATCATTAAAAAAAACAAAAATAAAATATAGCTAAAAATTTTATATGCGGGAAAACTTGTACTTCGATCTCGCTATATAAAAGCTGGAAATCTTAAGAAAATTAAACATGTTATATGAACGATTAGCCTCTACCCGTGACTTCGTTCGCGTGGAATAGCTACTTTGGGGTAATGCTAACACACAGCGGAAACTCTCAAAAAGAAAAAAACAATTTTAAAACATTTTTCATTAGTGCTCCACTCCTATTGTTCTTATAACCTTCCTCGATAAATGGGGTATATGACACTGAAATATTTTTTCAAATCGGACCAGAAGTTCCTGAGATTACCCACTACAACGTCACAAACTCACAAACATGCCCTCTTTATAATATTAGTATAGATTAAAATTGGATTTAACTCATTTTCAAATTCAACGGCTCAAATTTTAATTTTTACTGTTACCTTCGTAGCTTAGTATGATTATTCGAAATATGGTCTAATAATCAAATTCGACCAATATATTTGTATATCTGATGTCCACATTGAGCAGCTATCCTCAGCGGATATTGGGACTGTTATCGCGCTATGCAAATTCAATTGCAAAGCACTCTCGAAGCGACGACCTCGTGTAGATGCAATCGATCGTCAATACGTAATATCCGATAAGATTTGCATTGCATTGTTTTGTTTCCATAGATGTTTGTATTAATCAAATCTGATAATTATGAATCGAGGTATAAATGAGTTTTATGACATTCATACATGTATGTATCACTACGTATTATAAAGCAAAGTTCTCTGCCATATCTGTCTGTCTGTCTGTCTGTTCGCGATAAACTCAAAAACTACAGAATGGATTTTCGTGCTGTTTTCACTAGTAGATAAAGTGATTCATGAGAAAGGCTTAGGTATATAATTTGTCAAGATTTTTCTTATTATCAGAACGGAATAACGTCCGCCGGGCCCGAGAGAGACGGACATCTATATTTATCTTATAAAGAGGTAGTTTGTGAGTTTGTGACGTTGTAGGGGGTAATCTCAGGAAGTACTGGTTTGATTTAAATAAATCGTTCAGTTTTATTTAGCTCATTTATTAAGGAAAGTTATAAGTCATATATCATCGCGCTAAAAATAATAGGGGCGGAGCACCAATGAAGAGTATTTCAAATTTTTATTTCAAAGTTTTTTTTCTTCTTGAGAGCTTCCACTGCGTGTTGGCGTTAGCCCAATTTAACTATTCCACGCGAACGAAGTCGCGGACAGAAGCTAGTAGGGTATATTTCTCCTGGAAAAAATACTGTCCCCGAAGCACAAATTTAAAACAACGCGGACAAAAGATACTAAAATATAAATACATATATAGTACAAAGTGTCGATTTATCTCGAAAATGCTAAGCTATAGAGAAAATGTTGAAGCTATTGGCTGCACAGTTTGTTTGAATGATGCATGAGACGCGGCCACTGTCGCACACGTGTCCACGGTTGTACTGACGCCAGCTGCGCCAATATCAAGCCATCTCGTTCTGATATGTCTAATATAACACGCTAACATATAGCACAATATACGTAAACGGTCGTACGTGATTATCGGCGACAATTCTGTATGAATGTGTACGACAGTCATATTCGTAAAAATTTGCGAGCATCCAGAACGCAGGTCGCTCAGTATAATCGTTTTCTGCTACATCGAAAAATCCTATGAAATAGAGAAAAAAATATCGATATTTGTGTCTTAACTTGTGTTGTATAATTTATATCCTCCTTGAAGTTTTAAGTACCTAGTATAGAGTTGTATATGTTGGTTGGCTGTCGTCCAAATTTTTACCGCAACATTCTAAATTATTTTATTGCTGTATGACGGTTTTGTAAAATACACGCTTTCGTTTTTAAACACGGCAAAACCGTATACGTGGTAATATTTTAAGAGTCTTTCGTTTTAGCTGAAATATAGTTACCATTTTAAAAAGAAAACTATAAGATAGAGTGAGTATAAATATTAGACTATGATAGATGTAGAACATAAGTAACAAGATATTGATTATACTACAAATTAAATTTCGTCGTCTTTTAAATGGGTTTTGATATGTTGCCTGCGAGCGTATATTTAGTACCTAGTGCCTTTGAAACTATTCATATTCTTGAAATATATGTTAACCGGATTTTGTACATGCATTACTATCAATATAGTACATAATATTTTAAGTCCATTTAAAAAATAATACCCTTTATTCTTACTAATATTATGAAAGTGAAGGAGTTTGTTTGTTACGATTTCATACTTTAACTACTTAATTACTCAACCTATTATCACGAAACTGCACATACATGCAATTGCGAACACGTTATTAGGGGGACAGAAAAAAAACAAAACGTTGTATATATCAATTGAAACAGAAGTGTTCACGGGGAACAGGTTAAATCGTTGTTAACGTCGCGCAGCATACACTGACTGTGCTGCGTGGAAGGATCTCTCACTGCCGAGTGTGGTCTCAGCCATGCTCGGTATCAAGAAGGTGTGGAATGCTGTGTTCCTTTTGCGAGGAGTTCGTCTCGGGGAATTAAGCAGCAGGGTAGGCCCGCGAAGAGGCTCTCAGAAGTCCCCTCCAACAGAGAAGGGCTGGCAGGAAGGAGAAACAGCACTTCCGACTCCTCCTACTACCATAGCATGAGACAGGGGCTTCTCTCCTCATCGCACAGGTTCGGCTAACGAAGGGAAGTGGCTGCCTGGTAATCATGGCATTATCACTTAAACTTTACAATTTTATTTATCCCATAATTCACGCGAATAACCTTTAATTGTGATCAATCTATGTAATAATACTTTTTAAAGTACTCTATTTCTCAGAAAAAGCTTATTTACTTTAACTTTCATTTACGTCTTAGCTAAATTTAATTCACTTATATTTATTTCAGTGTAATTTATGTGGACTTCTTTGTGAGATTACGAATTGTATATTCCATTATATATTTTGTAATACATTCATATGACTAAAAATACATTAAGTTTATTTTTTGTATTTATGCTGCATATTAAAAATGTTAAAAAAGTTACCATTAATAACAAAATTATATTAAAAACATACTTTGTGCATTAAATATAAGACTTAAATAATTCAATTTTAGTTATATCTAGAAACTATAATGTACGCTACATATTCATGGCATATTTAAACAAACATTCAATATTATAGCTACAATATTGTATTAGACTGATTGGAATTCCGTTCGAGTGTGAAATTAGCGTCTTCATTGGAGCACGGAGACGGGAATGTCATCTCATAGAATATGCAGTGAGGTAATTACTATGCACAGTTGGGGTATGTTTACGGCATATTGTATAGAACTAAAGAATAAATTATTACTGTGATATTGTTATATTTTTATTTAATTGTATTTATGTCAGTAAATGAAACTGTGAAATTTCATTAATATGAGAAAAAAAAATCATCTTTAATTTTAACCTATGGAAAGTCGCATATAAACATCAAAACTCTGCTATCGATTCGGAAAATAACCCAGTTATTACGAGTAGCAGGCAAAAAACTCAATCGTATGAGTCAAAAGATGAATTTTTAAACTGTCAATCACCCCTAGTGTGAACCTGAGTGAATCTGCGTTCGGCGGGACGTGCAACGGGGCGTGCAGCGGGACATGCAGTGGGACGTGCAGCGGGACATGCAGAGGGGGTGCAGCGGGGCGTGCAGCGTCTAACAACGTTGCTCACGCGCCTCTCAGAACATAAATGTCTTAAAGCATCTGTTTGAAACGAACGTCCCACGCTCCGCCACGCTTGACTCTCGATTTAAGCGTCTACTCTGGACGTACACTTGAGGTACTAAAATAGTGACAATTAAATAAAAAGACAACTTAAATTGTTACATACATATATTGTATCTATACTAAAGTTATAAAGCTGGAGGGTTTTTTAGTTTGGTTCAACGTGCTAATCTAAAGAATTACTGGTCTCATTTGAAGAATTCTTTCAGGGTTTGATTGCTCATTTATCAAGGCAAGCTATTGGCTATATATCATTACGCTAAGACCAGACAACAATGAAGAATGTTTCAAAATGGTTTTCTTCCTCTGACAGCTTCCGCTGCGTGTTAACATTAGCCCAAAGTAATTATTCCACGCGGATGAAGTCATTCGTAGAATAGAGTATGAATAACGAGAATCATATCTTAAGAACTTTAATCCAACGTAATATAAATAACATAATTTCGAAACTCATATTTACTATTGATCTGATAAAGAAACTCCATATTTTTATAACTACCAACGTTATACAAGCTTATAAATAAAGATCTTTTCTCAGGTTTCCCAACCGTCTCGTAACTTTAATTACGAGGTTCCTTCAATGTACTTATTGGTAATCAATCAATATGCTGATTTCTTTCATCTCCCTTCTTTTTTCCAGATTAGAATATAATCATGTTCCCTTTGATCATCAAAGATATTTTCCATTAAACGAAGGATCCAATTTACTTTCCTCTCATGTTTTGGTTCGTCTACAGTATCTTCACGGCCATTTTGTCTCATAATAACTTATTTTGCTATATATTTTACTATGATTATTTTAAATTACACAAATATACTTTATTTGAAAAGGTTTATCAAATATTTAAACAGTATTTACGACGAATGACTGTTATTTCTATTGAAATTAAAACTTCTTTAGACGAGTTGAGCAGTATTTTTGGCAGGAGATAAATTTGTAATGTCACATCATGACATTCTACGTCAGCATGACCGGATGTATTGCGCTTGTGTGGCTTGCGTCACATTAGCAACGCGTAGTATAGGTAAGTAGGTAATTATTAGCAAAATTTATGAAGATCTGGCTCATTGGAAACGAATTGAAACAAGTTTTGATTACATTCTAATATTTACTGTATAAAGAATTAATACGATTACACGATATTAAAAATACAAGAAAGTGTTATTTCATTCCAATTGTTACACCTATAGGTTAGACATCATTTATGTTGGAAAAAATATTTTGTTCCCATAGAGACAAGAACTAAATAGATTCACAATAACAATACAGTCATATTTACTCAGTGTAAAATACTATAATAACAGTCCGTTTGAAGATTTCTTTTATTTATCTTCACATTCGTTCCAGTATCTAGAAAAGAACTTCACTTTTTTTTTCGAACTGACTATGTTATTGACCAATTGAGGTATTTACGGCTTCACCGGACTACCAACTTTACTCACTGACGTGTCGCTCTTATATACCTTTCGAGAAACGAGGGTGGAAAACTCTGGAAGATGACGTTATTATTCCAATGTTTTAACAACATTCGGCGAGCGCTATTTTTAGAACCCCTTTGTTTCAAATACCAATGGTTACTGAGTCGTTTTGTTTATTAAAACAACTAGTTCGCATAAAAAGTGTAAAATAATAGATTTAAATATATTTTGTACTGTGAGAAAGAAAAATAGATGTAGATTCTGTTTCCACCAGAAATACAATATAGTTTGATTTTTTTTTAACATATAATTTATATATCGTTTAATCACAACCTTATCTGATATTAAATGACATGATCTAAGACAGTAAACATGCTACCCTTAAAGGAGTTAATTCTAATTTTTTTTATGTCATCTAGGAGGCAAACGAACAGGCGGGTCACCTGATGTTAAGCAATCACCGTCGTCTATAGACACTAGCAACACCAGGGGAGTCGCAAGTGCGTTGCCAACCGGTATTTTGTGGGGATGGGGGAAATGGGCGATGGAAAGAGAAGAGTGAAGAGCGAGAGAAGAGGGGAGGGGAGAGGATGGGAAATGGGCCTTTGGCACTCTCACTGACCGAACGAAACGCAACAGTGCAAGCACTGTTACTACAAGTCGGTGTTCTGTGAGAGGGTAAGACTACCCCGGTCGGGCCGATCCAGTCATGCTAAAACCAATAATAGCTTCAGTGTGGCTCTACCACCTTCGCACCTAAGTAATCGCAAGCTGCCGAAACACATCTAATTGTTAGGCGATTGAATTTTAACTTGGAGATTTTCACCCAGTCAGGCGGGCTTAGAAAACACAATTAATAGTTAAAATCCCTTCTAAAAAATTAAGCTTTCATAATATATATATAAAAGAGTCTAGAATAAAGGCCTATCCTTAAATAGTAATGAATCAATTACGTCATTCCTAAAGCTAATAACTCTTTTACTTGAAAACGAACTTTAAGGTAGTTTACGAGAATAAACTTAGCCTTTAATCACTCGAGTTCACGAACGAACCGTATAGGGTCGAGACTGGTACTGAATTCATTTTTTAACCAACACAAAACTGTCGTAAATAAAAATGATTGAAGCGCGCCCCGTGTTGGCCAAAGTGTATTATACTAATTTGTAATATTCAGTGAAAATGATAGATTATCCTGAACTTTATTCTTCGCTTTTTGGTCAATTACAAGTTAAGTATAACATAAATCATTGAAGTGTAATTTGTAACTCATATATAAGTAAAATTGTTTTAGATACTACATAATAAAATTTAATTTAATTGAAACTCATACCAAAATTATTGTAATTTAGAAATATCTTTTACAATATCTAAAAGGAGTATATTATCACAATAAATATTATGATAAAATGTAGTACTATTTTTTAGTGTATTAATTAGTAAACTCTGATTGAAAATTAACAAATTTACTAAACTCGGAAACCGCGAATCCTTTGTTGTTACTTTAACAATACAAGTTTAGAGAATATCTTTGTAATTGGATCAGATAATGATACCAGGAATCTGAAATCCAATTTTAGCTGAGAACAAGTCAAGCGTTGTAGCTTGGACAATAAATAATGGAGAAAACGCTTTTGATATAATGCCTTAAGAAAAATGTTTCCAGTTGATATATGGTCTTACGAATTGAACTGGCTATTTTTCCTTACCTTTTCTATTTTATATTTTAAACATTCTAACATAAATTCTCATTAAAGCATATATTAACAGACAAAAGAATATTGTTGAACAGTGATATAACCGAGGTAAGAAAATACATTAGAAGAATGTTATATTCAAGTCTTTTTTCATGACAAGACCTTATTTAACAAACACGTTTAACGGTTGACAGCACCATATGATACAAATTGTATCTTCTTTAATATAATCGGAATTTCCCACACTTCTATAACAGCGCAGGTGCTGAAAGAAATTGTGTCCCCCATTATGTACGCTTTACCGGACAATTTTATGGCAAGTAATGGGGAATTGTTTGGAACGTGAGATGAAGGGTAAGGGGAAATTTCCCTTAATATTCATGTCTCGGGTGTACCGTATGAGTATACGAGACCTTTTCTATTCCTTTTAGGTAGCTTAATATTTCGGCAAGGTTAAGAAAAACACGTAGTTGCGAACAAGCATATTTTTGTATCATATATTCGAGACATATACATTTATAGTAGAGCGGGTTAATGCCACATCGAAATTATTCTTACAATGGGCCTGAATTTTTGATGAATAAGTCGGTAAAAACCTGCCAAGTTCTTGATTAATTATTGATTGTCAATTGTTTTAAAAAGTCAGTCTTTTTTATAGGTTTACCGTATTCTTTTTTTTTTGTATCTGTAATTTTATCGAAAACAAACATTTTAAAATAAAATTACTGTGAAAGCAAACATGTAGAATGTGGGTTATAGATGATGTATTTAGAACACAATTCTGTTGAAAAAACTTAGTAAGAGAACTAGTTCATTTTATACCAATTTATATCTGTAACTCTGTATTTATAACGTAAAAAAATACAATTAAATACAAAGAGACAGCAGCATACTGATTCAATAATGTGATAATAATAATTAAAAATAATCGATAACACACCTGTGTTTACAAGATGGTAGAGCCACGCTGAAGTTATTACTGAATTCAGCATGAATGAACGGCTCGCCTGGGTAGTACCACCCTCTTACAGAAAAGCCGACGTGAAGTAACAGTACTTGCATTATTGCGTTTCGTTTGGTCAGTGAGAACGCCGGAGGTCCACCTCTCCTCAGCTTCCCCTCTCCTCTTTCCTTCTTTCCCTCCACCCGAATATAGGTTGGCAATGTACTTGCGACTCCCCTGGTGTTGCAAGCGTCTATGGACGGTGGATATCACTTAACATCAGGTGACCCACCTGTTCGTTTGCCTCCTGCGAATATAAAAAAAAGAACTTTGAACATTTGCTTCAAGAATGCCCCAGGTTTAGTAGGCATATAACGCTTTGTGTCAATCTTCGTATATGATTCGAACTTCTGGGCTTGATGGATAAGGAGTTTGATATCAAATCGTTATATAATGTTGTTAAGCATGTGATGATTAAAATCATCGCATTTGACGGACTTTGAAATTACCACGACTTTCTGATTTGCATCGAAATCATAACTGACATATCTTGGTGACTATTTATGTAATGCTCAAGCAACGCGTCAAGAGAAAGTAGCGACTCGTATCAAATTGCGAGCTCTCCCTTTATATTGCTAATTCTTTTTTTTTTCGAAATGTCTTCGCTGTTTACCCAGCAAGGTCTTAACAGCTTCACCGGACTACTAAGGCGAGCGCTTAAGGCACTCAGCCGATTTTATTATGGCAACCAGCTCAAGGGTGCACGGCACACCTCGGCTTGGCTGTTGCCTGTTGAATGCAAAATCGCGACCTATCTTAGCTAACCTAGCTAACTATTCATATGTGTATTAGTTGTTGAAACGTATATGTGTGTGTACCAAGGATACACGCCTCAACAACTCCTCCATATATTTATTATCGGAAAATTGAGTTTTTCAGTTCGATAAGGGGAACGATTGCTAATTTAAAATAACTTTGTGCGACTGTAACCATATTTAAAAAATAATAATTTAGGGGTTACATTAAACTTTGTATAATATTAGTAACTGGGCGTCAGAGCACAGCTCGGTTCTATAAAAAACATTTTTAAATAAAAATAAGCTGTTAGGTTTGCCTCACAAAATTTGCATTTTATTACGTACAAAAATATTAAAAAAGATATCTCTCTTAGCAGATGCGAAATTTACCTTCATTTTCTAGGCATATTTTTTCATTGCCTGAAATCTCAGGAAAAAAGTTTTCTATGAATAAAATATATGTAGCTAGATCGATTTATCGTCCCCGAAACTACCTACATACTAAGTTTCACGTAAATAGATGACGTCATTTTCGAGATCCTGAATATATACAAATATAAAAATATACAAGAATTGCTCGTTTAAAGGTATTAGATTTTTTTAAATGTTTTACAGCCATGCGCTTGGCCACAATCTCACCTGATGGTAAGTGACGATGAAGCCAACGATGAATTGCGCTTGCCTGCTAAATGCCTGTTCACTCTACTCTTGAACACTCTCAAGTTATATGATGACGGGAAGACATACACCGTGAGTGAATTCCACACCTTAGCCGTACGTACAATATATATGTAGAAGCAAATCGCTTTGTACGAATCTCGGGAATATCGACCACATAAGGGTGGAAACCCTCACGACATCTTGTCGTCCTCTGATGGAATGGGGACGGTGGGATTATAGCATGCAATTCCTGTGCACACTCTCCAAATCTATAAAACACTGAAAGACTAGCTACTTGCCGTCGATGTTCTAAATTTAACATTTTGGTCTCCCACAGCGTTTCGTCATCGATAAGCCGACGAGCACGGCGCTCAATGGAGTCAAGATAGATTAGATTAGATAAAGTACCTATCCTTTGTATAATAGAGGAAATTATGAAAAATTCATTCAAACGGCTTCATTAATCGCATTGAAGGAAACTGAGCATTAAATTTGCACTGTCTTTTCGTCTTTTCCTAATTAGTTATTTAACTCCCTTTAAAGACAACCCTACCGCGAAGTTTTATAAACCGACTAGGGTGCCGGGATGGGAAAAAGTTTGAGAACCGCTGCTATAATAATAAAAAATACATCCATATTTACTCATTTCTATATCCTGGGGGCCTACCCAAGTTGCTTATTTAAGTTGCTAAGATAAAAATGTGATTTTATCACGTGATATATATCGTTCAGATATGTCATCTCCATACATTTTTCCGTTTTCTATTTGCGTTAGTGTTTGTCGATAAGTAACTTGGGTAGGTCCCTAGGCTTAGCTAAGCTCGAAATGTTGCACAAACTAATTTAAGTAACTATCAATCCAATTGGAAAAGTCATATTATTGCATTAAGCTCTCTATTTATTTACAATAGTTGTTTATCTTCAGACTATGCCCATAAGAAACAAATGAGATAATAAATGCGGATGATATAGAAAACCACATATGTTTTAAAATATGTATAAAATCCAATCAATAAACCCTATTTCATTCAATCATTACACATTTCAATAATTTATATGTACACAAGACGGTTGATTTTCTATTTATATTACCACGGCAAAATAATGACATTTTATCTGATAGCAAATACAATATAATCCAAAAAAAAAACAGCGGCAAACTTTGAGAAATCAAGCTATCCATCGCCAGTCGCCACTCTCATAATGATTCGCATAACATTTACATTTGTCATTCCACATTATGCTTGAAGAGCTTAGTGCTATATAAACCAAGCGATGATCCATAGCTTTAAAGAAGCAAAGTTACATCGTAATCCTTCTAGGTCGTCCTCAGTTTGGGTTCACCACAAAACTGTTATTTCGCATCAGTGTCAGGCAAACTGTATCAGATTAATGATTACAATGAAAAATCATGATTACAGATTAACTTATGTAATCTTTAATCATGATTACAGATTAACTTATGTAATCTTTAATCATGATTACAGATTAACTTATGTAATCAAAAAGTAATCATACAAGCGATTAATGATAGTAGTCCGCTGAAGACCTTGTTAAGTCAATAGCGCAGTCAGATCGAGAAAAAAGAGTGATTAATGATTATTAATCTTAAAGCATAATCTTCATTACTTTTTTGAATAATATCAGAATATTAAAGTAGAAATTAGACATGATTTTATCAATGACTAGCCTCTGCTCGCGACTTCGTTCGCGTGGAATACACTGTGGAATAAAACTAACACGCAGCAGTCCTCAAAAGAAAAAACATCCCGATTTTGAAATATTTTTCATCTGTGCTCCGCTCCTATTGGTCTCAGCGTGATGATATATTACCTTATGATATATACCTTATAACCATTCTCGATGAATGAGCTATATAACACTGAAAGAATTATTCAAATCGGACCAGTAGTTCCTGACATTACCCCCTACAACGTCACAACGCCACAAACTCACAAACTTTACCTCTTTATAATATTAGTATAGATATTCATTGGGCTTTATAGTGTAAATCAACTTTATTGTATTCAACCTTAACATAAATTTAAAGTTACCCCAATTATAAAAGATTAATCAGCACAGTCAATAAAATTTCGACTTTCAGGTATGTTTGAAATTATTCATAAGCGAGTACGGTAGCCATACGGTACGGATAACATTAAACTACTTCTAAAATATTCAATACAAATAATCATATCATCTTGATTACTGATTACTTTAATCATAATTATACAGCAATCATGATGAAATGTAATCTTGATTATTTTAAATCAGATTAATCTAATTACAAAAGTATTTCATTACGCTCATCTCTTCTTCGGAACCTGTAATCAGTGATTCTGTTATGTTTTAAAGGTAATTAAATTATACTTTACCCAATGAGAGGCAAGACAAAACACACAATGGACAGATAGACAGACATTTCTAAAAATTAATGAAATATTTATTACTTCTTCAAAGACACCTGCAACAAGTTTTTGCACAAAAATCTAAATAGTGTAGACAAGTTGAATATACAACATTATTATATGTATAGATAAAATTTAATTTATGAAGACGTAGTAAGAACTTATTACAAAGGATAGCATTGATATGACGAAAACTACACGATTACTTTTCTTATGAGATTAATATTATGTAATTATACACGTCTACAATTTACATACTAATAAGATAAGTTTTGTTAACAGACTTTGAATTTATCCTTTGAATCTTATTACATAGGTTCCTACGCTTACATTGAACGGTATAGAAGCAAAGTAATTAAAATGTAATTTATGATATAACTAAACGTTATATATAAAGGCGACGATGATTTGATGTTTCAGTGATTACTGTACCTTAATTAAATGATTTATTTACTCCTAGCTGATACCTACGACTTAGTTGATTATTATCTTAATAATATGTGTTATGAACAGAAGAAAAAACTTTAAATATTTTCAAAGTAAAATTATACTTTGCATCCAAAATTCTGTAGTCTTTTTGTAGGTGGTAGAGCTATTAATGGTTTTGTAGGAGCTACGGCTGACTACTATAGAAATCTAGACGGTCACGGACAGCGTAATAACAACACTCGGAGTGTGTAAAATAAACTGTTTTATTAACATGACCATATATGTCATTTATATAGGCACACAATATTTCTTTTGTTTGTTCAATTGTTTGAACAACGTTCTATTTACAATATAAAAAATTTTCTGCTAGTCTACCAAAGAGGATGACATACTCGGTAGCTACAGTTTCAACGGTATAAATGGTAGTACCACCTAAACACCAAAACACTCACAGAAACACCGACGTGAAGTAACAGTGCTTGAAACGCAACAACGTTTCGTTCAGTCTGTTAAAGCGCCGGACGCCCTCCTACATACAGCCTCTCTCTTCCCTCCCTCTCCTTTCCCCTCCCCCCTTCTCCACCAATATAGGCTGGCAACGCACTTGCAACTCCTATGTGGTTTCTGATGTCTATAGATGGTGGCGATCACTTAACATCAAGTGACCCACATGCTCGTTTGTCTCTTGCGACACAAAAAAAAACTCTTCTAGTGTTTATAAAATTGTAAGTTTTAAAACTGTATTCATTTTATCCGAACATTTTCGATTTTCGTGAAAAAAATTGCTGCATACTTTTAAGAATAAGTATTAACATTAGTAAAGAAGGACAATGAAAAAATGAAATAAAACATTGGTAGAATTCTATCCAAGAGTTTATGCATGATGCGCATAGAACAACCGACCTTTATTATTAATATGACTTCATCGTCATAGATTAGAAGCTACTGTAATCGACGTCGCACCCGAAAATGTTAACAGGGATCCTTGATTTTTTACCCTATAGATTTCATCCCAAACTTATCTAATGTTATGTAACGACATGATCTAAAATGGTAAAATTGGTAAACATGCCAAACCTAAAAAGGCCTACCTCTCAAGTACATTGCCCGAATACACTAACAGTTGTTTGGCATCAGATTTTCAATTTGAGGGTTTTAGCTAACCAGGCACACATTAGAAACCACCATCTTAACGTTTTTTTACAACCCTTTCCTTCACCGAAAGTTTATCATTATTGTAGGAGTTATAACCTACAGCGATACACGTTGTGCCAGACAGCTTTATCAGTGAGCCTTGATTACTTCAAAGTTTAATAAAATTTGTAGCAAATTCTCCGTTAAACTATTAATTAAGACTGTTACCTGTAACTTTTAAGAAAAAATACAAAGAAACTTAATAAGAGTAATTTAATCAAATACTTTTAATTTAATTTTAAAGGTAGATGATTTCTCAAAAGAAATTTTAAATCTCGTCTCGTTTGAAATTACTTTTTTTTTATAAAAATGTATTTAAAGTTTCATTATGTAGGAACGGTTTTGTTTACTTTATTTTTGGCAATCAATCTTTTAGATTATTACTGCCATTGTCACAGAATAAATATGAGACACAGTACGGAAACTACTAATAAACGTTCGAAAACGGCACACTCACACAAACACGCGCATCAACGAGAGGTTTTGAAAGGAATCCTATGGACAGCACCGCGAGGTCCGCTTAGGGGTCGTGTCGATGCGCACGTTTGTGTGAGTGTGCCGGTGCGAGCGTTTATAGGGAGTTTCCATACTGTCTGTTATGTGTACTGTGCCATTGTCGCGTAGTCAATTATATTACAAGCGTCGTGCGAGCACTTGAATATTGCGTCGTGTGAGTCAATATTCTAACAAGATGGTGGATCCCTTGTTAACCTTCGACGGAGTTTTGTGGCATCTCAGAATTTCATGCTCCTTGGTATGATTATCCATTCACGTCACTTATGCACAATAGACTAACTATATTACGTAAAACACTACCAAATTTACAAAATATAGAGTAAAATAACCCAAGATTATAAATAAAATATAAAATCCACTACATGACAGACTAAAATCTCGTCGAAAACTTCGTACGAATGGTTAAAGTTATTAAACTGTACCTATAACAGACAAAAGGATTTACATTTTGTATGTAACGCGTGTTGGTAGTGAAAGTTGAATATCTACATAAAGACATAATTGCAACCAGCATCACCGGGGCCGAATGAATGCACGGTGACGAGCTCTGATGGCTTCAGAGAGCGCACTACTGTGTACCGCGCTTTGATGAAACCATGATTACACCGTACATATCCATACATCTGCACCGGATTGCCTATAAAACTTCTAGATATGCTTTAAATAAAATATTGAAATTGCTAAACATTTATTTTCGGTTTTCATATTAGACAATCTAGTAGAAATATAGTATATGTAAGGAAATATTGAATAATCTATGGAAACAATAACAGTAGATATTGGGATATTCGAAGCAATTATAGTTCAGAGATACCGTTTTGAGACAGCGAGTCGATTGACCTATGTTGGGATCGCAGAAGAAGCCTAAACCGTTGGTGAAGATAATGCACATCATATTAAAATAATAGCAAAATAATTTTTTATATAGCTACCATCCTAAAGATAAGAGTCTATCATCAAGCACTTCTATGAATATTAGGGCGTCTGCAATAAGAGTCTGTGCACCTTTAGATTAAGCGTATCCACCACCTCAGGTAAGATTTTTGACAAACACTAAAATATATAAAGTATTAAAAAACGTTTAGTTAATTACCTTATACTATAAATGTCTAATACTCACGAACACAGTAATTGTAAACTAATGAATTAAATAAATTATCTTTTTAAAATAAGCAACTTCGTGTACAAATAACTTATATATATTGTCTACACTTACATTATACTTATATTGTCTACAAAAGTTGTCTTCCAAAATTTAATGAGGCAAATCCCCTTGTGGAGTTTGAATAATAGTAAACATAGAAGTTTTCGGCTACAAATGAGATGAAGGAAAAATATGTATTAACAGATTTTTTTTTATCGAAGCACGACATAGTGACTACACTGTGTCTGATGTTAAGCATAGTACAATCCAAAAACATCGGCAACCACCGAGAGACAGATTATCCATCGCCGATTGCCGCTGTCATGCCGGCCATAATGACGAAAGTCACCCGGTACTGGATATGCACAGGCTGATCCCGAAACGCGACGCGCAGAAGCGAGTCACTATGACGGGCTTTTTCGCCATATGCATGGTGGTTGTGACCCAGTCGGGCTGTAAAACCCTACCACCCCGCTTTCGCCATTGCCTCGTTCGTTATTCAGCAGGGTGCACCACGTGCAGAGGAGGTTGGCTTGGGTGTCTCAAGTCTTAAGATGTTACTCGACACCCCTTTTATTAAAACGAAACAGTTTCTTCCTTAATATGTTTTAATTGACTATTGCAACTTTAATAGACCAATTAATGGACTCATAACTGTTTCTTAAGTTATACCAAGAACTTTCTCTTTCTGTCTACATTATTGACCTAGCAAGGTCTTAACAGCTTCACCACACCAATAAAGTGAGCGTTTAAGGCCAGCCTATTTCCATTTGGGCAACTAGATCAAGGGTGCACGGCACACCTCGGCTTGTGCTGTTGTCTGATACATACAATTCGCGACCTATTTAAGCTAAGCTAAGCTACATATTCATAGTTATATAAGTTATTGAAACATATATGTGTACCAAGCATACACACCTCGCCAACTCTTATATGTATTTTGTGTCGGATAATTTTTTAAAACTATTTCAGTTCAATAAGGGAAAAAGAAAACCCTTCCACTTTCATGCGTAAGCATGTGTTCGTGCAAATTTTTGGAGGTGATATGTGTAGTGTTATAAGATTTTGTGTCAGTGTATCGCGCGAGCAGAGAACTTAAAGGCTCAACGCCGAGAGAACGGACCTAGGCTTGAGCCGCTGCCGAGAGGGGTCTAATTTGGTATGCGGGAGATACCAAGAACAAAATCCTGGTGCAGGTAAGCTTATAATTTTAATTTTATATTATCAAATGCATGTAAAGATACAACGCGACCTGACGCGGCTGTATACTATCGATGTCACCACAGTTGGAGGGGTGACCCACGCACAGCGGAAATCATCCTTATTTGATTTTAAATTTGAAAAAGCTTAATCTATGTTCATTACTTGTATGGACATTTAACATGACGAATCTTTATCAATACGAGCACTGTACGTTACGTTTTATAGATGGTAGAGCCACGCTGAAGCTATACCGGGATAGTACAACCCTCTCACAGAAAACCGACGTGAAGCAACAGTGCTTGCATTGTTGCGTTTCGTTCGGTCAGTGAGAGCGCTTGACGCCCCCTTTCCCCCTCTTCTCCTTACCCACTCCATTGCCCCCTTCCCCACCCACACAGGCTGGCAACGCGCTTGCGACTCCTCTGGTGTTACTAGTGACTATGGACGATGGTGATCACTTAACATCAGATGACCTTCCTGTCCGTTTGCCTCCTGAGATAAAAAAACATTGGTGTAAAATGTAAAACATAAATTATTCCAGTATTTGCAGTAAAATTTTCTCTATAGTATAATGTATGCATGAATCATAATAAATTGCATATTTCTCTTCAAATTTAATTTTATTGTACGCCTGTAAATGAATTTGACTACTTTAAGTTAATGTATAAAAGTTCGAAGTTCGCAGTTCAAAAAGAACGTAATATTAGCGTTATTATTGAGTAGAGAAATCCTGCGATTATTCCTCGCTTATAACTGACATGTCAATATCAATCGTCAATGTCAATAATCAGTTACGTCTCTGAGTATAGTATATATCAGCTGTTTAGCTAAATAAAATGAAATTCTATATACATTTTTATGTTAAAAAGTCCCTTCTAGATTTGCTATATATCTTTACATTTGCCCATATAACGGTAGGTTGACACGCCTTTGTATTGCGCGCATTCAGCTGGCTTAAATAAAAACTGGGTTCTGCGAAATGTGAATAAAAATACAGACACTAAATCCCGCTTTTTGGAGTACTATATTCATTTATGAATATCTCTGGTGACATGTCATTATCGGCTATAGCTTTTTATGTATCAACAGACGCCACACAGCTGACTTTCTTGATGAATAGTCTTTATGAATTTCAATATCTTTAAGTAATTATTGACTTCAAAATATCTTTTAATAAGTACACAAAAATAATATCTCCATTTTGTTTAACAAAAATATATCATTTCTATTATAATGTGATTGAATCATCAAATATCATTTTCAGAGTAAAATGTCAGCACATGTACTTAGTTTAATCCTTAAATAAAAGAATTTCTGATACGAAAAATATCATATATGTGGGTTTAATACAACCGAATAAACGGTCAACATTCAAACAGCAATATAATCTCTACAACCGCAGACTAAGCGGTTTGCTGAATACATTTGTATGCAACGAAATATTATACAAAGTTGGCATTCTTCTAGGCTGAGCCACAATATCTTTTGTATTCTAATCTGGTTGTGTATCGCTCGCCGTATTATTCTGCAGTCTGCAACAGGATTACTAGAATCGTAGATACATGAATTTTATATAAATATATTACTGCAATCGGTTCTTAACTACAAAGCGAAATTGCAATTTTATTTAACATTATCCGATGCTCGCGACTTCTTTCTTGAGAAAATAAATCTTTTTCGGATTTTATCCTGGATAACTAATTGTTACAGCAATTTCATGTATGTGTGTAGATTCGAGATATTCTAAGGAATTTATTTATTTTATTGCTTTTAGTATATCGCTGCCTTTTCTAAATTAAATTAAAAACTGTACAAAATCAACGTCGTGTTTTTCTAATGGCTTTGTTATTAATCTTAACTGTAAATAAAATTTAACAGCCCTTTAATATTGTATGTATTTTTTGTAGAAATAAAATAAATTCTGCATACAATTATTGAATAAGAAAAGAGTATGTCAAAGTTCGATAACTAATTATCATTGGTTGAAAGATCGCTAATCAATTTTGCAATCTGTCAGAGACAGAATGATATATGATCCAAAATATTGACTCGAGAGACGATAAACTAATCTACATAATTTTATCATGTAAATTATATGCATTAAATATTTTAAATTAATTTATATTTTTAGCTAGCTCTAGTCGCGGCTCCGTACGCGTCTGTTAGTATTTATCACTATTATTATTTGTCTTCTTATGTATACATATAATAAAAAAGAAGTGTCTGTATAAAATATCACCTTTTATCTGACTCGATATGAAAGTATCTACGCTACTTATAACAAAAATCTAATTTTAAAAAACTTTGTTGGTCTGGTCTGTCTGTTTTTTCCGGATAATCTCCAAAGCAGTTGAACAGATTTTGATGTGGATTTCACTGGCAAATATCTGAAATTATGGGGGGTGACATAAATTGCTTTATTTTAGATTTGCTGTTATCCGCGGCTTCGTCTGCATCTCCAAGACGATTGAACTGATTTTCACGACCAATATTTTGGAAAGAACATTTCCGTAATTCTATATCTTCATTTTACATTTGTAAAATACAATAAAAAAATGCATAGCCGCGGTCATCAGTACATAAATAAAATCATAGAAGTTTGCCATTGTGTGCGCATCACGAAAAAAATACTGCATACATTCCGATCATTCATTTTCTTTTACGTGTTAAACAACTTATCTATAAAAACAATTATGACAATTATTTCATTGAATATAAAGTTATTTTAAGTTTCAAGAAACTATGATTTTATAATCACTACCTACGCCTTTAGAGATGTGTGTGTTCTTGCCGCGGCGAAGTGGATCAAGCGGTGTGGTAAAAAATGCCATCAAAATCTGTCCAACCGTTTGGGAGGAGTTCAGTCACAGGTACGCGAACAGAACAATTATATATCTATCTAATACCTTCAAACGAGCAATTCTGGTATACTTTTATATTGTTATATATTCAGGATTTCAGAAACGGCGTCAGTGATTTCCGTGAAACTTAACATGTAGGTGGTTTCGGGGACGATAAATCGATCTAGCTAGATTTCATTCAGATAAAACGTTTTATCTGAGTTTTCAGGCAATGAAAAAATATAGCTAAAATATAAAAGTAAATTTCGCCGCTGCTGTCAAAACAAAAATATCTGAGATGAAAATCGGCTGCTTCAAATGTCCGTCTAACCCCAGTTCGAATCCGAGTGATAGCAAGAGAGATCATTTTTAATCATTAAAAATGCTAATTTTGTGAGGCAAACCTAACAGTTTATTTAATTTAAAAATGTCTTTTATTTAAAGGACCCGAACTAGGCTCTGTCATCCAGGTACTATATATATATATACTAGCCTCTGCCCGCGACTTCGTTCGCGTTCTCAAAAGGAAAAAACATCCTGATTTTAAAATATTTTTCATCTGTGCTCCGCTCCTATTGGTCTTAGCGTGATGATATATAGCCTATAACCATTCCCGATGAATGAGCTATATAAAACTGAAAGAATTATTCAAATCCGACCAGTAGTTCCTGATATTACACCCTACAACTTCACAACATCACAACGTCACAAACTCACAAACTCACAAACTTTACCTCTTTATAATATTAGTATAGATAGACAATTTGCTGACAAAGTAACATTCCACGTTGAAATCAAGTGAGTTCACACGACTGAATAATATATGATTCCTGTATATATGTCGTCTAAGACAATGTCGATAAGCCATACAAAGAGCCTGTCAATGTGGGTAATCCTTGGGAAAACAAAGTAAAATATTTGCCCGCACGTTTGTCAAGCCGTGTAGACGACGGTATCAGCTAACATTTTGCGAAAAGCAGGTAAACTGTACGTCTAAAACAAAACATTTTATTGTAAACAAGCATTTACTAACGGATTCACTCGCGTTAATATAGTTTTGACCTATCCCTAGGTAGTAAGTAGTACTTATTTTTTTAGATAAAAAATAGCTTATCTCTTTTTTCCATACTAGTTCAACATCTCGGAGCTACCAGACATAACTTATTTTTAAATACATGAAACCTTAATTTTTTTTCTTTGACTACACTATTGGCCTAATAAGGCTTTAACAGCTTCACCAGACTACTAAGGCAAGGGTTTAAGGCACTCAGCCAATTTTATTTTGACAACTCAAGGGTGCATGGCACATCTTGGCTTTGGCTGTTGTCTGCTTCATGCAATTCGTGACCTACCTGAGCTAACCTACATATTCATACTTATATGAGGTACTGAAACATATATGTACCAAGCATGCATACCTCAATAACTCTTATATGTATTTCGTGTTGGATAATTTCTCTAAACTATTTCAGTCCGATAAGGGACCTTAAGTTCTGAGTAGTGTTTTATGTAATTAAAACGCTTGCGTACTACTGAGTTTAAGCCTGAGGCCAATGTGATACCAGGTAAGAAAGATGACTAAAATTATTAGCTTCTTTATTTAAATTTAAATGGCTGATTTTTATAATCATATTGTAAAATATCACTCTAAAATAGTTCCTAATATCTCCAGCCACTTTCCGGGGACCACAACTTCTGCCAGATGCTTTAAAGAGTATAGAAAAGCGTATGAAATTCACTTATTTTTAAATACTTGATTATTATTTTTTTTTATATATATCATAAAGGCAAACGAATAGGTGGATCATATTAAGTGATCACCACGGTCCATTGATACTACCAACACTAGCGGAATCGCAAGTGCATTGCCAGCCTGTTTTGTTGGTGGGAGGGAAGGAAGACGCGGGAAATATGCTTCCCGCACTGTCACTAACCAAAGGAAACGCAACAATGACGGTACTGTTATTTCACGTCGGTTTTCTGTAGTCTACTACCCCGTTCGAGCCGACTCATTCATGCTGAAACCAGTAATAGCTTCAGATTGGTTCTACCACTTATGTAATATGAAAATCAATATCTTAAATCAGATAAGAATTACAAAATTATATTTCATAGGCTAAATAGATTTTAATGGCAAAATATCCCGCCAGACGTTAAGTTAAAGTTGAGCAAGTTGCAAATCTGCCAACAAACACCTACGAGTGTTTCCCGGCTGTTAGATTTAGGAGCCAATCGTTCTCGGTTTACATTTATTTAAAATTAAAAAAAAAAATGATTTTATTTAATTGTAAAATGATGGAAACATTGCACATAATCTTTATGGTAGGTACATGTATGCCCGTAATACCTAAATTTTATAGATCAAAGCAATTTACTGTCTATTTGTGGTTGTGAGTTGTCTTTGAAACTTTACTTCAAAGGACATCATCTCAATTCACGTTGGAAAAAATTATATTCATTTTATTTCTAAACCACTTGATACCCGTCACTTAATCTGCACTGTTTATTATGTTATGAATATATTTTACATACAAAAAAGAAAAAAAATTGAAAGGAGTTAAGTATACTTTTCTTACAAAAGTTCCTTAATCTTTACAAGTATAAGAATCGTAGTTTTTTTTTAATAATTACTTTTCATAAAATAAAAATACCTTCATTAAAAAAAAAGTAAAAACCATGTACTTAAATAGTAAAACAAAAGAAAGAAGAATCAAAATCTATCCCGTAGTATTTGCGTGATCGCCGCACAACGGTAGTAAGCCTTAGTATTCCATTTATATAGAAGATAAATATTTACAAAGCTAAAAAAAAAACTGTACACGTAAAATCTACCTCATATTTTACAAGAGTTAATTCAATAAATAACCATTAGAATTCTCTTAACCAGCGCTTCTTCAAACAGTCAATAAACGGTACGTCGAAAGCCATCGAGACGTAGTCTTTTTACACTGTAACGTATGTACGCTGAACAAACATAAGGCTTACTCAGAGGGTTCGTGAGTTTAATGAAAATCGAACATCAAGAGAAAAGATTCGCTAAGATTTTCAACGTATTGATAAAAGGCAATACGGATTACAAGTCAGTATAAGAATTATTTCGAACAACTGATTTAATCATGAGAGAGATATATGTAAATAGATATATCTAATATACAAAGATCTCGTGTCACAGTGTTTGTGTTTGAACTTTTCCGGAACGGCGAGACTGATTTTTATGAAATTTTTAATGTATATTTGGTTGATTTGAGAATAGGTCGAAAAGTATATTTTATACCACTCGGTAAGTTAGGTGTCCATGTCTAGATTTCTATATTTTTATCAATTTTCTTTTGTTTCTGTTTTTATTTGCCATCAAAAAATACCTATGGTATAACCTCAATTTTTCACCCACCTAACCGCACACCTCCATTTTTTATTCGTGATTTTAGTATTTTTCTACGAGAAATATCCAAGTGATTCAATGGTCGTTAGTATTTCGACCAAAACGAAATTATTGAAGTTGCTGAATGGCACTACGTCTGCCTCATTGAAATTTCTTCTATACATGCGTAAGTCATTCTTTAAACCAACTAGATATGTGTTTGAGTGGGGCCCTGAGTTTAGAATGACTTTAGAAATACAATGTAACCGATTTCACACAGACGAAGTTGTGTGGGTCAGCTAGTATGATATATAAAGTAAGATAAATTGCACTCACGTTAGACTTCAATTTAAAAAATACGTATTGGAACTCATCGAGGACATCACACATGGGACTGCTACTTCAACAACACGTCGAGGACAGAGGCTACGATATCCTGGGGCCGGACGAGCCAACTTATTACGGCCCGGCCTCCCAGGATGTCATAGACTTCGCCATAACAGCCGGACTTAGCATGATTCCCCGGCAATCGGTATTACCTGACCTGCCATCTGATCACCGTCCAGTCCTCATGGATTATGATCTGTCTCCGGCACGAACATACTTCACGCGCTCGAGACGTAGGACGGACTGGGACTCATTTGCCACGATAATTAATGAAACAGTACCCACGAAACGGATGTCGACTGCACGAGATGTTGAATGGCTGACACAGAATTAATCGAGTGCATCCAGACAGCAGCAGATCGATCATCCAAGACTATCACGATCAAAAGAGACTTACCGCCCATCCCGGCCAAAATCAGAAGACGCATTGAGGAAAAAAGAAGCCTCAGAAAACTTTGGTAGAGAACCAGATGTCCTGCCACCAAGACCCAATTAAACAAGGCTATTGAAGACGTCAAAATACTGTTAGACGCCCACGCAAATCAGGCTTGGCAGCAGCATCTAGACACTGTAGGAGAGAGTGTGCCCTCCCTACATAAGCTTTGCCGGAGCTTATCGAGACAGACTGAGCCAGCTCGCCCACTGCTAGCCCAAGGCCAGCTCCACTTCTCTGCTCTAGACAGAGCAGAGGTCTTTGCAAACGCCTTGGAAGCACAGTTTAGCCCGAACCCGATAATTAACACGCAACACAACGAAGCGATCGCCCGATTTATACAAAATTATCCGCCGCCGGCGAGCGGCCTTACTCCCACGCGCGGCGAGCTCGATTTCTATATTACACCAAGACTGGTACAAAGGGCATTGCGGGGGCTTAATCCGCGAAAAGCCCTGGGTGCCGACAACATAACTAACGCTATGCTAAGACACCTGCCTATGAAAGCGATTGCGACGCTCACGCGCCTCTATAATGGCGTATTGCGAACAGGACATTTTCCGGAAAGCTGGAAACTCGGGATCATAATAATGATCCCGAAGCCAGGCAAAAACACGCAAGACCCTAGCAACTACAGACCTATCTCGCTACTAAACACTTTATCTAAAGTCTTCGAAAAGCTTGTCCTGGCGGCGCTAAAACCGGCCATACAGCTGCGGCCAGAACAATTTGGGTTTCGAGCAGGCCACTCGACCACATTACAACTCGCCCGTGTGATGGATATGGCCTTGAAATGCCACACAAAAAAGGAGTACGTCGCGGCCGTATTCCTCGACATCCAGAGCGCCTTCGACCGAGTATGGCACGAGGGGCTCCTTTACAAATTAGCTACCGTCACTAGAATCGAAGATCGCCTGTATAATACTCTAAAGTCGTTTCTCACAAACAGAAAAGCGATTATTAGAGTAGAGGGACTCACTTCACGGGAGATACAACTGACGGCGGGGGTGCCACAAGGCAGTTGCCTATCCCCCCTACTATACGCCGTGTACACAGATGATATCCCGGTAAAAGGAAAGGCGGAGCTGGCCCTGTTTGCAGACGACACCGCTTTTCTAACAACATCTATGAATCGCAAAAGGGCTGCCGCTTTACTCCAACCCACGCTCGACGCTATCCCACAATGGCTTCAGAACTGGCGGCTCACTGTCAATGTGAGCAAGACTCAAGCCCTTATCACTAGACCAGCCAGGGAACAACCCCCGCCACTTACACTTCAAGGGGAAGCCATCCCATGGCGGGAGAAGATCAAATATTTAGGAATAATTATAGACAAAAATTTCACCTTAAAGCTTCAAGCAGCAGCAGCACTATCTAGCGCAAGAACCGCGCGGAAAAAGCTACGTCCGATACTGGGGTCTAAATTGCCTGTCCGAACCCGGATAGGCATTTACAAGGCATATATCCGTTCTAGACTGACGTATGCCGCCCCCGCGTCGTACGGCTGCCTCGCACCCTCTCAAAAGGAGCACCTGAAACAATTTCAAAACACCACCTTAAGAATGCTCGTATCAGCTCCGCGATATGTGAGCAATAAAACTATCGCGCGAGACTTACAAGTCGAAAGTCTCGACAATTTCATATGACGCCTAGCCACAAAGATGTATGATAAGGCGGACGCATCAAACCACCCCTACCTGAGGGGTATCGCACCGCTACATGCGAGGCCGCCTGAACATGAACCCCATCGTGAACGCCCCGTAATATCAAGCAGAAGGTCAAGGAAAATCACATGCAGACCACAGCTCAGAGAGCTCGTTAAGCGAGACTGAGCAACACAAGCCTGAGAGGCGAACTCCCACAGGAAGGAGCTCAGCCTCGAGAACTAGACCCGACCGTTGAAGCGGCCGGCGTAAACACCACCGCAAGAGGGGTCACCCTGAAGCGGTTTCCCCGCACCCCCACCCCCTCGCGGGGGAGGCGGGGGTGCGAGAAGAGCCCGACGTGACTCACGTTAAAGTCAGCTTCTTTAAAAAAGTTAAAAATGAGATATTGTATATTTAATATAAGAGATAATTTTCTACAAAAATTCACGTACATATTTGCTAATTATTATTTTTAACACTATAGGTTGACGGAGAGGGATACATCATGGGGATACCTGAACCTAGGAAATGTTTTTATAGTGCCGCTGTATGCGGGGATGTATAAAACTGTGGATTTCTCGGAGTTCGCGAACACGTCGTGGGCGGCGTGACTATTATGCTCCTAAATCCCTTCGACAAAATTCTTGTGGTCCTGTAACAGGTCTCTTGCAAGTAGATGCGATAATGATTATTATTTTCGATGACTGATTAAATCGAGTTAATAGTTGTAAATCGATTATTTTTCAGCAATAATCTATTAGTGATAGCATCTTCGGATCTTTGATTCACTGTGAAAATAATTAAAAGCAAAGTAATAAAAATGTAGCAATCAATACACTTTGTCATAACAATTAAAGTAAAATACATTGGTTTTTGATTCCTTTGATATAACTGAAACTTCTTTTCTTATAAGAGTTGTAGAAAACTGACGTCAGAAATGTTCAATTTATTTTTGTATAAAACTTTTATAATTTAAAATTTGTTCGTCTTGACTTTACAGTTTTAAAGTGCCTTGTTTATTTTATAAAACTTCTCAGAGTCTGTTTGTAGATAATTTTCGGTTCTTCACTATCTATTTTCCCTAACTAAATACATTAGACGGTTATATTTCTAAGGAAGAGGCAGAAGTCAGCTAGAAGCTGTCTAGACAAATTTTATATACAATTCGTATCTCTATAGACCTTTGAAAAGACGCTTTCAATACAAGAATTTTTTCTGTTCAAAATCGTAGTCTAATTTATATCTCTTTTTGCTGAATTTCTGTTGATTTGTACAGATAGAATAGTAGTACTTGGTATCGAAACTCCAAAAGAGATGTAGACGAGAGCATTTTGAGAGAAGATTAGATACCATGGACATTCAACTCAAGCTGGTAGAGTTAATTTATATGCCATGCTTTTCGTTTTTCGTTATACAAACTATGAACAATTCTGCGGATTTTTATTATTATTTGATGGTATTAGTATTTATTGTAAAGTTACCTTGAGCCAACGCTAACATGCAGCGCAAGCTCTTAAGAGGAAAAAAATCACGCTTTTGAAACATTCTTCGTTGGTGCTCCGCTCCTATTTATCTTAGCGTAATAATAAATAGCCTGTAACCTTTTTCGATAAATGAGCTATCTAACACTGAAGGATTTTTCAAATCGCACCAGTAGTTCCTAAAATTACCCCCTACAAAGTCACGAACTCACAAATTTTACCTCGTTATTATGTTAGTAAGTATGGATTTCACAAAATAAATGTATAATTATATTCTGATATCTTTAATATTTTCTTATTTTTTTAAAAACAACATATACTACCAATGCCAAATCATATTATATTCACATATAATATAAGAAAAACCTATTTCTCATGAAAGACTTCATGTGAAAAGCGGTACCACTATAAATATAGAGTAAACCGTTATTACTAGATACATTCCACAACGGTTATTACCAGAACGATGAAAGTTTTCCGATAAGTACGTCCGGTAAGAGCCAAACTCCATTCAGTTCACGGCTGGGATCGTTCCGATGGCTTTTGTTTAGACATTATGGGAATGTACGAATTGTCGAACACGAGCTACGACATCTAATATCTATCTCGAACGGTTTTCTTTGTCATCGAAACGTATTTTACCGTACAATTTACCCTGATCTCGTTGTATTTTTTTTTTGTTTCTGAACATATCACACGCGTTTCATCTGAACGTTTCTCTTCAAACTTATTTTGTTCTAATCTGTATATCTCGATGTCGACACGGAGCCTTTGTTGTATTCAATTTCAAAAGATACTTTCTTTTATTCGTTAAAATGTCTCTCGTGTTTCTTGCTGTCGTAATTTACTCGGATCTCGCAAGATGTTTAACCGTTCGACTTCATTTGAATGCAATACGTTTCTTGCCATTTTCTAGACAAGAATCATATTATATGTCCCGGGAGCCATACTTATTTTGAGAAGCTTTTGAGTATGTAATAGGAATACATACTTTTGCAAGTGCATTTATATGTTTATGATTTTTTTTAAATCTAAACTTGTCTACATTTGAAATTGCCATTTAGATTTCAAATATACAATCTATGCTGATGTAAAGAAGTTTTTTAATATGTGTCTTGAATATTCAGGTTTGCGAACGGGAACATATGATTTATCTTTTTGCATTTATTCAAACGCATTAGTCTCTGGAACTACTAATCGGATTAAAAATATCATTTCATTTTTAGGCTATTTATTGAGCAAGGTTATAGGCTATCTGATATCCAGCTATACCACTTAAGAGCATAGCTATCACCATAAAAAGAAAGAAAGCACGCGAATTGAGACTAAAGTAACAGCACGGGTGAACGGTTTGAAGCAGGAAATACAAAATAGGGAGTCGAGAGTATACTGCCTGTCCGATGACATTCGAGTAATTTCGAGAAAGAACAGCTTATAGAGATACCTGTGACAGCGAAGTACCACATCACTCGGCTTAGTAGCCTGTTCTCTCTCTGGAACTATCGTATTTTGTAATGAATCAGTCCAAGCCTACCTAATTACGCTGCCAGTAATTCCAAATTTCTAAAATTGTACTTAATATAAACCTAATTGTCCAACTTATATCATAATGTTTCATACTTGAAATCTTCGCAGGAAAATGTGAGTTAAAACTAATGTTAGGCGTTGACTTCATAACAACCGATTAATACTTTGCTCCAGTACAGTTTTAAGACCTAGTATGGGCAAGAAATTATTAAAGGTAGATATTGGTAGTGCTAAATTCTCATTGCGAAAGTAAATACTTTGTATTCAATGAGTTAAAGTATAAAGTAAGCATATAATTATATTGTAATTTTTCTAATAATAATAAAAAAGGTGGTAGGTGGTAGACCCACGTTGAAGCTATAACTGGTTTCAGCATGAATGGGTCGGCTCATCCGGGGTAGTACCACCCTCTCACAGCAACCCGACGTGAAGTAACTGTGATTGCATTATTGAGTTTCGTTCGATCAGTGAGAGGGCCGGAGGTCACCTTCTCCTTCCCCTCGCTTGTTCTCTTCCTTCCACTTCCCTCTTCTCTCACTTCCCCTCATTCCCCTATCTCTCTAAACACAGGCTGGCAACACAATTGCAACTCCTCTGGTGTTGCTGGTGTCTATGGACGGTGGTGATCACTTAACATCAAGTGAACCGCCTGTCCGTTTGCCTCCTTTGATATTATAAAAAAAAAAATGATATAAAAAAATCTTCATTTAATAAACCAGGAAACTTTAAAAGGTTCATCGTTCAATATATATAAACATAGCTCAGATGCAAGACAATTAACATTAATCCTGACTCTCTCATTAATTACACAATTTCGTCATGAGATAATCAAAGCAAAAAACGAAGCAAACTTCCACAGATAACTTCCAGTAATATTAAACTGGAAATGAGAAAAGCAATTTCACTGATGAATGCACGTCGAATTTCTACATAAGAATAAGCACTCGTATTTATGAATGCATTCCCAATCTCAATTCTATCATGGGATGATCTTTTTCCAATGAATTATAAACGAGTTTATTTAAAATAGATTGCACGTTTTATATTTCGAAAGCGCCATTCGAATTTTGCGCAGATCCAGCTGATTTATCAAACATCGGACTGACATGTTTCGTTCGATTTATTTGATAAGTCAGCGTATTTTCAGTATTTCTCCTGGAATAACGTTAAAAACGTTTTTCGCATATCTGAATCTGTTATTTTTGCTTGACTACGTATTTAAAACAAAGATTTATATTTTTATTTTATACTAGCCTCTGCCGGCGACTTCGTTGGCGTGGAATAGTTACTTTAGGCTAACGCTAACACGCATTAAAAGCTCTCAAGAGGAAAAAGCCCCGATTTTTAAACATTCTTCATTAATTCTTCGCTCCTATTGGTCTTAGCATGATGACATACAGCATATAACCATCCTCGATAAATGAGCTATATAACATTGAAAGAAATTTTCAAATTGGACCAGTAGTTCCTGAGATTACCCCCTACAACGTCACAAACTCACAAGTTCACAAACCTTACCTCTTTATAATATTATTATTAGTCTCGATAAATGAGCTATATAACACTGAAATAATTTTTCAAATTGAACCAGTAGTTCGTAAGTTTATCCCCCACAACGTCACAAACTCACAAGCTCACAAACCTTACCTCTTTATAATATCATTATTAGTCTCGATAAATGAGCTATATAACACTGAAATAATTTTTCAAATTGAACCAGTAGTTCCTAAGATTATCCCCTAAAACGTCACAAACTCACAAGTTCACAAACTTTACCTCTTTATAATATTATTAGTCTCAATAAATGAGCTATATAACATTGAAAGAATTTTTCAAATTGAACCAGTAGTT
>JACEII010000035.1:479214-498885 GCA_014332785.1 Antheraea mylitta
ACATTGTCATATTACGTTGTAATACCGGCCAGTGTAAAACAGGCGCGATCACAATTGAACATCCGGAACACATTCGGTTATCCGGCACATTCTCAAAGAAACAAAACGGCTCTAGAGCCGGATGCACCGTGATAAGGAAGCCGGATGCCGATCCCCAGCTAACGAATGACTAGTTACTACCGACCAGAGAAACTTGACCCTTTCAATCTACACGTCTTTCTACAACGTCCAGTGTCTTTATAAATCAAGAGGGAGGTGGGGTGAGTCAAGTACGCTGGAATTCTTTGCTTCATGCTAATATAGTGTAGCTATTGTAAAGTGACGTGAACACAAACTTCCTTTGACACTCGAGAAATGAAGAGCGCTCATCTTGCAAAATTTATTTGAACGTAGGGAGGAGACTTACCGTTCAATGGTTTAAAAATGAAGCAAAAATTAAATATATATCATAAACAGACACAAATGAAAAATGTATTTTTATTGCATATTAGGTTATATTCCTTAATTCTTTATCTTATAACAAATCACCAAGCAATCGAAATGGAAAGTTTCAGGTAATGACAATGAAAAAGAAGATTTTAAATAGATATTTTTTTTACGTTTAATGCTCGAGTGGTGTTTGTTTACTAGATAACAAAGTGCTGGGTAGCGTAAGTAAGGATTTTTCCTTTAATTACGTAAGTTTGTGAGAAAATACAGTGAGAAATTAAACGTCGCGTCGTTTTCTTAGACAAAGGATAAAGGTGTCAGCTATAATATTCTATTCTTTTGTTAATAAATTTGATTTCTCTATCGAATGTGATTAATTACTTTTTTGTATAACCATTTTTTTAAGTTATACTCCTTTTGGCGCGTTAGGGAAAAATGATGAGAGCAAATTTTTTCGATTTGCGCGCAAATTGTCACAAAAAACCGGCACCCTGAAATTAGCTATAGTCAAACGTAGAATAAGGCAAAAGGCAAAAATTTTGAAAAGATTACTTGTTACGTCAAAGGGATATAATTTCTAACGCGTGTACATTAGGGTGGCCCAAAAAAACCAACTATTTTTTTTTTGAGTCTCGGGTGAAAATATGTTAGTTTTTGATGTTTTAAGAGCCCTCTCCAAAAGACAGCTCAAAAAAAAATTTTTAAGAGGTCACTCCAAATTTTTTAAAATTTCCAAAATCGTTTTTTTTTTTAATTATTTTTCTCATTATTTTACTTTTTTTTACAAGACAAAATGATAAAGATCCTGAAAATCTCAAGTCGAAATTTTAATATTTAAAGGTCGCAAGAAAAAAAATATCAAGTTTGTTGATATTCATATTCAGAAGTAGCTCGTACTTGTCTTGGAAACCTTGAAAAATTTGGAGTGACCTCTTAAAAAAATTTTTTTGAGCTGTCTTTTGGAGAGCGCTCTTCTTCTTTAACTCTTCTTAAGCTCTAACTTCTTTGGCCGTATTGAGCGATTTTTGGTAGGTGGAAATTTGTAGGTTCGCGTCACCGATGACCTACATATGGTTGTGACGTATTGTGCTTGTGTCAGATTAGTGACGTGTAATATAGAAAGCTGGCTACATTTAATATTGATATTTCGTATTGAGCTTGTACACTCTAACAAGGTCTGAGTAATTATAAAACAGTGTACAAATGTATATAATTGTTGCTGGAAGTGCAAATAGATGAGAAAACAAGACTAATGTTAATAATTTTAATTTAAACATTATAAACTTTAAATAATTTAAATTTGTAGCACGATGCATGTCTGAACGCACCATAGGTCGCGTGATATCCCGAGCAGCCAATCAGCGACGTCCGTGGCTACTCGCGGTACTCGAAATGACTTGCATTCTCTGTGTGTAATCTGTCGTCTTTAATGTAGTACATACGTTATAATTTCTTGCTGGTGTTTTATTATAATTGTGTAGAACGCGTGTTATAGGAGGGGGAAAAAATATAAACCCACGCTAAACTTTAATTGATTTCAAAATTTAAAAAAATACACAGTTATTACAGTTGTTTGAGTTTTTACGTCTATCAGCAGTGTTTATAAATCCCTTGACTTTTTTAATTTAAGTACATATTTCTTTTAGTTTTATTAAACTAAAAGAAATATGTACTTTTTCCTGTATTCAGTAAAAATGTTGTTTTACCAAAAAATAAAATACAATATAAAATATATGATCCGAAATTTATATGGGGTCGCAGATAAACAAAAAGGTCATAACGTACATTGTTAACATTACGTGAAAAATCGAACAATACCTACCAGTTTCATAAAAGGTTTCAGGAAAACAATCAGTAAAGAGCGTGTCGCTATGCAGGCTGGGTTCTGTCGGCAGTATTCTTGTAGATTTGATTTGTTAAAATCTCAATTTTTTAAACAAAAATTAAGGCGTATCTAATTTTTTTCTTACTACTTTCTTACTCTTCTGATGCGTAGGAGAAAACGTTTTGAATAGTTTTATTACTAGTGTACTGTCACAAGTGGTTTCAAGGTGTTAGAGCCACGCCGAAGCTATTACTGGTTTCAGCTCGAATGGGTCGGCTCGTCCGGTGTAGTACCATCCTCTCACAGAGAATAGACGTGAAGTAACAGTGCTGACATTATTGCATTTCGTTCGGTCATTCAAGGCGCTGGAGAACAACTTCCCCTCTCTCTAAACCCAGGCTGGCAATACACTTGCAACTCCCCTGGTATTGCTAATGTGTATGGACTGTAGTTGTCACTTAACATTAGGTGACACACCTGCCCGTTTGTCGCCTATGATATAAAAAAAAATGTAGATAGTGGATAACGAAGTTTTTAACGCGTCTTGCTGTAAATTTGCCTGTTAGAAATCTGTTAAAAAAGCGTTATGCTTCTCTGTCTCCTTTTATTGTCCAGCGATAAACGTGTACTCATTCTACCGGTTGTATAGCCTCAATGTCAGTATTGAAGGCGTACCATTACCGTTTACCATTCCTAGCCTATTATTAATAGAAAATTTTTGATTTGATTCCACACTAAATGACGTTATTCATATTGAAAAATAAATGATGGTAAAATATACTGTTTACACAGAAAGTGCAATAGAAGAGGCATGACGCTTTTTCCTTACGAAACCGAAATATACAAATATGCATAATCTAAATGTCTATTTTGGATTTCGTTTTGTAATATAGAAAAAGCATAAGAAACTTCGTTCTTGACAGGAACACATCGATCGCTCACGTACCTTTCTTATTTTCGAAATATATCTGTACCTACTTTGTCTTGGTTATATTTAAACGATTTTGACGACAAAGATTATTAGATTGTTGTTTACTTCCGACTCTCTTGTCATAATAATATATGTTAATTGTTAGTCCAGATATCGATGTGATAGCGATGTGTTCTGTAAAGTCTATGATAGTCTAAACAAGTTTATCGAGAAAGTGCTTATGCTTTCCAACGTAATGTTGTGGTATCCAACATGATATTAATTTTCTCAATTGAAAGTCTTTTATAAATATAAGGATTGATTGCATTCCATCGGATTTGTTAAAGTGGCAAATAAGCCATGGGTTTTGGCGTTATATCCATAAGTGACTTTAATAGATTTAGGCCCTGCCTATTCAGTTATGAACGTTAAAACTACCACCGCTTCAGAAAACAACCCAGTCATCGAGTAGAACTGGTAAGTAAGTAGTAAGTAACTCAATATGGTTTATCTTTTTAACAAATATATATTGTTGGAAATAAATAAAATGTCGGGTAGTATACTTTTGTGTAAGTGTATTTCTAACAATATATTTTAGAATATATTACGTACATGTTACAAACGTTTTAATGGATGCACAGAGATGAATCAATTCCAGACATCACTATCATTCACATATTCGTATAATTCGTCATAGTCAATCTGATCAAAACCACTGATGATAGCTCGTGGTTATTCTTGAATGGCAATAATCTACTGATAAGTACTCAGGACAGCATGAGTATTGTTAGAAAGACTTAAACAATATACACAAACAATATTTGTCACGTTATATAGCCTGCAATAAATTTTCCTAGGCCTTGTAATTATATTTGTTTAGATCCCGAGCTGCTTAGACTTAGACGTGTCGTGTTCCGGAATATTTCAATATATTTCGAGCTGCAAATACGACAGGTAGGATGCATGTACTGAACTGGATGGCTACAACCATGGTAAACGCATGATGTCTGTGACTCTATTTTAACGTGTCGCTTTTTAATATTTGCCAGTATATATCCAAGAAGCTTGTAAACATCTGCTGGGAATGGATTGTTAATCACCAAACTGTCGCTATTGTTTTTGGTTTGGACTACAATTACCATCAGGTTCAATGACGTCAATTTTTCGTGTTACGACAAAAAAATAAAAGATCAGTTGATTATAGTAATGGTGTTGATGAAGTATACGGTGCTCGCATAATAAAAGAACTTTTTTCTATGTTATAAGAGGCAAACGACCAGATGGGTCGCCTAATGTTAGGTGATCCCCACCATCCATAGACACTTGCAACACCAGGGGAGTCGCAAATGCGTTGCCAGCCTGTGTTGGGGCCAGAGGAGACGGGGAAGGTGAGGAGAGGTGGGCATCCGGCGCTCTCACTGATCGAACGAAGCGCAATAATGCAATCACTGTAACTTCACGTCGGTTTTCTGTAAGAGGATGGTCCTATCCTAAGCGAGCCGAACCATTCATGCTGAAGCCAGTAATAGCTTAATTTAAAGTATTGTTAATATGATTAAGCGTTAAATTTTAAATTACAGTTTATAAATTATTTAAGTCTAACCCTAAAATTTGTAAAATAACCAAAACAAAACAACAAGACCGTTGAAGAGGAAATAATCATTGGGCGTACCGGGGTCCAGCCCGTGGGAAATTACACATGAAAGGCAAACCGAACTGCCTTGCGATTAAATCCGCCAGCGACCGAACTCTGTCCCATCGCGTTATTTAATTGAGTGGAAATACGTTTGGGAGTCTACTGTGATTTAGACCGGTTCGTTTCAACGTACGTTTGCAATATGTCTCTGAAGTAGTTATTAACTACCCTTTTAAATTTTACATAAAATTTATTTTCCATTTTATTTTTCACTTTTATTTGATTGCTGTACCTACAAACTACCTATGCCAGTGACCTTTCAATTATTTATTAAGTTACTTTCTTTGTGTTTTTAGCACTACAGTTGAGGGCATGAATAATGAGTTACATTACTTCACTTTCCCCATTGAGTTACATAGAGCTAGGTCTTGCAAAAACAACTGACGATAATACGAATGAAGCAACATATTTTAGCTTTTCTAGAAACGCATGGAGTTGAGCAGATTTAAAAAATGTTAAATTAAGAAACCTTTTTTTTTGTTTGCCGACTCTGATAAAATCATGTCTGTACGTTGCATTAAAATACGTTGTGAAAATTCATCAAATACTTATTAGCGTGTTCAAACACACAAACAGAAACACACACGCACAGATATATATATTTTTTTTAATTGACCTGTTCTATTCTATTACATTCCTTATATTATTCGTATTTTTTTGGCAAATATGTTTAATGTAAAGACAGGGCGGTTCTCCAGTTTTCGTATAAATTAGAAAAAAATTAGATAGAAATGCATTGTATTTTCTTAATTTCTTTATAGGTGAGCTATGAGAATTGATGGCGATCCCAAGCTCACAAATGGTATCGAATCATTAAGTCTAAGGAGAGACGTCGCCCCTTTATGTGTGTTCTACCGTTTGTGTAATCGGTTGTGTTCTGAGAAATTGTTTAACATTATGCCTGTAGTTGCTTTCCACCATCGCAGCGCTCAACATCGGCAGGGAATTCACCCCCACACGTTGGAACGGAAATACTCTCGGACGGTCCGGTTGCAGAGGAGTTTCCTTCCACGAACGATCCGAGTACGGAATGAGCTTCCGGCTGAAGTTTTTCCTGGCGACTACAGTATGGAGTAATTCAAGGGGAAAATAAATAGGCTATGTAAGGACCGGCAACGTGCATGTGACACTTCTGATGTTACAAGAGTCCATAGGCTGCGGTGATCGCTTTACATCAAGCGGCCCGCAAACTCTTTTGCTACTGTCGTGGTATAAAAATGCTTAGTATATGACGACAGTTTCACACTCAAGCCTAGGTCCGATCCCTCGGCAGGGAGCCCTTGAGTATGCTGCTAGCGCGATACAGTGTAACACAAAAACTTACATCACTGCTACAACACTACACTATCACCTCCACACACGTGCACGCCCACTTTTACACCACGCTTACACATGAAAGTGGAAGGGTTTTATCATTTTCCCTTATCGAATTGATAAAACTCTAATTTTCCGATAATAAATACATGGAGGAATTGTTGAGGCGTGTATGCTTGGTACACATATACCTACGTCTCAACAACTCATACATATATAAATAGTTAGCTAGGTTAGTTAAGATAGGACGCGAGTTGCATGTAACAGGCAACAGCCAAGCCGAGGTGTGCCAGGCACCCTTGAGCTAGTTGCCAAAAATAAAGTCGGCTGAGTGCCTTAAGCGCTCGCCTTAGTAGTTCGGTGAAGCTGTTAAGACCTTGCCGGATCAATAGCGTAGTCAGTTCGAAAAAAAAAAACGACAATTTCACACCTGATTGTATTGTGATGATAATGTGATCTAAGATGGTATAAACCTAAAATTATAACAAGACTGTATATTAATTACGAAACACTCCTATATGTGCTTGAATGCAGATTTTCAACTTTAAAGGTCGTAATAAGATAGACGGGTATCAGTAAAACCTAGTACTTGCTGTACGGGTTTAATTTATATGGAAGTTTATATTACAAAAACAAAATTATATGGGTGTTATTACAAAAAAGTTAAATACGTATTGAATACTTGCTTCAATAACGTCTCGTATTAAATGCATCGCGCTCGCCGAACCTTCGACATCTTGCTGTTTTGTCTAGCTTTATTTAGGTTAGGTTAGACTTGCGAAAAAAAGATAACGCGAACTTGCCTCGGGCGAGCGCGATGCATTTAATACGAAACCTTCTTAAACCAAGTATTCACATATTTAATTTTTTTGTAATAACACCGTATATGTTCATAGCCTATGTTCAGAGATTTACTCAAATTTGACAAACAAAGACTCCGAATATGGTATATACCAGAGAAACAAAACATTAATTATATTGGTTCTGAAATTTCTCGACTATTATATTTCGTACATATTTATATATACCGGTAACTTACAACTTGTTTCATTCTCGTCACATAACAAAACTCAAACATCGCCGACGCAAACTGCGGAGTGTAACTGCGTGTGTATTTTGCAAGGAGCGTCGACTAAGTAAAAGCTTTTGGAATCGTATTGACATGGCACTCTAAGCGAGCGTTTATACCGTGGTAAGATGCCAGGTAACATGGCATCAACAGAACACTCAATGTGCCCTCCGGGACTTTTCCAATAATTCTCTCTGTATCGCCTATACAAAACGCTTATTTATGTAAAAAGTAACGGTACTCTTATTTAGAAAATACCGCCCCGAGGAAACATTTTGGACAATTTATAAGGAAACTTAAGCAACCGTGGTAACTTTAGTAGGTGCTCGTATTTTTTCCGAATTCCTTATTTGATGTTATCAAACGTGATTCTTTTATTAAATAACAACACACGTTTATAACTATGTCTATATTACATCTATAGGCGAAGAGTAGCCGATTGTTGACGTGGCGACACAAAACTCGAACTTTGCACTATTAACGAAATACGTAAAAAGCATTTGCAACCCTATTTGTATAAAAATAAAATTCAAATTATTTTGTCGGCTACTCGTTCTACTAGTGTTACGTGGCATGCGTCGACGATCTAGCGTCTTTTGATAGATGCCGCCAAACACACCGTGCCTGCGCCTAGTTGATATTTTATATTTAATAAAAAAGAATATTTATGTAATATAATAAATAAACAGCAATTATTTTATGGAACAAATTTGTAATGCTTTAACTTATTTGATACATATAACTTATACAAAATAATTTCGATGTTTCACATCTGCCTGGTGTCCCTTGACAGCTAAATATTTTTAGTATTGTATTAATGTAATCGATACATTCATTTTGAAATGAAGTCATTTTGACAAAAATTAAGTTCAAACACTAAAAATGTATTTATGTATGTGAGAAACGAAGTGTTGAAATACAATTTTCCATCTCCTTTATTACAATTTGTTATTTATCAAACGAAGTATTCCCAAAGTCAAAGTCTTCCCAAAGTTAATAGATACAACGCATAAATTCCAAACCACAACATATTTAAAAGGTTATAATTAAAATTTATACAGAATTTCGTGTTTAAAGTTAAACGGAACACCCACAGAATATCATAAAACTTTTAAAATAACAATAGAAGGTATTATTTATCGGGGTTGGCTATACGATAATGTGCAAGAGTTCAGAAAATTAGATAGACTCTGAACAAGGCAGTTTACCTGGATTATGCCCCGTAGCTATGGTTCTATTTCAGTCGGATATAGTGTAACGACCTACTAAGACTTCGGATTTCCTTGTAACGGGATCGCGGAAGGACCGAGGGCGTACCAAGATACGTTATTCGGAATATTAACAAAGTATAACATTGTGTGTAATATGTTTGTTAAGTAGCTTCCGATATGTAAATTAGACAGCTTGATGGATTATATCAGCGTTATTAATAACGTATTCTGAGGGTAATTAAAATATTCACGTATACGAAATTCAAAGACAAAATTTATATGTAACATAAGTATTTTGGGGTGCCTCGTAGTATATATAAAGTTAAATAACTAAAGAAGCATTTTGCTTTGTGGAAATCACGCAAAGCTAACTAGTCCTATCTAATATTATAAAGTGAGATAGTTAATACGATGTAGTGAGGTTTTTTTTTCGAAATGACAACGCTGTTGACCTGGGAAGGTCTTCACAGCTTCACCGAACTACCGAGGCGAGCGCTGAAGGCACTCAGCCGATTTGGGATGCTTGGGCGACAAACTTAAGGGTGCACGGCACACCTCGGCTTGGGCTGTCGCCCGTTTTGTGCAAATATCGCGACCTATCTGAGCTAACTTAAGCTAAGCTATCTAGATATACGTATATTAATTATTGAAACATGCATATGTACCAAGCATGCGTGCCTCAACAACTCCTATATGTATTTTGTGTCGGTAACTATGTAGTGAATTTGTTTGAACGTTCGTTCTCTACTCATCCGATCCTTAAAAAAAATAAAATACACGTTGTTAAGTATGCCTTAAATGATATAGGATACTTATTGTCAAAAAAAGTACAGTTCCTCAGAATTAGGTTTGTTCAATTCGAACGAAGTCGAAGACAAAAGCTAGTTCTTAAATAAATTGTACTTATTATAAGGTTAATTTACTAGACCTTCCTAAAATAGAGACAATAATCAACAAAAAAGGTTGAAGCTGTCACTGCCAAATGAATGCCGACAGAAGTAAAAACTGAAAGCAATGGAATAATCGTTCTTTTTGTAATTTTTAAATCAATTATAGAATCATTTATTTAATTTTCATAATTTTTAAATTAAAATTATTAATATTACTTTAATTTTCATATTTATTGGCGAGTCACTATTGACCTGCGATACCGCGCTATAGACTGTATCGGGATGTTACTAATGACCTCAAACAGTTGAAGTTATCGGCTGTTTTTTATTTATTCCGATGTGAAACGCCATTGGTTGGAGGTATCGGCTGTTTATATATCTTAAAGCCTTAAAAGGCGACCGGTGACTAGATGCTGGGTATACTCGCTCAGAGAGTTGGGCTAATCACACCCACGGATAAATCGTCGTAACTATAGTCATTGTTGTGTTTCTCTATCGGTTAACATTTTATTCGATTGTTCTTAGTGGATTGATCGGTCACATTATAATCATGACGTCACTGTGGATGACGTCATACTGCTCCATGGATGCCGTTTTATCTGTCCCGAAATATCTATTGGCACTTCAAGTAACAATTACATACGGTTTATATACTTTATTGATTAATCTAGCATATGGTAGGTTCCACAAGCTCAATACAAAATATGAATATTACGTGTACACAGTCCAGTATATAATACTAAACTATAATATTACGGGAATACATAAGTTTTTCCGCTACCAAATATATTTTTTCAAATCGCTCAACGCGGTTAAAAAGTTTTCATATTAACAAATCACATACTTTTTAGTTACATATGTTATACTACATATTCTATCACTCACGCAATTAAACCAAAATTAACAACACCTCATATATCAAATGGATCAAGCAAGCAGTTTAGGTTATAGAATGCTCCATAAAAACAGACATATATAGTAACACTATATATGAATATCGGCGTAGAGTAGCTTGTCTTATTGTATTTTATCGGCTACACTTTGGGGAATATGCACAAGATCTGCATCAACTAATCCCACCGTCTTCATTTCATCTCAGGACTACCAGACGCTGCACAGACCTCCATTCATTCACGGTTGACATACCCTTCATCCAGACGAAGCGTGAAGCATGTCTTTTTTTTTTCTCGATCTGACTACGCTATTGACCTAGCAAGGTCTTGACAACTTCACCGGACTACTAAAAAACATGAAGCATTTGATGTAGTAACCTTCAAACGAAGAGTGAATGAGCATTTACTGCGTAAACGTGTTACATCTTAGGTCTCGTCCTCACTTTCCAACAGGTGTGACTGACGTCATGCGTCGCACAGTGTATTATAAAAAAAAAACACTACAAAAACATTATCCATCTTCTACAAAGACAGATAAACAGAATATTATCCTTTAAAACTCTCCCGTGAAAACTTGAACGCATAAACACTTCAATAAAATGATGCACCATAGAAATCTATCGTATAATGATTATATAACATAGAATATCTTATATTCATTTTATAGCAATAACATTATAAAATAGAATCATTGAATATAACTTTCATAAGAACATATCTATAATTAGATATAATATCCGTAGCTGCAGGCCATAACCATTGCCAAATCTATGTATCGCGTAATCTCGAGTATTGATCAAAAGTGTAAACAGATAGCGCTCAATTCCTACACAACGTTCGCAGAGAACGCTGTTATTCTGAAACTAGCTTCATATAGGGTTGTCGAATAAACAATGTATATTTTTTAAGTTATCATTATACTTGCACTTTTTAATATGGTTTTTATAAACTTAAGATATTTTTTATTATTCACCAATAGTATTCTGCCGTTTTAGTACAACAATATTATATGTAACAAATAAATTCATTAAAAAAAATAATCAAAATTAAGCTTATGATAAAATGCTCTAATATGGAAAAAATAGATTTTGAAGTACATACATCAAACCCACTATTTTCTTAAATTATACAGTTTTATAGGTTGTAAATGCTTATCGCTAGATTTTTACGTGCAAAAAAGATTACACAATTTGTGTCATTGTTTAAGCATCTACCAATAAACTAAGTACAAACAATATCCATACATATATATAAAATTAAAACTTCAGTTCTTTGTTCCGATTTAAAACCGATAATTTGATTTGGACTATACTTGTAAATTAAAAATGTTTACGCCTTTCTATTGGTAATAAGCAGTAACGCTGAAATTAATTAATTATGAATGTAAAACCGGTAGAATAGTTTGAAGAGTAGTAATAATGAGATTACAAATTTATTATAAGCTATTTAAAGCCGGGAGCTTCATTCTTCTAAAAATTAATTCTGACTAAAGAATATTTTTTCGTTCCTTAAATACATTACTTGATTACTTCATAAGAAACTTACATGTATTACTAATTACCGTAAGATTTCAATCAATTATAATTACGAAACTAATAATGCTTGAGGTCACAATAGAGCATATTTGTAATACTATACGTATTTGTAATATATCATTTATTTTGCCTGTGACGTTACTAAGCTAATATAATCGCTTACTCGTAATGGTTCTAAATTAACGGAGCATGAGAACGCGTATACCTACAACATTGATTCAGGTATTATTGTAAAGAGCTTGGGAATCACTACTAAAGTACAGTAATAAAAATGTACACCGAAATATATGAACCGTATTAATATGAAAATCGATAAAAATGTCGTCTCACATAAGCTAAATATGCGCGGGATTAGAGAAAACACAAAACAGACGAAAGCTCGCTCAAAAAGGGATTTACAAAACTTGATAAGTCCAGTGGAGAGCAATTGCATGAGCTAAGGCAGCATCGAAAAGGAAATAAAAAAACAGGGCAAAGCATTAACGTAGGTGTACGCTTGTTATGATTTTATCCCGACGTTTTCACGAAAAATCTACGCTTCGGATCCTAACTAAGGCCGGTTCTTTTTTTTTTCTTCAAGAGATCTATGTTTTTTATTTGGGTTAATAGTAACGCTGTCTTTTATATATTTTTAGCTATACTTTTGCAATTACTTTTTAATTCTTATAATCCTTTTACTACCTCTTATTCTGCTTATATTACTACTACTTAACTAATAGTATAATTGTATAAGTTTAGATAATGTTATGAAGAGTCCATTGGTATAGTAAAATAAGTGAAATCCAGCTAAGCCGCTTCGAAGGTTAATGAATGAGGACATATTTGATACGCTTCAATTTTATCTATATGGGTAAGTAACTATACTTTATTCAATGACACTATGTATACCGACATGACCAACTGTGTTATTTTGAAAAAAATAAACGTTTTTTACTCGACATGTAAAAGATCCAACCACAACTAATTTCTATGTTAATGAAACTATAACAAGGCCAAATCTGTACATTAAATATTTTGTGAAAATTAGAATTGGGGCAGACTTTCTTATCGAAACAAAAACCAAAAATAATCCTTTTACAATTGTCCATGTGTCTGTTCCTGTGATCACGTATCACTCTGAAAGTAATGAACTAATTTTAATGAAATTGATAATTTGATTTGATAATTTTGATGAAACAGTGATAACTAATGTTATACAGTTACATCTAAGATACTTTTTGTCCCATAAAATGTAAGGCGTTTTGCGCGATAATGCACGAAATTGAAAAAAAAAGTTTTTTTTTTATTGTAGCACGGCAAAGTGATTGCACTATGCCTGATGGTAAGCACAGTACAATCCAAAAATAATAGGGACCACCGATTGACACACCATCGCCGGTCGCCACTATATATTTAAGGAATTTTTTGACGAATATTGGTAAATTTTCTTTGTGCTAAATACATAGATAGATTAGTTAAACATATATGCTGCATTTTATCTCTTTATGCTTATTTTTACATTACCGCTGATATATGGATTTGGATTCATTAATCACTAATAAAATAGAAATAAATAGTTTTATGAACAGCAGGTACCGACCCTGCATCCTACGTGTAACGCGATAAGCTAGTTTGCCGTGCTCAGGATCGCCTGTACGTCCCAGAGCACATTTTCGCTTATGTCTCGATGAAAACGATAAAATAAATAACTAGCTACTTCGACAGCTAAACGAGAAGCAGATTAAAGTTAAAAATGGCTTATCTCAATACAGTCTATTCGATTGGAATTGATGGAACTCATATAGACAAAGTATTCTGTGATAGTCATACATATTGTATCGCACGGATGCGAAATTAGGAATGGAATTTAATATGGTAAAAATGTCTATCAGTAAGCAAACTTATTCATATCCTCTGTCTTACAAAATTTAGAATGAACTTACTAGAGCCGCTTTGAGTATTCCTTCCAAATAAAAAAGTAATCATGCCTTTCGAGAGACCATGCCATTTCTATGTGTGAAGTATTAATGAAAGGTTCGCCTGATACATATAGTATTCACGATCTGGTTGAACAGAATTGTCGTATCCTAAGTAGAGCAGTCCTAATATTACTAATTAAATTATAGTAAATCTCATAGCCTAGGCTAAATAAGCCTAGTTACTTTATATTCCACTAGTAGGCACGGCCAATGTTGTCCCGCCCTGATAATAAAAAAAAACCTTAAAGTTAGACATATTGTCCCTGACTTTCTGTATGCATTATCAAGCTCTACAACTGTTCTTTAGAACTCAATCATATTATATCTCTTATCGTTAAGGCATAGTTCGTAAGGACCGTTTTCGTTCGACCGTTTTTTCTCCGACTTTGCAAATCTGTCTATCACAAAAAAGTATTTTAATTTTTAGAGTTAATATATAGCCTATGACATTTATGGCTTTTGGTAAAAGAATTTTCAAATTCAGTTTAATACATCCAGAGATTATTACCCCATACAACGTCACAAACTCACAAACTTAACCCCTTTATAATATTAGTACAAATTTTATTTTATACTAAGAATTAGATTTTATTTTATGCTAAGAATTTCATTTCGTCTTAGTTCAAGAAAAAAATTGCAGTCATAAAGCGACTAGCGATTTTTGCGCGATTTTTGCACAAAATATGCGTCAGATCAAGCCGAGGTGTGCTGTGCACCCTTGAGTTAGTCGCCCAAACGTCCCAAATCGGCTTCAGCTCTCGCCTCAGTAGTTCGGTGAAGCTGTAAAGATCTTTCCTGGTCAAGAGCGTTATCATTTCGAAAAAAAAAACTATTTATGCCACTAATACCTTTATTGAAATGTATATATTTTTACAAAGTAATAATTTTTGATATACGCATGTTATACTATAACTTCATATCATTCTTATTAAATTTACATAGAAATTTATTATAAATTAATATGAAATAATAATATACCAGAAACATATCTAGCTACTTAAATTACAGGAACAGGCGGCGTCCTATGTAATTTGTTATAAATGGATCCATTACAGAAACTTGGTAGAAGTTATATAGTTCAGCCAAGTAATACCTCCTCAACTAAGTTAACTTGCGAGAAATATTATGTCAAAATTATAATCATATGACTTATAGTTACGCATGAAACTATTCTAATCACCTGACTCATTAGGAAATTAAATTGTTCGTTAATTTTAGAACGTTCTATAGGAAGTATATGTCTACGGAATATAGCAGTAAATGCTTGATGGTATATGTTTCATACGAAAACTAACCATGGAACAAATTTGTAATAAAGAATGATGAATAAAAAAGTCAAATGCAAAAATACTGAGACTGTCATAATACTGTTCTACCTTCTTTAGCCTAAGTCGAGATTTTAAGGTACCGACTGCAGATTCAATCATCAAGTAACGAAATTTAATTGTGTTTTTATGAATTCAATTACTAATATTTTAATTTTTTTAAATTAATTTTAAATTTTACTATTTCAGGTATACCTGGCACAAAGAAGATTAAACATTTTTTTGTTGCAATGAGACTTGGTTTTTCGTCAATTAATTTGACATGGAAGTGCAAAGTAGCCCACACTCTAATATGTAATTATGGATTTCTGCAAAGAAACACCTTCATTTATGAAATACCAGTATTAGATTAAATGTTAAAGTTATATTTTAAAGAATTTAATTTTACCTTGGTACTTCCATATGAGATTGATTTCGAATGTAAGTTATACAAGCAGTTTCTTTCCAAGGCAAAAAGATGTGAGAAAGACAACATGGAATTTTAATCAGTAAAAATCTGACATATCCCATTTCCGCTGCACGGGTTTGACATGAAGGATTTATGCAACATTTCCTCACGTTAAAAAAGGAATTATTTTAAGTCGGCCTATTATTTTTATCGATATTTATATTTATGTTAGAGCTATTTATTTTGAAGTACCAATACAAACTAAAACAACCTTTGGTATACATATACTAAGCGAAGTCCCTTCAACGACGTACGGATAAAGTATATAGCTAGCCGGCTTTGAAGTGATGGCTATAGGAACCTTATTTGCCGCAACACAGCAACACTGAATTTTGCCTTTTTTATTATGAGTAATTTTAATATTTTACCTAAACTTTTTTTAAATACTTTACATGTTTTATTTACTGCTGTTAAATAGTGGTGTAGTCTGAGATGGTAAATAGGTTAAACCCAGAGAGGCACTGCCTCAAGTGCAGTTGTTGACGCGGTATCCGAAAATTTTTTTTATATGAGTCGACTTGATGTCGCCCCTCGCTGGACTTCCTCTGCCGCGGGTAAGCAGAGACCTTGATTGGGTTGGTTTTTATTTATTTGTCATTAATTTTATTTGTAATTACGTGTGTTAATTTTCAATCAACTCCATTTTATTCTTATTAATATCTATTACTGTTTATGTTTCTAAAAATTCCCCTTAAATTCTTTAAGATTTATTACTTTTATTCTCATTTTCTCTAAGGTTACTACAACCTTACTGTTATTTGATATATCTATTACTGTTTATATATTGAAAATGTTATTGGCTCAGCCATCGTCACATGTTCATCATATTTCATGAATTATTGCTTTTTAGTTTTTACACTGCCAAGTTTAATACCACGATGCGGTCTAATATCGTCTAGTATAAAATATTCTTTAATTTATGCATTACTTCGCTTGGCTTCTTACAAGTTAATAAAATTGTACAACCCGCTGCACTGATATAATCACATTAGAGTGCACGCAACACTTTAAAACTTCACTTTGTGACCTAAAGCGTAGTACACAATGCTAAATAATTACTACTAAATATTATAACCTGAAAACTTCTTTAAATATATTAAGAAGTAACCAAAAGTGTTACAAATTAGTTAATGACTTATGACCCTTCCCAAAAAATATTTTACCTTAAACGTTTTCTCTAAATTGATAGAGGGCCTCATTTTTTTATATTATGTGAGGCAAACGAATATGTGGGTCACTTGATGTTAAGTAATTACCACCGTCCATAGACACTTGCAACAACAGGGGAGTCGTAAATGTGTTGCGAGCCTGTGTTGGGGTTGGGGAGGGAGGAAAGGAAGAGGAGAGGGGGAAGGTGAGGAGAGGTAGGCATCCGGCGCTCTCACTGACGGAACGAAACGCAACAATCCAAGCACTGAAACTTCACGTCAGTGTTTCTGTGTGAGAGTGATACTACCCCGGGCGAGCCGACCTATTCATGCTGAAGCTAGCAATAGCTTTAGTGTGGCTCTACTACCTCATAGAATGATAGTCTTCACGGGATGGTTAATATTAAGGCTGTTTTGAAACCATTACATAAATTAATCTGGGACTCCATAATAACAACTATTAATACAACTTATGGAAACGAAGTGGCAGCAAAGTAATTTTAACAAAACAAGTTATAAGAACCCATCGATATTTTCCTTTGGCCGATCATCGACGTCTGCGTTCTATTCTCTAACAATAAAGGGTTATGATAATGTGTACAAACAATAAAAAAACTACTACCATAGTCATCATAATAATCATAAAAATCTCATTATCAGTGTTATATCTCACGTTACCCTTCTTTAGTAGTCCGAGCACTTACCTATTCTCCGTATTTATTCTCTCCTTCCTCGTTCCGTATAAATATATGCGAAACATAATCTGTTTCGGGATTTGTTTATCCATTTCCCTTCATTGGATTTAGTACACGACACATGATAATACAAAGAACCTTTTATATGTAGTCCGGGTTAGTTTAGAAGTAAAAATAAAATATATTTATAATTAAAAATAGTTTACTGACGGCCTCAGTGTAAGACTAAGTTCCTACGGTGTCCCTAGTCCACATCATACTTAATTTACTAATCAATTATAATCCTGAATGTATTAAAAATATCTTACGAACTATTAATAACTAGCAGTGTCCGTGAACTCCGTTCCGCCTTAAGTATATTAAAATATGCGTTTTTTGCACCAATAAGCCAATTTTGCATAAGAACCTTCTCCTGACAATAAGAAATACAAAAAAAAAAATTAGCTAAATCGGTTCAGCCGTTCTCGAGATTCGCGCTTAGCAACACATTCAACGATTCATTTTTATATTATAGACTATGATGATATTCATTTACTGGGTTGATGACATAGCAATTTTGCAGGAGCTCATTAAATGCGAACAGCGTACAACGTATTGCAGCGACTTACCTTCATCCAGTTGCGGACATCTTAGTGGGGCTAGTTAGAAGAATATTACTAACTTTTTGGATTCTTACAAAAAAATAAAATCAAGAAATTTTAATTAATAGTATATTTAAATTTCTTGATGATGTTCAAAAAAAATATTGTACTAAAGTAAAGAAATACATATTATATGACAACAAATAAAATTGACATGAAGCATATAGGTAGTTATATATCAAACATCACCATCATTAATCTTAGGACAATCACCTAATACAGATGGTATCAGTTGAAAATTAAAATATTGTCGGTAAACAACTTTAAGAATATACTAAGAGAATGTTTAAACAGTAGCAATATTTATGGAAGGCACTCTGCACTCGAGTTTCGCTCTCAATCAATTGAAAAAATAGGTGCATAATATTTGACCTAATTATCTAAAAATATACCAAAATTATACTCAATCTTCTAAGCATATATTTTAAGACCCAGTGTCAATGACCATCGGGTGAAGTGAAAGTGGAGCCAACAAAATAACAAAAGATAATTTTTCGAATTTTGAACAAACAAAAGGGTTTAATGTCCGTTTTATTATCGAATGTTATTAACTCCGGGTCGCCACTCGCAGGTAATATCATAGGATATTCAACCTACATCTATTTAAGTTATTATTTATAGTTATGATATTCTTAGAAAAAACTTTACCTAAGGTTCTCTTTGTCCTCTATTGGTATTTGTTTTTATATTACTATTTTGTGTGATAAGTGTGACCACAAATTGTCATATCTCAGAATAATGCGAGTGTCTAACCTTTCACCTGGTTTGTATGTATATGTATTTATATTAAAAACATGAACTAATTACATTTGTTTAAATATTTAATTGCTATGTCCGTCCGATGCGATATTGGCTCGTCATATGATTTATATGTTCAGGAAATTAATGTAATAATTAAAAGCATAATTAATATTAATTGAAAACTAAAGAAACACTAGTCTTTATTAATTTAATGCCTGTTATTAAATGATCATAAGTTACCAAATTTTCTGCAAAATAATTGTAACCTCTAAAATTAGTAAGAAAATTGCTTCTATTAAAATGTTATTAATCCCAATTTGAACACAGTAGTAAATGCGTACAACATAATGTTACAAAATCTAATCATTGCCTACAGTAATCGCTCACAGGGGCACAATTTCCTAGATGACGCAATTTACTCGCAATTAAGTAAGGTATGGCGCGCATTCAACTAAATTGTCAATTCCAATAGAGAATACCTTAGAAATTCCATTTATTTCACCTAGAGAGAAACAGCTGGCGATCCGACTTTAAATATGAAATAAAAATAACAGATAATTGGGGTGTAAGGGGTGTCGAATAACATCATAAGACTTAAGACACCCAAGCCAACCTCACCTGCACGTGGTACACCCTGCTGAATAACGAACGAGGCAATGGGGCAAGCGGGGTGGTAGGGTTTTACAGCCCGACTGGGTCGCAACCACCATGTATATGGCGAAAAAGCCCGTAATAGTGATTCGCTTCTACGGGTCGCGTTTCGGGATCAGCCTGTGCATATCCAGCTTTTTACAGGCCGGCATGATAGTGGCGACTGGCGATGGACAGTGTGTCAATCGGTGGTCGCTATTATTTTTGGATTGTACTATGCTTACCATCAGGCATAGTGCAGTCACTTTGCCGTGCTACAATAAAAAAAAAAAAAAAAAAAAAAAAAAAAAAA
>JACEII010000035.1:498985-562764 GCA_014332785.1 Antheraea mylitta
AAAAAAAAAAAAAAAAAAAAAAAAAAAAAAAGAAACCCATATGTCCTTAATGAATCACATTTTTCAAATTCATTCTTTTCTATTTTTTTTGACGTATTTCTAAGGTTATAATTAATAATTTAGAACTAATATTTCGTTTTATCTTTCAATATTTTTAAGAGAAAACTTGTTGAGCGGTGTTTTTTTGGTAGGAGATAAACTTAAAATTTTGCGTCATGACATAACAGTAAACGTGACCGACCGTATTGTGCTTGCGCGGCTTGCTTCAAGCTGTCTACGTGTAGTACAGGAGCCTGTGTATATGTAGTATTGATATTTTGCAACTCATTGATCGATTAAATTAACAGACTTTATAAAAATGAATATAATTACTGCTCCGAACGCCAATAGATGTGATAATCACATCAAAATGTTAAACATAATCTAAAATTTAAATATTGTTATTCACACTCTAATTAATATGAAAATTCAAAAGAGAATACATTTATTACATTGTTTTGAGTTTTCACTTTTGTAGCAGTTCTTATGACTGCCTCAACTTTTTTCAAATTTAAATTCGTACCATCTACGAAAATTTTGCATTAAATGGTCATAATCCTACACCGCTACGTCCAGTAGCTTTGGCATGAACGAATTTCAAAGGTTCGAACTAGGTATATTATCATTTATTATTTCCGGAAATAAATATATACATCAATAGTTATGTTAATTCAATACAGCAACATTTTATCATAATAGCATCTAATATTAAAAGTGAACTTTTATTATTTTATTGCTTACATAAATTCATCAAATACAACTATTATAATGCATTCAATTTTAAGTTTTGAAGTATACTAATAAAAACAAGGAATACTACCTACTTTCCAAAGATAATTACAAAAATCTTTTATATATTGTCAATTTGACTTACATAAAACACCTTTTAAATGAATAAGTCAATAGTACAGCATTTTCTTCTTTTTCTTGTTTTGGCACCGCAGAAGCATTTGCCAGTGTCAATGTTTTGTTTCAATGGAGATTACACCACATTTTACACAATAAGTGTCATGTTATTATTTCAATGTTTCAACAGGATGGCGGCTTCCTTGTTAGAACTTTCTAAGGATTTTTTTGTAGCATCTCAAAATATACAGCCAGTGGTATTATTTTTCATTCACTTATGCACAATAATCAAAGTGTATTATGTAAAACACCACCAGTTTTACAAAACATAGAGTCGAATAATATAAGATTATGAATAAAATACTAAATCCACTACATGACTAACCAAAATCCTGCCAAAAACTCTATAAATCACCTTTGAAACGAATATGTCAAAAGTACCTCATCTTGAGAGACCTGTTTACAATTTGTTAGATAGTGTTGTAACTGATAGTTCAATCATATTTTGTTTAAGCATTAACATTCAAATTTTTCTTCTTAAAAAAAATGAATTGAATTATACTATCTTTATAAGTGCTGGCAGGTAATTGGTGTACAATAAACAAAGGTACATGAGTTTTAAACACAGCAATGAACTGCTTAGTCTTTTTTACGGTGAATTGAACTAAAAGCCTTTCAGTAGCAGACAGCACCGGATGCGGCGGACGCCGGACTTCCGGCTTTACGAGCCTCAGACTTAACATGCTGTAGTTTTTCTCTCGTTCACTCTTATTTATAGGCCCCTTTAATGTTACACTGAGTTTACATTCCACTTGGGTTTATTAAAATTTTATGGAGCGGAAATTCAATCCAGTTCATTTATTAGCTAATTTGTGTAAACACAATCTTTTGATATTATTCGTTACGGATAAAATATATTATGTTAAATATTTGAAACATATTTTCCTGGCTAATATTATGTGCTCGATAAGGACAAAAAAAAGTCGTGACGAAATACATTTCATAGGCCGAAATAAAACAGTTAAGTAAGTCTTCTTGGTCTTTATCTCAGCCGCTTTTATGGTCTTTTGCTTAGTAGCTACCGATGACTGTTATCATTATAATATTTTGTAAACAATTGGCTTATTGTCTATGCCTATTACAATAGTTGTAAACTATTTGGTAAAAAAACCTTTATAAATAATGGAGGTACTTTCGTATTAAATTAACCGCACTCGCCGATACCTGCCGCGACCTACTAACGTTATCTTTTAACGCAAGTCTAATCTATCCTAACCAAACCGAGACAAAACTGTTTTAACTTAAAAATCATCAAGTTGGCAATATATAAAATGGTACTAACGTACTAACGGCAACGCAGTAAGCTCGCTGACCGTTATCGCCGCCGGCTCGCGTTGTTTTTGTTTCACAAGTCTAACCTAACCTAAATGAACCAAAACGGGAAAATTGAGAAAAATAAATCATTTAGGTTAGTTTTTTTTTCAACTGCTTGCTCTTTTATCTCAGTTTGGTTAGGTTAGACTTGTGAAAGCGGTCAGCAATCGCGGTGCATTTTATATGAATGTATCATAATTAATTATGGTCGAATTTCGATTACTAAACGAGCACTTTTTCTTTCCAGAAGCTTCTTTTTCTGTAGGTGGTAGAGCAGCGCTGAATCTATTACTGGTTTTAGTATGAATGGGTCGGCTCGACCGGTATAGTACCACCTTCTCACAGAAAACCGACGTGAAGCGCTTACATTGTTACGTTTCTTTCGGTCAGTGAAAGCGCCGGAATTTTGCCTATTAGTTGAGAAAGTTTACAGCTATCTATCACATCACACTGAAATGCTCAGGAACGGGGCCGTTATTTACCATACTGATTATGAATCAGAAAGTAAAGTTATAGTCTCAGTGGGTCGTATAGTGCGGTGCAGAGTATCATGGACGAGGGTGTGTTTTCTGCCAGACGAAAACCGAGCGTTACCGAGGAGACCCGAACTGTGAATACTTGTATCAGTGTGGTACTATGTCGCGATAGCTAAGCTTGCCCTATTATAAAAAAAATACGCTAGTGAAACCGTGGCTCACATCTATTATTCAAATATAAATTTGGTTTTGTCAATGTAAACATACATTGTTTCATTTTGCCTAGTAATAATTACGTGGAATGTTTATGGAATGAAAATTGAAACGATATTTAATTTCGAGGAAACTGCAAACATGACGTTAATATAATCTGCATCGAATAGAGTCGGAACAAACTAGAAAACCCGTTGTACGAACAGAGCTCCGCCAAAGGTAAATTGTTGTCGTTATGAAAATGTACGCAGTTCAGCTACGGTTATGGGGCAAACTCATAATTGGGACGGAGGTAATAATGTTTCAAAGGGTCCCCTTCAAATTGGGTGCTGCTCATTAATGTTGATTAGTTAAAGAAACAAAATTTTATGAAAATTCTGTTTGCATAGGTTTGTTGCCTTCTCAAGGGAAATCTACGACATAATATTTTTTTTTTATATCAAAGGAGGCAAACGAACTGGTGGGTCGCGTGATGTTAAGTGATCACCACCGTCCATAGACACTAGCGACATCAGGGACGTCGCAAGTGCGTTGTCAGCCTGTATATGGGAGAAGGGGAGGGGAAGGAAAGGGAAAGAAGAAAAGAGGAAGGGACGTGGGCCTCCGGCTCTCTCACTGACCGAACGAAACACAACAATGCAAGCACTGTTATTTCACGTCGGTTATCTGTGAGAGGGGTGGTACTACCCCGGAGGAGCTGACCTATTCATGCTGAAACCAAAAATAGCTTCAGTGGAGCTCTACCACCTACAACATATATATATATATATATACATAATATGATTCAAACCTATCTTTCTACTAGAATATAAATGTACCGACTATAGAGAATAGAAGATTTGAATTATAATAAAACTGGTAATGTTTATCCAATTTCTTCTAACTCAGAATTTCGAAAATTGTAAAGTTAATATTACAGTAAACCTATTTATTTAGGTCATGATAATATTTAGGCTGAAAGTTCTCTGCAATCGCCACCAAGTTCTGTGAAGTTGTAAAAGATTTTTAGGCCAACAGCGCGTAATCAGTTTGAAAAATATTTTTTAATGTAAGTATTTGCAAGAATTAAATACTACACGATCATTATTCGTAACAAGTATTTAGTTTATATTTAGAGCGCCTGGACGACCAAGCCTAGCTCAGTTCTTTAAAAAACATTTTTAAATTAAAGTAAACTGTTAGGTTTTCCTCACAAAATTGGCTTTTTATAAAAAAAAAGTAATATTAAAAAAAGATATATCTTTTGCTGTCAGTTGGATTCGAAATGGGATTAGACGGATTTTCGAAGCAGTCGATTTCCATCTGAGCTATTTTTGTTTTGACAGTGACGGCGAAATTTAGCTTTATATTTTAACTATATTTTTGCATTGCCTCAAAACTCAGATAAAAAGTTTTCTAGGAATTTTCATTCTAATTAAATCAATTTATCGTCCTCGAAACCAGCTACATACTAAGTTTCACAGAAATCGCTGACACCGTTTCCGAGGTCATGAATATATATAACAATACAAAAATATACAAGAATTGCTCGTTTAAAAAAAGTATTATAGATAGATAGATATATAGCAAGTTATTTTTTATAAATTGACTATTCTAGTGCTGCTTACATTTTTTTATAGAGATAAATATTGTAACTCACAATTAAGGTACGCCATAATCTAGTAAAAGGTTCCTTCGTTCTAAGAAACCAATTTGAAAACCTCTAATGAAATCAGACTGAGTATAATATAAATTTGCTGTCGCGGTATTCGAACATTACGACCACCGTGACGCTTTAATCAGACAGGCAAATAGTTTGATGTTCAGACTAAACCCTAAAGGAAGCATCAGCTGTTACCTTTTCTATTTACCTTTGGGAAATTAAATTGGTTTTTCAACTACGACGTTACTTCTGGAAATATTTAAATAGATGGAATTACATAGAAGACTGACAGAGTCTTGTTGACTTAAGTAAAAGTCTCAGGTCATGGTAGCCAATATTAGAAATATACATCTCTTTTTATAACATTTAGAACAAAACTGACTGAGACCTTTTATTACAAAGATTTACGTAATCTCACATAAAGATGATAATGAGGTATGGGAAAGTAACCTAGAGGAGGACTGGCTCTCACATTCAGTTTCTGAAGCATATCTATAGATACTTGGTGGCAGATTTTTAACTTGAGCATTTTGAAGTTAACAAAACGGGCTTAGAAATATCCGTTCCTTTTGCTTTCATCATGACATTTCCCTTCACTGGAAGTGTGTCCACATACGTTAATCACTGTGGCATCATGGCTATATAATTCATTTCCTACTCTTTTCAAAATCGACAATTAATGAAGACATTCACTTTATACACTTACTTATTCATTGGATTATAAATGAAATTAACTTGAACAAAAAATTTTTCAAACACCTTTTCATATGCTTATACAATCAGAGGTGGTTTGTGGTCACTTTATGTTTTAAAATATAATGCCTTTTGTCGTGATTCATGCGACTGTTAAGCTCTAACGGATATATTATATATTAAATATTTTATCTTGCTGGTCCCTTTGCAGACCTCGACAATCTCATAACGTTGTCATGTAAATTTAGATCCTGGGTGTATTTTTAATAATTCAATATAATGCTAAGTATAACACCCCTGGGCGAAGTATTGTATGCTTTCTTTGTTTAACGGGCATGGGCAGATCACACACTAATTACCCCTGTTTGCATTCGCAATTTTTTTATGTGGCATTTATCCTGCGGAAAACATCTACACCTAGTTTGACGTCTATAGTGAGCATATACGAAGGATAACAACTATACTTAACAGTATTTATTTAAGAAAATACAATATAAATAGAACATTTTCTAAGGGCTTGTTTTGGTAACACAGTTAATTAAATACCTTATGAGGTTTCACAGTTTCAACATCAAGTGGGTATACTTTTGCCCACAGTTTTACGTGAACAGTGGCACGTGCAAAACTTTCATTGGGCTCGTATTGCGAAACGCGAACAATTAGTATTCCGTTTCTATGTTGGCGGCTAATTGGATTGTTAGTTAAATTGACGCGCAAACAGTGAGTGTGGCGTCAGTGGTCGCGTCATATAACCGCTGTTGCGTTATTGCTAATATTCTGTTTAATTCCATCATTGAATGAATGGTTCTGAGGTAAATTAGCAAAATTTAGAAGAAACATTTATATCAGTGTTTGTTCACTGCCACACCATTAGCTTCCTATTAATACATACATCGAAACCCATTATACCATTGACCTTTGTACATTATAAGTAGTAAATAATGGTAGTATACTACATACGCCCAACTAGGTTGCTAATACCATACAATAAATGCCATGAAACGCTTATGGATGTTGTTGCATTTGAGATAAATTACTACACGGAAAGAAGTGGGGTGGTAGGAATTTGTATCCGTTTGGGTCGCGATCCCCATGCATACGGTGTTAAAGCTCTCATAGTAACCCCTTTCACTCAAATAAATTGGCAAAATATTTAAACCGAAATTATTGTTTATTCAAGTAACCTTAACTAAACAAGATTTCATTCAAAAATAGAATTTCTCGTATTAACAAAATCATATTTTATACGTTGGTATCTATCAATAGCGCTATTTATTAAAATTATTTGTAAAATTAAACGTCTTTTTCAGATAGCCAAGTAGCAGGAAGCATCAATTGCTTCCGAGTGGATGGCACCCTCTATACATCAAGTGAAGCAGCATATCTAGAGATGTTGCGTTCCGGAATCAGCTAGTAACCAAAAGGGAGTATCCTCCCATATATATTTTTTTTAACTTTATTTTTGGCAATCAATCTTTCCGATTATTACTGCCATTCTCACGTAGTCAATAATATCACAAAATTTCGTGTGATCATTCCAGTATTAAGCATCGTGTGAAACCATATTCTAACAAGATGGTGGATCCCTTGCTAGAACCTTCCAGGGAGTTTTTGTGGCATCTCAGAATTTCATGCTCCGTGTTATTATTTTCCATTCACTTCACTTATGCATAATAAACTAACTATATTACGTAAAACACCACCAAATTTACACAATATATAGTCAAATAACACAAGATTGTGAATAAAATATAAAATCCACTACATGACAGACTAAAATCCCGCCAAAAACTCCCCTCTCATATTTATACACTATTTGTTCGCTACAAATATGCACACCTTAATAAAGGGGTTTGAGTGACTTCCTTCTCATTTCAAGAGTTTCTAAATCATGCAATGTATGGACATGATAAAAACGATTCCCCGCGTCCATGGTCGTCACCGTTGTTTCTAAATTTTCAGTGAGGTTAACGTCAGGTGCACAGCAGTCACAATATCATGTCATGATATAAAAAAATGATAAAGCGGGTTATTTATCTATATAAATAAAACGAGGTCTGCCGTTGTGTGCGCATTATGTAGAAGCTTCTAGATACATTTTAGTTTTACTTTTTAGAGACACTTGGTCCTTATTTAAAAACCATATTGTTTTGATATATTCATTTAATATATAGTTACTAATGTTTTAAAAAACCATTACTTTTATAAGTTGTTCGTAATCAGTGTTGTATTTTCTTGCCGTAGATAAATGGGTTAAACGATATGGTGCACATGCACAGGAGAAGAAAAATAAATGTGTTACATTGTTTACAAATAAATGTTGTAAGCAAAGTATATTGTAGCTTTTAATGTTTTTTATGGTTTTTCCTCTGTACTTTACAATATATTGTGGATATAATGAACAAAATAAAGGAAGTCACGGGTATCAGATAGGTAGAGCTATAAACAAATGTACATTTTAGTGCCGCTAAAACCCAACATGTGTCAGTATGTGTCATGTCAGTATGTCAGTACAGAAGCAACACCAATATCAGATTACTTTATCCTTACGGGTTATGAACCGCAACTGTATGCTATAATATACCGCGGTATGAAATGTGATGTGGAACCTAGAGGTCGTGATATCTCCGTTCACGGTCCATAAAGCATATCCGACGCGCACACCCACAAACAAAGCAATATAAAATAAACACGAGTCGGCGCTCAAAATCCAGAGAAATTAACGAAACATGTCACGTTATTTGGTTAAACAAACACGGCCCCGTTCATTCCGATGTTAAATTTCACACTGAAAACTTTATTCATATTTGTATAGTATATTTGCTGTCTATTAAATTCATCATAATGGATTATAATTATGTATATCTTAAATACACGAATTGATCATAAATTAACTTACAACGATGGAGGGACAGAAAATAACAGGACAGAAAAATATGACGTGAAGAGGCATTTACACAGGCCGGCATGTGCTATGGTACTGTGCTTACCATCAGGCATAGTGTGGTCACTTTGCCAGATTAGGCCTCCCTCGGTAGCGGCTCAAGTCTAGGTTCGATCCCTCGGCAGGGAGCCCTTCAGTGCGTTACTTGAGCGATACAGTGACACAAACATTTACATCACTGCTACAACACTACACGATCACCCCCACACAGATGCACGCTTACACGCTTACACATGGAAATGGAAGGTTTTTTTTTTTTCCTCTTATCGAACTGAAAAAACTCTAATATTCCGATAAAAAATATATGGAGGGGTTGTTGAGGCGTGTATATAAATATAATGTTAATTATCTCACAATTATAATTAAAATACATATACATAAATAGTGTACAGAAATACATGCAAACAAATTATGGTTACTCAATAATGTTAACTATTTACAATCGCACCAAATTCGTATTCGAGTGAAAACAAATAATCAAACGTTGTTTATCTTAATACACTCTGCATTTTAATATATCTATTACTAGTCTCTGCCCGCGACTTCGTTCACATGAAATAGATACACTAACACTAACACGCAGCAGTTCTCAAAAGGAAAAACATCGCGATTTTGAAACATATTTCATCTGTGCTCCGCTTCTATTGGTCTTTGCGTGATGATATATAACCTATAACCATTTTCGATAAATGATCTATATAACACTGAAAGAATTATTCAAATCGGACCAGTAGTTCCTGAGATTACCCTCTACAACGTCACAACATCACAACGTCACAAACTCACAAATTTTACCTCTTTATAATATTAGTATAGATGAAGTTACCAAGTAGTGTTCTGTAAGACAATTAAAGCCTTATAATTCCCTTATTATTCTCAACTGTTTGGATTCACAAAGCCTTAAACATTGAGGCTTAACAAGACTCTAAGATCAAGACTAAATACTTAATCATATCTTAAGCTTTAACAGGCATTTAGTACGCTAATAACGACCATAATATAACGTAGTTAAGTCACATAATCAATATACAAAACTAAACAATGTTATCTCGACTTTTGTGACTCAATATTAAATGTAGATAAAATCATATATATAGTAAACGTATTGAGAGTAGATAATAGGATTCTGTGAAAAAAGAGTCCTTGAGACGTGCCTAACATACTATTGTTAGGAGTGATATTGATTGATGAAATCTTATGAACTGAGATATTGAAGTTAGGCAGGTTATCTCACATTATTAAATATGCCCAACCGTCTGAACTACATATGATAATAGCATTAGTTCGCTTAACTAGAATTAGTGAATACGGATATTTGCGGAATGTACCTACCTCACGAGTTAATTTTTTTTTTCTAATTTTTTCTTCTTAGTAGGTTACCATCTATTTTATCTGTGAACTCACTTTTACTATGGGCTTCGTCCGCTTGAATATAAATTATTCTAACCCTTGGGAATATTTTTTTTTTTGAATAAATATTACCCTATGTCCTTTTGTTATGTTGTGTGCATCTGAGTCCTGGGCTACGAAAGAGAGGGCTGAGAGAAGACCACATGCGGCAGAGATGCGAATGCTAAGGTGTGTGATGTAACTAAAATGGACAAGTGTAAAAATGAGTATATCGGAGACATCTGATAGACGAGAATGGAAAAGGAAAAAATGTTGTGCCGACCCTATTCAGGTGGAATAAGGGTAAGAAGATGATGATGTACCCTTTGTCTTTTTATGAATTTTTATGCAACTGGAGGCAAACATGTATGTCACCTGACGGTAAGGGATTACCGTCCCACCCTAGGCCACCTACGACACGAGGGGAATTATAGCTTCGTTGCCTGTCCTTTAGAAAGGAGTAGTCCCGTTCCTTGATTCACTGTATCTCCAAAAATATATATGAAACATGTTATGATGATTCGTTGTGTAGGTAAGGCGTAATAAAAATCTTACATTGGCATTTACAATATTTAAGTAAGATTGTAATGCAGACGAAGTCGTATGTACTTTTTAATAGTGGTATAAAATCGTAATTGACTCAGATAGCTTTTTACTGTATTTCTGCAAATTGGCAATGCAACAAAGTAAATGTTGCGTTCATCTTGAACGTTTGATTGTTCTCTTGGCACCGCTGGAAATCGTTTAACAAAAGCGGATAAATCGTCCGAGAACGCTACCTATTGTATTCCTATTAACACCATTCTTCTACGATATAGAAGCGTTAACTCTATAGAGAGCGTGCACAACAAAACTATTTTAATCCGAGTATTGTAAATTCAGTGTAGTAAAGAGTAAGTATATCGTAATACAAGATCAGTAGAACACGATTAGTCGCAGTTATACGCCGGCCTCTTCATTGTTGAATGATCACTGCCTATTCTCAAGATGTGATATATCAAAAGAAAGTCGCTTTATGTCGCGTAAAGCGGTTAAGACCTTGCGAGGTCAATAGCATAGTTAGTTCGAGAAAAACAAAGTTTTGTGCATGATTGTAGGCGCTCCAATCAAATTTTACCTTCTTATAATCTACTAACTTATCCGCTCCGACATCCCAAACGTAGGCTTAAAAAGCAACAGATCATTTCTCTATAATATGATCAGGTTGTGAATCAAAATTAACAATTAAACGTCTACGTGTCAATACTTTTAAAAATCTGCATACTGTCTTCTAACTCATTTATAATGGATGATTTTTAACACGTTTTTTTAAATTTAGTATATCATTTTTGAAACATTTTCTTTTATATAATCTTTGTCCTGACAATTACGATTACAAGAAAGTAAAGTTAACCAAATAGGAGCAGCCTTCTTGATATGATACGCATACATACATTCTAGTATGAATAGAAAACCTAGTATTTAAAAATGGGTCAGTCTGTTTGTATTGGCTAATCTCTGAAATAGTTTTGACGAGACTTTCACTACCAGATAGCTGATGTTATAACGAGTAACCCAGGCTACTTTTCTTACAGAAAAATACAGTTTCGCATTATTTAAAATGATAATTTTCAAATAAAAGATGCATTCTACAAATTTTAAAAGAGTAAAAAACATAACATGAAATCTATATGTATATTTTGAGAACTTACAATAAAGCGTGATAAAATATCGGAACGCGTTACAAGCAGAAACAACATAAAGCCACAAAGTATAACGTTAAAGTATACTTCTTTCAATTTACGTAAAAGTTCTTTTTCTGCACATTCATTGAGGTTTAATAAATTTCCGTCGATTCCGCGCCCTATTTCTACATCTTACCATCGATGCAACCGTTCAATGGAATATTTAATTTTACAAGTCAATGGCCTTCGAGAATTTTACCAATAAATTTATTAGATATCGAAATACCTCGTATTAGTTTATTGTTAAACCCTTTAATCGCCCGAACAATCACTTAACTATTCCAGACCCCTTTACAGTGGCCAAGTTTATGGACCTCTTGTTTTGCCACTTGAATGGTTAGCAAGGCGCAGGGATTTATTAGTGGTCTATTGTTATCTGTTAACTGTGTTATATGTTAGTAATATTTTAATAGTTATTTTATAACTAGCTGTCTGCATTAGTTTCCTATGGGTGTATTATCAAAGGAAATTAGTTTAAATCTTCTTTTTACAGTATAAATTATGTCTTTCAATCTGTTAATTCTGTCAATAATTTCGAAGATATTCTGTCTCATGTCTCAATTACTCACCCGCCTTACATGGAGACTTTTAAACTAAACTTTTCACATTACTATATGTTTTTTTATGGGGTGAAAAGTCGATATGAGGTTTTAATGAGTACGGTTAGATGGTGAGACTAGCGAAAATGTTCAAATTATCCTCTTGACTTATGAATAATTCAAATAATTTCAATGATTATTTACTCTATTGAAATAATTCAAATAATATGAATATTTGCGATAATCATTATATATAATATTATAAGACAAAGTCCTCCGCCGCGTCTGTCTATCTGTCTGTTCGCGAAAAATTCAAAAACTACTAAGCAGTTTTCAAATGGTTTTGTTAATAAATAGAGTGATTCACGAGGAAGTTTTTGGTATATAATCTGTTAAGATTTTTTTTTAATTGGTTGAAATATAATGATAATTGTTGGAAGTATGGGAAAAAGTTAAGACGCCAGGGCGTTTTCGTCGAAAACGCTGCCTAATTAATCCCTTTGAGATATAACAAAACGTTAAAGATAGTCGACGGATAGACGATAGAAAGATAGACGAAGTCGCAGGAATGAGATAGTAAATAATAAATAATATTCACTGAGGAATAGTCCAAATAGTTCCAATTATTCGTATACTTCGAATTATTTAAATGACTTTTACCCGAACCACTCGAATAGTTCGTATTATTGGAGTATTTTGAATATTCGATTGGGTACGATTTGAAGAACATTTGCACACCCTTAGTTTAATTAAAAAGCATCATAAATTTAGATTTTTAATATTAGTCAATAGATAAATCACATTTTATATTTAAAAAAAGTAATCTATCTACCTATGTAAACATATAATAAGAATGTAAATCTGACGTGTCAATACTTTTTAGATTTTCGTGAAAAAAAATGATAGGTATCTAGGAATAAGTAATAGAATACTTTTCAATCATTTTTAGCAATGTCTGTCTGTTTGTCTATCTATCTGTCTTTTTTTTATTGTAGCACAGCAAAGTGACTGCACTGTGCCTGATGGTGAGCACAGTACAATCCAAAAACAATGGCGACCACCGAGAGACACGCCAGCCCTCGGCGGTCGCCGCTGTCATGCCGGCCTGCATAAATGTCTCTTCACGTTACGCTTGAAGGACCCCATGTTATAGAAAGGAGGGAGATTGTTCCACAGCTTCTGTATGTTTGTATTAACACGCATCACTGTTAAAGCAGTGGGTTCACAATAAAACCTTAGCAAGAAAATGATAAACCATATTCTCGAGAGGAACGTAATCTTTGTTTTATTGAAATCGGTCTACTCTATCTAAAGTTATTATAATTTTAATGATTTTAAAACTTAAGTACGACAGAATAGTAGATAAGTGAATGGATTAAATACATTCAGGTGACTTTATTGGTCATTGTTTATATACATTATTTTCCACGCGGACGAAGACGCGGGCACAGCTATTCTTACATATAAAATAAGTAATAAATCAAGAGTATGTCTTCTATACAAATAAATAAAACTATAACATCTATTTGTGATGTCAAAATAATAGCATTTTGCTAAATGGATATAAAAGTATATTACTTACAACAAATTTTTTTTTTTTGTTTATTCGGGCTAATATCCCACATGGTTTTGAAGGGCCCGTCGCTAGCAGATACCCGATGTTATAAGAAGTAACTTAACAAACTTTTATTAAAAAAAAATGGTTCAGCGCAAATTTAATCCTTTATAATTTTACAAAGACAGACGCAGTCACGGGTGGCTACTCGTTGTTAAAATAAAAATGAAACATTTTATGATATTGCGTTCCGGTTGAAACTCAACTGTAAAGCGTGCATTTCTATCGTAATAAAAGTTCTGCCGTCAGCGAGTAACCATGGCGAGCGTTCACCTTTTTTAATTACAAACGTTTTAGCGTGCACACAGAGTGCACCAGATAAAATTCACAATACGTTTAGGATCCGAGGTTATCATGGAATTAGAGAGATTGTAGAAGAGCGATAATTATTTCTTTGATAGTTTTATATATATTTTTTATATGATAGAAGGCAAACGAACAGCTGGGTCAACTAGTGATAATGTACACCACCGTCCATAGACATCAGCAACACCGGGGGAGTCGCAAGTGCGTTGCCAGCATGTATTAGAGGGAGAAGGGGGTGAAGGGGGACAGAAGGAAGGGTGAGGGAGACTTGTATCTCCGGCACTCTCACTGACCAAACGAAATGCAACAATCCAAGCACTGTTGCTTCACGTCGGTGTTTCTATGAGTCGAGTGGTACTCAGTGGTACCCAGGCGAGCCGACCCATTCATTCTGAATTCAGTTATAGCTTCAGCATGGCTCTACCACCTACAGAAATAAACCCACATAATTTTCTAGATTAAAGAAAAAAGTGACATTAAAAAGAGACAAACATATACGTCTATAGAATTTACTATAAGAGAGAATGAGATAAAACACATTGCACACTGTTTCTTATATAGACAGATATATCTTAAACTTGAGCATATAATTATTGAAGTTTTTACTGATAAACTCTGTAACTTAAATGATAATCTGTATTAAGAGTATTTTGTGATAGAAGCGGATTATTTATTGTATTACAGCGTATGTTGTTAAATATTTTAGTAATAGTATTTATATGGTTTCGTACCTTTCAATTAATCTCAGCGTAAACTGACGCACAACACAGCGAGTAATTACTTTTGATATCGACGTACTGCTGTTACATTCGATGTGAACTAAAATAATTTTCAGTTAAACATTTTAATGAATATATTTCATCAAATTAATACCGTTGCTTGTTAATTAACACATATATTATATGATTAGAAAGGGATTCGATTAATAATAATTAATTTATTACAATACTAGCTGACCCGTGCAACTTCGTCTGCACCAAATTATCTATAGGCGCACCCTAAACTTAAATCGGCCATGGCGACGTTCGTGGTGATTACACACAAGCTTCGCACTATTAACGACCCTATCAGTAAAGCATAAGATTCAAATTTTTTTTCTAAACTATTATAATAAAGAGGAATCGTAGTATTTTTGTATGTTAATTACGAATAAACTCAAACTACTGGACGGATTTCGATAATTCGTTTACCATTAGAATGCTACATTATCCCTTAGTAACATACCGGATTAGGCCTCCCACGGCAGTGGCTGAAGCCTAGGTTCGATCCCTCGGTAGGGAGCCCTTGAGTGCGTTGCTTGCGCGATACGGTGACACACAAATATACATCACTGCTACAACACTACATGATCACCCCCACACACGTGCACGCTACACGCTTACACATGAAAGTGGAAGGGTTTACTTATTCCCCTTATCGAACTGAAAAACTTTCAATTTTCCAATAATATATATATGGAGGAGTTGTTGAGGCGTGTATGCTTGGTACACATATACGTTTACGTTATACGTACGTTATACGTATACGTTTCAACAACTCATACGTATATAAATAGTTAGCTAGGTTAGCTAAGATAGGTCGCGATTTTGTATGCAACAGGCAACAGCCAAGCCGAGGTGTGCCGTGCACCCTTGAACTGGTTGCCAAAATAAAATTGGATGAGCGCCTTAAGCGCTCGCCTTAGTAGTCCGGTGAAGCTGTTAAGACCTTGCTGGGTCAATAGCGTAGACATTTCGAAAAAAACCCTTAGTAACATAGGCTATATTTATTTTTTAGAAAAAAATTGGGATTTCTACTAAAATTTCAATAATGTAATCAAAGGTATGAAAAAAATTTGGCATAAAATGTATTTCATCGCATGCGCCCCGATAACTATGAATGATAGAACAAAAATATGTTCTACAATATTAAAGAACATATTATTATCTATAAAAAAACCTCGCGGCAGCATACATATGTTTACCTATTGTGATTATGTCACTATAACTACATTTTTGAAATAAATCTTAATAAAAACTATACCATGCGTAAAAGACTATGTTATTCATGTCTATATATTAATCCATATCCAAATAAATTATTTTTAAACTAAGACTGTTTCAGTACCTGTAGATAACTTTTTGAATTATTAAAATCGGCCATTACATTCAAAAGATATTGCGAGTTTTAAAATATCAATCTAAACGAAATACGCGGGCACACAAAACGCAATCTTTGCACTATTAACGAAATACCTACTCAAAAACCTTTACAACCCTACTTGTATAATTGTAAGATTCAAATTGTTTCTATTTAATATTATGTAACGTCACAATAATGGCAGAGAGACGCGTGGATAGAAATGTTTTGTCGTCAACGTCGACCGGTTCATGTCCGATCTCACCAAAGTTAAGCAATGTCGGGCGTGGTCAGTGCTTGGATGGGTGACCGCCTGGAGATATTGCGTGATTTTAGCTTTTTACGGGTCAAATTAATCTTCAGTAATTTTTTTAATGTATAGGTATATGTATTTTTTATATTTTTAAATTAGGTGTAATATAATATTTTTATAATATTACGGAATTGGTTTTTTTAATCTTACTAATATACATATACACTGGCCAAAGTCTGACCTAGATAGATTTCAATTATATGTTTTTATTTTTAAAAGAGAGGAGGCTTATTTTCTGCATTAGGTCGAGAAGAGCTGCCAATGATGATGATGATGAAGATTATGGTTTTTTGTGACGTTACATTTCCGAAGCTACAGGTTATAATACGAACTTTGCACTATTGACGAAGTACTCAAAAACATCTGCAACTCTATCTGTATAAACATAACATTCAAATTGCTTTGTCGAACACTCGTCGTACCAGTATTACACGGCATGCACAGAAGACCTTGCGCCCTTTGACATACCGCCAAACACACCGCGCTTGCACCTTTCACTGATTTCTTTGTTACTATTTAATTAGACAATTGACTGTCACGGATTAAACTACGCATTTTTAACGCTATTTATAAATTATGAAACACCCTTCGCAGTTGTGAATGTAACCAGTGTTTTAATTTAAAATATGTCGGACAGCGATAATTTCGGAACTGAAAGTATGCACCCTTCTACAAAGAAAGTAAAATCACACTATGACATATATCTTGATAATGCTATATCTAATACTTTTATAACATACTTCAGTTATCATCGACCAATTTTCACAGTATTAACCAGCTATTCTAAATTTGAAACCCTTGCGTTTTATAGGACAAAAAGTATCCTGGATGTAGCCTTGTAATATCAGTTGTCACTGTGTTAATTTTTGCTTCTATATGGATAACATAGTCTACCTTGATTAAAATTTCCAAAAAATATTTAATGTACAGATTTCGATTTGTTACAATTTTAATAGTATAGATTAGTTATTAACAATTTTGTGGACGTTTTCGAAGCAGTTGAAATTTTTGAACGGAATTATTATGTAAGCGTAGCGTAGAGGTAAAGTTGGCGACTCTGTACTATTCTCATGACCGACGGGGAGCCGGTTCGAACTCCGTCATTTTTTTTGGTTATTTGTTTTTTTTTTTATGTAGCCTATATAGCTTGAACTTTTAACTAATCTGTCTGCTGTAAATAGCACAAAGGAAAATTACCAAAATCCATTAAGAATCTCATGAACTACAAATTTTTTACTTTCGTCCGTTATTCTGGAGAACTCCTTGCGTTTTATGGGACAAAGAGTATCCTGGATGTAGTCTTCTAATATTAGTTATCACTGTGTCAAATTTCGTTAAAATTGGTTCAGTACTTTCAGAGTAATTCGGGTTTATATTCTAGACTTTAATCCTTTATCCTGGAGAACCCTTTGCGTTTTATGAGACAAAAAGTATATTTGATGTAATCTCGTAATATTAGCTATCACTATGTCAAGTTTCGTCAAGATTGGTTCAGTAGTTTCAGAGTGATGCGTGTGCATAGGGACAGACAGACAGACAAAAATTGTAAAAAGATTATTTTTGGCTTCTATATCGATAACATAGTCTACCCTGATTAAAATTTTCAAAAAATATTTAATGTACAGATTTCGACTTGTTACAGTTTTATTATAGTATAGATTGTCAAATATACCCCAGCTATTTAGATTTTTGTTAAAAAAAATGTAGGTCTCTAGGAATAAGTAATAACATACATTTCAATTTTTTCTAGAAATTTCTGTCCGTCTGTCAATCTATTTGTATATTTGTATGAACACTGAGTTCACAATAAAACCTCATCAAAATATAAAGTATATCCTCGAATGTAACTTAATAGATGTTTCATTAAAATCGTTCAACTTTAACAAAAGTTATTGTAATTTGAATAACGACTCGAGTTAAGTACGTGAGAAGAGTAATAATAAAAAAGTAAAAATAAAATACATTCCAATATCATACAAATGAAGGATATTATATAATATATATTGTATGAATAATATCTAAGACACATTAAACGAAAGAACAATGTTTACTTGTTTATTTTTTAAACACAAATAATAATTAATCTATACCAATATTATAAATCTCTCGGTGTTAGGTTAGGTTAGTAGCTCATTTAGAGGTAGAAGCGGGACCTGGCGGACGCGCGGTACGGGAGATATACAATCGACGCCGTCCGCCCGGTCCTGCTGGAGTGGTGCAATAGACGTTGGGGCTCCCTGACGTTCCGTCTGGTGCAGGTGCTGACCGGGCACGGGTGCTTCGGTTGGTACCTGCACCGAATAGCGCGCAGGGAGCCGACCGCCGTATGCCACGAGTGCAGCGTTGACCCGGACACCGCGCAGCACACACTGTCTGAATGTGCTGCGTGGGAGGAGCAGCACCGCATTCTGGCTGCGGCGGTAGGAGGGGAACTCTCGCTGCCGAGCGTGGTCGCGGCCATGCTCGGTAGCGAGGATATATGGAACGCAGTTGCCTCCTTCTGCGAGGAAGTCGTCTCGCAGAAGGAGGCGGCGGAGAGGGTCCGCGAGAACGATCCGCAAAGCGTCCCTCTCCGCCAACAGAGGACAGGCAGGAGGAGGCGGCAATTTGATCGCCTCCTCCCACCACCGTAGCTGGACCTAGGGATAGGTGGGTCTGGGGCCCCACCTTCCCATTGCACAGGTCCGGCAGACGAGAAGGAGACGGCCGGTGTGTACCCGGCTGTCTCTTTACAAGACGAGGCCCGGCGGCGGCACTTCTGCCGTTGGGCCACACCGCTGGGGCGGCACGATGAAGTCTATAGAGATCTCGTGCCGCCCCAACAATAGTGGAAGACGTTCACCGTGGGGTTTTAGTCCGTGCGAGTCAGACATAACACACCATCTCCCCAGGGAGGGTGGGTATACATAAGGGATTTCCCCACGTAAAAAAAAAAAAAAAAGGTTAGTAGCTCATTTGTCGAAAAAGACTATAGGGTATATTATTACGCTAAGACTATAATATCTGAGCTGCAATGAAGATGTTTCAAAATCGTTTTTTTTTTCCTTTTGTGCTAGTATGTAAAATGTGTTGATGTGAATGATGTTGTTTCATTACGTTGTATTAATCGCCCATTTTTAAATAACTAATAAATTATTTAATAATATAAGTTTAGTTGTTATATCCTAGTGTTTATATTTACAGCATCGTAAAAGTTTTTATTGGTTTTTAACAACATATGTGGCTACAATTTATTGCAATTTTTAGATATTATTTTTTTATTTGTCTGTTTCTCTGTATGTATGTTGACCTACTTATCTGATGATTTGTTTTTTTACACGCCTTAATAACTCAAACGGTCATCACAACGTGTACACAAGTTGTCAGGTATATAAAAAGACTAGAGAACATTTGATAAAAAACAATACTTTTGTACTTCGAGCTATAGGTCAAATGTACATTATCGCGAGCAAATCCCGGAGGAAAATAGAGTATTATTTAAAAAAACAAATGTTGGATAGTAATGTATCTCATACCGATAAACTACAGATCATAATTGGCACACCTACGTGTTTTATACAAGAAGTTTTAAATAAATCGTGACTTCACAGCGCTGGGCTATATTTTATTGTGAGTTTTATGTCGTCATTTAACGCGGAATAAGTCGAGCGAGTTGCTGGTAACTGTCAGTAATAAGTTTTCTGTCGAGTGTGCAACGTATAATTTATGAGACCCTAATCAAACAAACTACAGTTTTCATCCCAAGTGGCATAGAACCCGTGGCCTCCGCAATTTTAGAAACTTTGATATCCAAAACTAGACGACAGTTAGGGGACGTAGATCCTTCTAATCATACAAATTACAATAATTGTCACCGTTTTGACAGTGTAACAAATTGATGACATCTAGACACCCCTGGTAATGTAACCTTAACATAAATTTGTAGTCTAGAACGTGGCTTCAAATAACAAGCTTCATTCAGTAAATAACTTAGTAAAATTATTGGTATCTAAGTAAATGTTTGCTGTACAAAATAACGAATGAGGACAGCTATTGAAAATCGGTGAAGTATATACTTATTTATTTACTTACCATATGAAGTTGCCACAAAACGTTACACATTTAGATTTCATCTATATTTTGTAGGTGTCAGCGTTTAATTACAACTGCATCTAGCATTATACGGCAACGCGGTAATACACTAAGCATACACGGAAGCTCACAATAAATACAGCTATAGGAACACACCTATAGATGATTACACACCTTTCTGCTTGACAGCAAACTTTCAAATTGAGGATAGTAGCTAATTTGACAAGCATTGGAAGAAACTCTACCAGCATAGTTTCACATGTTTTTCTTCACTAAGAATTCCAACTCAATCTAGTACGAGTATTCGAACATAAGGGTAATCTATGCGATATCCGAACACACAACCACTGAACCATAATCATTCAGCCAATGGAAACTCCTAAACTAATTCATTTTCAGTTGACTGACACGTAGAAAAACAAGTTGTTGAGTCGTTTGTGCACCAATAGAAGGCGCTGTACAATATATTTATACAGCTGTATCGCGGTGTCGACAGGTACGACAAATTACCGGCTTACATCCTCAGATTTCTACCTGTAGTCCGGTGAAGCTGTTAAGACCTTGCTACGTTAATAACGTAGTCAGTTAAAAAAAAGGCGGAATTCTACATCCCAGCTGCTAGAAGTTTCCTGAATCCAGTTAATAAGGCTTTTTATAAAAACTGATATACACTCAACATCAGGTGATTTACACGAAAACGACCCGGTGTAACAATAAGGAAAGCAATGAATCACACCGTGCTGAGCAGTTCCACCTGAGTGCGTCCTGCACCTCAACCTGCACTCCGCGTCCCTTTGTTTGATCGTGCGGCGTTCTACGATAAGCAGTTACGTAATGATTAACCTTGCTAAGCGCCTCTTTAATGTTGTTCATTGAACCTAAATGTGATTTTTTTACGTTTAAAAGTATCGTTCCCATACTTTTAAAAGTTTTAGAATACATTTTAACTAAGGTTCTCTTTATTGTTTATTAGTATTTGTTTTAATATTATTATTTTATATGTTAAATACTATGACCATGAACTACTATAAGATTGCATATTTTTAAACTTTAAACAGTCGCCTGGTTTATATACATTAGATAATAATTTAAAATGAGAGATTATTGAGTTACGTATCGCGTATTTACTATTACTATACAATATAAGCGTTATATACTCTTTCCTTGGCATTATAAAATGACAATATCCACACAGGTATGTGGATATAATGTATTATGTACCTGTAGGTGCTACAGAACCCTTGGAAAAGTAAAGGCCCTTTCTAGTTTTATATTTACAATGTGGGAAGCAAAGGCCGGCACCGGGCACCCATTAGGAGATTAAAACAGAGACACACCTGTAACGTCGCGGCGTAGACCGCAGCGAGGCAACTAGCTGTGATCTTCAAATAAAATATAAATAATATATCCTAGTTTAAAGGGTCTGTTGGTAGGCCAACATTGGTATTATTATTGGATCTTTTATTCAGGACTAGTTTTATTTTTACCTAAAATGAGTTAAATCGAGGGTATGAATATTTTTTCATTTGCTATTTTTATCTCTAGTAGAGGAGGTGGAGGTTATTCCGCCCTGATAATAAAAAAACATAGACAAATAATATAACTAAACCTTTCTTCCCCTGATCCCACTATCTATGAAACTCGCGTGAAAATCCGTTAAGATTTTAGATAAAAAGAGTTTATACCGAACAGACAGACAAAGAGGGCAGAAGTCTTTGTTTTACACTATGTATTGATAGTATTCATAAAACTCTTACATAAATCTTATTTCACTAGCTTTCGCTCGCGGCTTCACTCGCTTGAACATAGATGTGACCCTTCAATAATCCTTAGGGAGCGGTACTTTTTTCTGGATGCGTTTGTTTTGATGGTCGATTAGGAAATTAAGTCGTAAAGCGTAATAAACAAACAAACTCAGTTTCACATTTATAATATTAGTTAGGCTACTCTAACACCCATAGAAATTCTGTGTTGAAATTCTGATTTATCTCTGATTCTCTTCTTACTTCCATTGCCAATGTAGTAAACCCCAATAAACACCAATGTAATTACTTACACCAATGACATAGATAAGACAAGTCGTAAAATCAAATAACAGTTACGTTGAACGAGAGAAAGATAATGAGGGCATTCGCAAATGAAACGGAAAACGAGATTAGACTTTATGTCGAGATTTAATAAAAAAGCATCGTGTACTATGGTTTTTGAAAATGTTAAGAGATTATTAAATATATATATTATTTAATTTTGTATATCGGTGCAAATGTCCCATCTATAGTCGAAAACTACTTGTGTTATAACCATACATATTACGCTCTGCCCTCTAATACGTAGCTAATCTATAAAAGGTGTAGGTAGTAGAGCCACGCTGATGCTATTACTGGCTTAATAGGGCGGCTCGCTCGAAGTACTACCACCCTCTCACAGAAAATCGACGTAAGAAAACAGTGCTTGCATCGTTGCGTTTCGTTCGGTCATTGACAGCACCGGAGACCACCCTCCCCTCCCCCTCACTTTTCCCCTCCATACCTCTCTTCTCCTACACCATAAACTCCCCCCTTCCCCTATATACAAGCTGGCAACGGATTTGCGACTCTCCTGGTGTTGCTGGTGTCTATGGACGGTGGTGATTACTTAGTATCAGGTAACCCACCTGTTCGTTTTCCTTTTACGATATAAAAAAAACGAGAAACGATTTTTGGCCTACTACTACATTGGTCAGTATAGGTTGGGTTTATAGGTTGGGTAATTAAGGCGTGAAAGCTTAACAAACAAACAAACTCACATTCGTATTCATAATGTCACTGTTAAGTAAAGATATGCGTCTCAAGAAACGCGAAAGCGTGAGTTTCACAAATGGGCCAATCTAATTGGATGATCTTATATTGCCGGCCATTTTGCTACTCCTCTTACCTTCTACACTTCCCCTTTCCTTTAAAACCCACAGTCACGCGAGATACATAAATGAAATCTTTCCTTCCTTTTTTTAAAATATATATTTAATTTGTAAACTTCAAAGGTTTTTTTTATTAATTCTTATTAAAATAAAAACTATACTTTACAATTTTTTTATTAATAATCAATAAATGAATGATCCCGAATGACCATAGGAATTCAGTACACAACCTTATTTTTAATCTTGGTGCAGACAGCATGGTCAAAGAAATTTCTGGATAAATGGCGAAGTCTTGTTGACACTAATTCCAGGGATAGGTGTCGCAGTTCTAACATATTTACGTTGTAAATGTCCAATGTTGTGTCTAAGGGTTGATCTCATAGACTAAGCAATATATTGTTTACTATTTCCCAGCTGAACACTTGACGTCACGCGTAGTTATATATAAAAAAAAATTGGGCAGTTCTGAATTGATGTGTGGTCATTTCATACTTCATTTGGTCTTCTTTACTCGCATGGGCGTACACGGTTTTTACCAGTCACTAAAATTCGAATACAATTTGGGAAACTTAGCAGTTTCCCGAGTATCACGTTCTCACCCACATTAATCTGGTCAGTGTGATGTTCTGACAACTATTAAGGATAAATATATAGGGAGAAATATTTTTTTAAACTTATATTATGATAAAAAAACCTTACAAATCACTAACAATAATAAATTTGTTAACACAAAACACTTGTAACAAAGGAAATATTATAAATAGATAGCTCAGTTAACAGGGACTCAGTTAAACACATTATTTTAGTCGGTCGTAAAGTTAACAACCCTTATAAAATTACGCTATCTGACTTGTATAAAATTGACTGCTTCCCTTTTCGTCGTAAAATAATTTATAATATTAATGGTTTACAGCTTTTCTAAATTATAAATGAAAGGAAAAAAACAATGGAATGAGAGTATTTATATTAGTTAAGTTTTGGAGAGTAAGGGGTGTCAAGTAACATCTTAAGACTTGAAACACCCAAGCCAACCTCACCTGCACGTGGTGCACCCTGCTGATCAACGAACGAGCCAATGGCGATAGCGGGGTGGTAGGGTTATACAGCTCGACTGGGTCGCAACCACCATGTACATGGCGAAAAAGCCCGTCATAGTGACTCGCTTTTGCGCGTCGCGTTTCGGGATCAGCCTGTGCATATCCAGTACCGGGTGACTTTTGTCATTATGGCTGGCATGACAGCGGCGACCGACGATGGATGATCTGTCTCGCGGTGGTCGCCACTGTTCTTGGATTGTACTATGCTTACCATCAGGCATAGTGCAGATACATTGTCGTGCTTCAATAAAAAAAAAATGAAAACTAACAACACAATCAAATAAATAATAATAATACCTTTGTATTAGAGATTCAATTGTTATTTCACTTAATGCTATACTATCAGTTCGCCCATAGAAGTTAGTTTGCCAGTGAATAATATAATTAATTAATTATACATCACATTCAGAGGCTGAATCACTACTTACACTTTTTGTTTTTGAAAACGCTGTTGACCTGAAATAGTCTTCACAGCTTCACCAAACTATTGAGGCGAGCGCTAAAGGCACTCAGCCGATTTGGGATGTTTTAAATCATTAAAAACGAAATTCCAGGAATTCGGTATCTTAACTCTACCCACCTAATACATTCTTGGTAATTTAATGTATGTCCGTAAAAACTTTGAAATACTGAGTTTAGTAAAAGACCGGCATAGTGTAAATACTAGAAACTGTAATAAACTGGTTGTCCCATGTTTCAGACTTAATAAAACCAGTAATAGTTTCTTAGGTAACAGTGTTAGGTTTACAATAAAGTCCCAAAACATGTTACCGATTTGCCGGACTACAAATTTAAGCGCCACGTCAAGCGGGTGTTAGTGTCAAAAGGATATTATAGAGTGGATCAGTATGTGAACGATAGTGATGTCTGGAATTTACTCCTCTCTGTGCATCCACTATAAGCTGTATGATGTATTGGAAATGTATATAAAAAAAATATACCCGATCGAGTTTCTTGCCGGTTCTTCTCGATGGCTGGGTTGTTTTCCGAACCGGTGGTAGTTTTTGACGTTCATAAGCGCCTTATTAGGGCCTAAACTGAATAAAGAATTTTTGATTTTGATTTTGGCGACAACTCAAGGGTGCACGGCACACCTGGGCTTGGGCTATCGCATGTTTTGTGCAAAAATCGCGACCTATTTGAGATAACCTAAGCTAAGCTATCTAGACATACGTATATAAGTTATTGAAACATGCTTGTGTACCAAGCATGCGTGCCGCAACAACTCCTATATGTATTTTGTATCGGAAAAAATCCTTAAAACTAAGGATAACTGAAAAATAAGGGTGAAACTCTTTGTCGTTTATTTCTCTGAAAAAGAAAAACAACGTGTAAGCGTGTAGGCATGCACGTGTGTATAGGTGATGTGTGTGATGTTGTAGTAGTGATGTAAGGTTTTGTGTCACTGCATCGCGTAAACAGCGTACGCAAGGGCTCCATGCCCAGGAAACGGACCTAGGCTTGAGCCGCTGCCGAGGGGGGCCTAATCTGGTGTGCGGGAGCGAAATTTACCCCCAGACCAACTACTTACACTAAAATAGAATAAACATAATTATATAATATTCAAACAAAAAGGTAATTTGGAAAAATGAATAACTTCATAGATGGGTTAGACATACCAAATTAGGCACGTCTTTCCTTGAATTACATTTATGTAAGTTCCTCGGAACATTTTTGAAACGGAATTGAATAGAAAAGACTTGAAACATGTTTTTATTCATTTACATATTTATTAGCTCATGGAATATATGCTAAATTATTTCATTTTTGTAAGTCTTACGAATATTATTAGGAAGAAAAGTTTATGAATATGTTCGACGTTAAGCTATTTTTTTTCTTATACTATATTTAACGCAAATGAAAATATGACCGGTTGGTAAACGATTGCTAGTTTATTATAAGGTAATTAAAATGAATTAAAATGTATATCGATATCAAAGTTATAATATGTATAAAAATTTCCTATGGGTCATATACCTTTAAAGATATCCAATAACTTTTACTACAACGAAAGATATATTATATCTAGAAAATTCTTAATTTACAGTTCTAAAAGGCTACATAATGTAGAATATTGTCTTATTGCATATTTCAAAGTATTAATTCGTTCATAATCATATTTCTAATAATATATAATGTTTAATCATCTTTTGACTTTAGCCATTGGTAGGCTGTAGAGCCACGCTGAAGCTATTACTGGCTTCAGTATGAATGGGTCGGCTCCCTCGGGGTAGTACCGCCCTCACACAGAAAACCAACGTGAAGTAACAGTGCTTGTATTGTTGCGTTTCGTTCGATCAGTGAGAGTGCGGGAGTCCCATCACCTACCCCTTTCTGACCAACACAGGCGGGTATACCACTTGTGACTCCTCTACTGGTGTTACAAGTGTCTATGGACGGTGGTGATCACTTAATATCAGGTTACCCACCTGTTCGTTTGCCTACTATGATATAAAAAAAAACATCTTTCACGCGATTGTATTGAAACTGTACATTTTTACATACATAATATTATTGTACACATCAAGAATTATTGAATATTCTATCCATACACAGGGTAAATAGACTATTACTATTAAAAGATGACCTCAAGTAAACATAAATTGTAAATTTCTTATACTATACATTACAATTTAATGATAGGTATCATCGTACTTGTTATGTGCAATCGCAATTAGTAATTAGGCGCGAGTCTACAACTACCTGCTAACGACCAATACAAACTGTAGCTGTTTACGTGATCAAACGTATAGTATACGACACACTGCTATTCTGTATATAAAACATTTTTAGACAGGAAAAAATAAAATGTGATAGCCAGAGACACAAAACACTTGAATCTATCATCAGAAGACTAGTAACCGGTGATGGACTTACTTCTATTAATTCTCTGAAATACGTTTACTATTCTTTTCCTATCGAAGTACGACAAATTGATGAAAATGGCATACAATCTTCTAAATTGCTAGGTGCACAAAGGTTAATCCCGAAACGCGACCAACTAACAAGAGTGACTATAACGAGCATCCATGGTATATGCACAATTGTTGGACGCATTTGGTTACAGTATATACGTGAACTCATTGCGGAACGTGACAAACACGACGGTCTCGGTCTCGACGGAACAAACTAGAACCACGTTTTAAAAGATGTAAAAAGTGTCGTAAGAACAAGACTTCATGCATGAAGGTTTCCTCTTTTAATGGACCAAATAGCGTTTGCTATGTAAATGCACCGTAAAAATCTTGCGTGAACAGAATTACTATGAATTAGTTAAAAATGGAATTTATGAGGTGCATACAACGATCATGATCGTAAATTCAAACTATTCATGTGATGTTTTTTTTTTTATTGATGTTAAGTAATCACCGCCGTTTGGAGACTCTAGCAATACCAGGGGAGTCGCAAGTGCATTGCCAGCTTGCCTATGTGGAAACGGGAGGAGTGGGAGACGGGATAAGAGAGGGGAGAGGAGGTGAGGTGGACCTCCGACGCTCTCACTGACCGAACGATACGCAACAATGCGAGCATTGTTACTTCACGTTGGTTTCTTGTGAGAGAGTGGTAGTACCCCGGATGAGCCGACCCATTCATGCTGAAACCAATAACAGCTTCAACGTAGCTCTACCACAGATGTGTGCGCTCTCTCACACTTATGCAAAATGCCTGGTTGTTTATCTGTTGCAATACCGGCCGCTCTTTGTCACTATCAGTATAACGTATAATAACGTATAATTGTTAGCAATTAGTTCCCATAATTAACTATGTATATATTGCGTAGGAATAATATATCACATTATTAATTGTTGTAGTAATGGCTATCTTTAGTAATTATGAGTACAATAGTAAAGTCCACATTTGTTCGTTAAAGGTAATGGCAGTGCGTCGTACAATTAGAATCTACGGGATTAGGTCCCAGTGTCAATCAGTGGCGGCTTTGGGAATCTTGCTTCGTAATTGTACTAGAAATCCAATTATCTATGCGATTTGGGATTACGTACCGACTAGCTAATATTCCTGACGGTAGTTAAACATACTTGCTTTGAAACTTAAACAATTTGCTAGTTCTAATTATAATCCCAGGGTTGTCATTATTTCCACGTACCATACGTATTCAACATTACGGTAAAATGGCGTCTACCGTTATCATTCGAATGCTTTGATATGAAACATCTATCGGTATCGTGTCACATAAACGGCATAACGCTTTCTTATGCCATCATGCCCCATCAACGCTCTCAACTCCATTGTTTCTGTGTGCGTATACTATACATTTCGTTGTGTGGGTACTCCGATAATAAATATATGGAGGAGTTGATGAGGCGTGTATGCTTGGTACACATATACGTTTCAACAACTCATACATATATGAATAGTTAGCTAGGTTAGCTAAGATAGGTCGCGATTTTGCATGCAACAGGCAACAGCCAAGCCGAGGTGTGCCGTGCACCCTTGAGCTGGTTGCCAAAATAAAATCGGCTGAGTGCCTTAAGCGCTCGCCTTAGTAGTCCCGTGAAGCTGTTAAGACCATGCTGGGTCATTAGCGTAGTCATTTCGAAAAAAAAAGTGTGAGTACTATTTTTATCCGACTATTATACCTTATACGTTTACCGCTTATATACAAGTGTAATATATTTCTTTAAGAATAACGTTATTCCTTACTTCATATTTTTTTATTTATTTTTACGAATTATATATCTTAATATTAACTCCTAACTTTCGTAACACTAATTTTAAAATTGATGAAATTTCTAGAAAAATGTTGGCTTTAAAATTTCTTTACGAAATGTAACTTTACAGCACGACCATATATCAGAACATAAATCTAATCTTATAAGTGTCGGTTCTACGTAGATGGGCAATACATTACGTCTTTTTAATACATCAGTTGTATTTTAATAAGCAATTTATTTGACTTTAAAATAACTACTATCATCTATCTATCTAATCTAATACTTTTAAACGAGCAATTCTTGTATATTTTTATATTTGTATCTATCTAATACCTTTAAACGTGCAATTCTTGTATATTTTTATATTTGTATCTATCTATCTAATACCTTTAAACGAGCAATTCTTGTATATTTTTATATTTGTATCTATCTAATACCTTTAAACGTGCAATTCTTGTATATTTTTATATTTGTATCTATCTATCTAATGCCTTTAAACGAGCAATTCTTGTATATTTTTATATTTGTATCTATCTATCTAATGCCTTTAAACGTGCAATTCTTGTATATTTTTATATTTGTATCTATCTATCTAATACCTTTAAACGTGCAATTCTTGTATATTTTTATATTTGTATCTATCTATCTAATACCTTTAAACGTGCAATTCTTATATATTTATATGAGTATGTATTCAGGATCTCGGAAACGGTGTCATCTATTTCCATGAAATTTTGTATGTAGGTAGTTTTGGGGACGATAATTCGATCTAGCTAAATTCTATTCATAGAAAACTTTTTTAACTAAGATTTCAGGTAATAAAAAATATAGCTAGAATACGAAGGTAAATTTCACCGCCGTTATCAAAACTAAAATAGCTCAGATGGAAATTGGTTGCTTCGAAAAACTATGTAACCCAGTTTGAATACGAGTGTATATATCATTATTTTTTGTTAAAAATTATAATTTTGTAAGGCAAACCTAATAATTTATTTTAATTAAATCAATTATTTTATTACTATAATTATAAGAGAGATATTTTTTTTATATGTAAAAAAAATGCTAATTTTGTGAGGCAAGCCAACAGTTTATTTTAATTTTAAAGCGTTTTTTAAATAACCGAGCTAGGCCCGGTCGCCCAGGTACTATATATTAATATTAACAAATTTCACTGAAACAAAGCACGTTTACTTTTCTAAAAATAATATGAATAGATGTCTTTCCTTTAATCAAGTCAAAGGACTGAATAGATTCTAATGAAATTTGTCGCAGAATTCCATTTTTATCGGAACCTAGATAGTAGGATATTTTTATCAACTCTATTAATCAGACTTAAAGCTAACGAAATGCGTTGCTACGAGCTAAAAGTGTTTTTTTACGTATAAAACTCCCAAAAATTTAAGGTAAGAATATGGCCTGATTTTATTGAGAATTTAATAACTGCCTATCTTTTGTAAAAGTCCCCGTACGATTTACAACATTTCTCTTGAGGTAGGTATAACTTAAATAAATAGATTTTATTCGGGGTATTTTTTTTTATATCGAAAAGAAACTGTTTAGCAGAAAATAAAAAATGAATAACTTGCATTGTATTTCATATATTATCCGGATTCAAACTACTTGCCTATTTCACTGTTCGAGTAAAAAGTATAAGGTTATAATCAACTGGCAATTACCCAAGGCTTCGTTTGCATTAAAATCGTAACTCACATTATAACTACGAAAGTGAGTTTGTTACACATTTATGCAATAACTAATGAACTGGTCATCATGCTTCATCTACAAACTATTTTCGCATTTACAAAATGTGGCCAAAAATCGCCTGGAGCATAATATATTTTTTAGGATTCGGATGAAGCTATCGTCATTTTTTTCATTATTTTAGATAAGGGCCTAGTATCTAAGAAGTAAAACTAAAAATAAAAACAGAAACTATCCATCCAGTTTCTGAGTAATACGCGCACAAAATCTACCATTTTATCTCTATGAAAGACAGTGTATTAAACAATTTTGTTAGAACTAGATTTTTGCTATTCAAGTAGCTATTTCTTAAGATTACTCACAATTATTCGACAAAAGAAACTTATTTCCACTAATAGCATTTACGAGACATCTTTGTGAGCACCGAATGAGAATTCAATGAGTATATATCAAACAAGTCAACTCAAAGCGCCGCTAATGAGTCCCAATTCAACTGTTTCGTTATTCAAGCTCTTTGTTTGAAATGGAAGTGGGACCTTTGCTTTCGTACAGGTCTTAATCAGTTTTCTCACACTAATTAGTACGTTGACTGTTGCCTGTAATTTAACGGAATTAGGTAAATTTGACTCGAAATTTCCGCCTTATTCGTGAAAAACTGTAAGACAAAATTTGAAAATGTCTATACCGTTAAGTCATTTGAAGCTGAGCCATAAGGACCAACAAGGACTTATAAGAGACTAACCTCTGCCCGCGACTTGGTTTGCGTGGAATAGTTACTTTGGGCTAGCGCTAACACGCAGCGGAAACTCTCAAGAGGAAGTAATGGGTTGTAAGGGGTATCGAATAACATCATAAGACTTGAGACACCCAAGCCAACCTCACCTGCACGTGGTGCACCCTGCTGAATAACGAACGAGGCAATGGCGCAAGCGGGGTGGTAGGGTTTTACAGCTCGACTGGGTCGCAACCACCATGTATATGGCGAAAAAGCCCGTAATAGTGATTCGCTTCTACGGGTCGCGTTTCGGGATCAGCCTATGCATATCCAGCTTATTACAGGCCGGCATGATAGTGGCGACCGGCGATGGACAGTGTGTCAATCGGTGGTCGCTATTATTTTTGGATTGTACTGTGCTTACCATCAGACATAGTGCAATCACTTTGCCGTGCTACAATAAAAAAAAAACACCGATTTTTAAACATTCTTCATTGGTGCTCCGCTCTTATTAGTTTTAGCGTGATGATATATAGCCTATGACCATCCTTAATAAATTATCTATATAACATTGAAAGAATTTTTCAAATCAGAAAGGTAGTTCCTGAGATTACCCCTACAACGTAACAACGTCACAAACTTTACCTCTTTATAATATTTGTATAGATTAATAATTATTCGTATAACACATGGTGGTGGAGTCAGCCTTCTTTACTTTTTTTCTCCACTTAGCTCTGTCCTTGATGTCACATTCAGAAACTTTGCACTCATTCATATTTTTTAGCACTGTACCGCTCCAATTTGTTTTGGGCCTGCCTCTGGATCTCTGACCCGGAAAGGACAGCTGTAGTGCCAAATTCCCCACGTATAGTCTCATGGCTTTCTTTTAACGGAGCCATATCATCGCAGCCTACTTTCCGTGTTTTTTTTTTATTTTTATTATTGTTATTCTATTCTGCAGACTCTTGGTCCGCACCTTTTTTTTGCTTACATGTAGTATTTTATATACGTAAAAATCGTATCCGTGAGCGTATTTTTTTTTATTAGTAATTTATTAAATATTAACTGTTCAATTATTATTAACTATTTTTGGTTTAATGACGTTATAGTTTTTATAGTGCTTGCATTTCCATTCTTTCCGTGTTATGTATCATATTAACACTTATCAAAAACGAATTACCAACGTCAACCAATGGTAAGTTACAGTGAAATGGATAACGATAAAATTGTCTGCAAGAATAATATCAGTATATACAAACTGCTTTGAAGATCAATCTAACAGTTAACGTATTCATCGACCTCAGATATAACAATGAATAATTTTATTTCCGTGTATATTTACTAATAAATATAATAGATATTATGGAATTTGAAAAAAAAAACATTAACTTTGTCTATAAAAATATATGTGTATCCCGCAGATTAGTAAAGGCTTACCTATGGACACACCCTAATTTGCTACGTTTCGCTCGGGACATGTCTGTAACCAACAACCCACTTATCCCTTTAACATCCTCGTATTATACGGTCCAAATATAGGAGAAGATGATGGTTGACATTAATAACATTCTTAATTCCTATGCCAATATAGTATAGGTATATGAAAAAAAAATTGAATTGTTTTTTTTAAATATTCACACTTTGTAAGTGGTAGAGCCACGCTGAAGCTATAACTGTTTTCAGCATGAATGGGTCGGCTCACCCGGGGTACTACCACCCTCTCACAGAAAACTGACCTAGAGTGACAGTGCTTGCATTGCTGGGTTTCGTTTTGTCAGTGAGAGCGCCGAAGGCTCATCTCCACCTCCCCCTGCCCTTGCCCTTTACGCCTACACAGGCTGCCAACACACTTGCTATTCCTCTGGTGTTGCCGGTGTATATGGACGATGGTGATCACTTAACAATAGGTGACCCACTGGTTCGTTTGCCTGCAATGATATAAAAAAAAAATTCACATTATAGGTTTGCAAAATAGATCCATCGTCGATTATACGTGGTATCTTCCAGATCTTTCCAATTAAAATCAACGGAAAAAGTATTTCAACAAAGTATCTCCAGCTAGTTTGACGATGGCCTTCAGCTAATTTGGTGTGACCTCCTTTTGCCAATAGACTAATTAGATCTTGTTTGGATAGTGGTTCTTAAGTATTCGCAAAATATGTCGCCATATAGTTAACAGAAGTTCTTACTCAATGATATTTTGGTAGTATATTCTCTGCAATTTTGTATTTGAGAATATAGTACATGGTCAAAATATTCCCAGTATGTATCAAAGCAATGTTTTTACGAGCACTTGTAATCTGCTTTAATTAAATTCTATAAAAAGAATTTATTATAGATTAAATTAAATTAAATATTTTGCAACCTAATGAATGTCTTATATGCATGGAAAATAAATTTCCGCCACGATCACAATATGTAAACGAGATACTATCGATTCATTTATGGAAACAAATTAACTTACTCAGATTTATTCGACCGTGTATCTGATAATAAGAGTGGACATTAAAATTCGAATGCAGTACAAAATTTAATATCGTAAGGTTTTCCACCGCATTTCGTGGCAGCACGATAGAGTGACGTCACTCTTCTTACGGTTAGTACAATCTAAATAATAGTAGTTATTGTCATGTCAACTGGCAGTGACTTGGCAATAGAAATAAAAAGAAACACGAAACAAACCTTGTGTGATTAAGTCAATTTAGTTCATGCAAGCACACGTGCTCCAAAAATAATTTAAAATCACTTACATTTTGCTTCGAATGAAGAATGGTAATTCTAAAAAGCAATAAGAACAATTAACGAAGAAAAAAAGAACGATTCAAACGAAAAGGTTATTATCCGAATTTATAAAAATGGCCGCCATTTTGAATTTGCGTACATAACAGCAGACCTCTATTATTGTATTTGCGTAGCTTAGTAGTTACTTATTTCGGTGCATAAAATGAAAATTAATTAACTTTACATAATAATAACTTTAATAATATATGTGACGCATTATAACCTTCGTGTTTAACAAACACAAACATTATCACGGGTCGTTTGTATGTTTGTATTCTAAACAATATGCTGTTGTTGGCCTGAAGCGACCAAACACCAGTATCAAAACAACGACCGGAAACGAGCCGGTCCCTTTAATTTCCGGTAACACTTGTATCTTGTTTATTCTCATCTTTTCATCAAATCTTCTTGTTATGTCAAAGAGCAAGTTTAATGGTACACTCGCAGCTTGTTAAACAGAAAAAGTCGCATTTATTAACTAAGGTAGATTCACACTGTTTGTTTTGTTAGAGGTGATTTTGTTATTATTTTGGCATATATTATAATAAATTCCTTCTTTATGATAAAGTGATGATAATCCCTGATGCTTCATACATATTCTCGGTCCACGTCTTTAATGATGTGAAAATGTAAAGTGACCCTTAAAATTATACAACATTATTAGCATAGCATACAATAGTGAAGAAGCGAAACAAATATGTTAAGTAAAAAAACACTGCATACAAGACTGTGCACAAAGTTTCTGTTTAGCTTTACACTACTTTAAACTTCCCTTAGTTCCCCTTAGTTTTCGTAAAAATCTGGATTCAGTGCCTTAAGAGTCAAATATCAGCTATTCTCTGGTCCGATTTCCGTAAATTTAACTATAAATTATTGTTTACAATAGTTCTCAGAATATAGTTCTAAAGTGCCAAAAATCTTTATACATCAATAATAACCTATCTATCTATACTATAATAAAACTGTAACAAGTCGAAATCTGTACATAAAATATTTTTTGAAAATTTTAATCAGGGTAGACTATGTTATCGATATAGAAGCCAAAAATAATCTTTTTACAATTTTTGTCTGTCTGTCTGTCTGTCTTTCTGTCTGTCTGTCTGTCTTTCTGTCTGTCTGTCTGTCTGTCTGTCTGTCCCTATGCACACGCATCACTCTGAAAGTACTGAACCAATCTTGATGAAACTTGACATAGTGATAACTAATATTACGAGATTACATCAAATATACTTTTTGTCTCATAAAACGCAAAGGGTTCTCCAGGATAAAGGATTAAAGTCTAGAATATAAACCCGAATTACTCTGAAAGTACTGAACCAATTTTAACGAAATTTGACACGGTGATAACTAATATTAGAAGACTACATCCAGGATACTCTTTGTCCCATAAAACGCAATGAGTTCTCTAGAATAACGAAAAACAAAAATTTGCAGTTAACGTAACTAGACTTTTTTGCGACACCTTAGTACAAGAGCCGGCAACGTTAAAAGAACAAGAATTTTAGAATACCTGGTTCTTTAATACATCAATATATTTTTTTTATATCATAAGAGGCAAACGAACAGGTGGGTCACGTGATGTTTAGTGACCACCACCGTCTATAGACACTAGCAACACCAGGGGATTTGTAAGTGCGTTTCCAACCTGTATATTGGGGAGTGTAAGGGAACCTCCGGCACTCTCACTGACCGAACGAAACATTACAATGCAAGCACTGTTATTTGACGTCGGTTTTCTGTAAGTATTCTGGCAGTATTAGCCCGAACGAGCCGACCTATTCATGCTGAAACCAGTAATAGCTTCAGCGTGGCTCTACCACCTACAGAAATTATCAATATATCAATAGACAGAATTTAGGACACTTGGTAGCGGGTTAACGTTGTATTTTTAATAGGCATTTTGATTTATGATTAATCAATAATAAGTTTAGGAACATTTTTTTCAGTAACTTTTAAACGCAATTAAACATTCAGACACATTTTTTATAAACAATCATATATATACCCGCTGATATATTTTATAAATAAAAAAAAGAATGTGGTGTCGTGGGACACCAGGTAGGAACGAAGTTCTTTCGGCTAATGTAGAATCGACACTATTTGGAAAAAAAATCATGCTCAATTTTATGTAATCGTAATTCAAATTATCAATTAAAATAACAAAATATGTCTCTTTATTTTTGTTTGACAACATAAAATTACATAGAAATAGAAATAATTACAAAAAAGGAGAAAAAGAGAAAGATATTATACACTACTCGCTTATGTATACGACTGTCGCGCCTGCGCACGTCTCATTTAACTGTTTTATTCCATGCACTTTTCGTTACAGTTTTACTATCACATTTTTTTCAGTTCGGTCGCGCAGCAAAATCTTTATCTCCTCCAAGCCTGCCGTAAGGAACTTCGTTCCAATAATAAATTTCAAACCAATTTTTTTTTTTTTCATAGCCAAGAACCAGTTTCATTTTATTAAACATTATTGACCACTATATACAACGATAAACGTAAACGTATGACTTGGGATTGACGCCATCTCAAATATATGCGTTGTCGACCATCAGGCTATACAAAGCCGAAATACCTTGGGCCGGCGAGGTGAAATATCTTGGTGTTACTTTAGATAAACACTTAAATTTCGATTCACACACAGAAAGAGTGCGAAACAAAGCCGTATGGTCTTAGGTCGTTTCTATCATTTGCTTTGTCATAAGAGTAAAATATCCCCCAGACAAACTCACTTTATACAAAACTTGCATCCGTCCGATTATGACGTACAGTTGTTCGGTCTTTGCACATGCGCAAAATCGTATTCAAAAGTTGCAGGTTCTCCAGAACTGAGCCCTACGTAAAATCACCGGTGCCCCATGGTACGTCCGGAATAAGGATCTCCACAGGACCTGGAGATGCTTTCTGTCTGAGCGTATATAAAATCACTTACAGGTAGTTATTTCGAAAAAGCCGCGAACCATCCCAGCCCGTTAGTGGTATCCGCCGCGAACGATGAACCCGTACCCAACGCTGCGCAGTATAGAAGACGACCGCGAAACATTTTTACCGACCCTCCTGATTCAATCACGTCAGCGAACGATCAGTACCAGCCTGTCTCTTCAAACAGAGCGTGTTCTCACCCACGCCCGCATAACCGCAGATCACGCCGCCGTGGTCTGGGAGGGAAGGAACCTAGGATTGAACCGCTGCCGAGGGGGGCCTAATCTGGTGTGGCCCAAAAGACCAAGTTATCAGTGTCAACTAACTGAGGTAATTTAGAGTTATTTACAACTGACATTATTAATATTATATAGATTGGTAAAGGATTTATACTAAGATGATGGGATAAGGAATAATTTAAATGAAGTATTCAAGGCATCTATTGTAATCCCACGTTACAATATAGGACCGTTTTAATAAGATAAATCACTTTGTTTTCTTTCGAAAAATAAAAACGATTAAGCTAAAAGGACGAGCGTGGACAAATGCTTATATTTTTCATTCGAACAAGGAAAAATACGAGTTCCAAAAGTGATTACTGTGCGGGAATCTCATTACAGTTTTTTTTATTGAAACCGCAAGTAATGGATTTTGAAATTAAGCTTCATTTTTCAAGCTGTGTTATCGTATTGCGGCAGGATTTATACGAAAGCGATCAGTCTCGACTCCGGATTAAAAACAATTCAAAAGATTATCTTGTTTTTCGATTCAGTTACTTCGAAGATTTGAACCATCGGAAGACGACAAATAAAATACAAAGAGATTACATTTTCTGATTTTAATATAATAACTGGAGATGGTTGTAAATATTCGTTTCTCACAACACCATCTATATAAATAAAATGTTAGAAGTCTGTCGTTGCATCACGCAAACCCATTGACTAAATTGCGCTCAAATTTTCAGGTGTCTTTAAAAATAAATCATTACTTTATGTTTATGAGCTTTTATTTTTAATAGCCTTATTTTTAATACTTAAAATATGATATAAGCATTTCGCGTCAGTATGTTCGCGTAAGTGGGGTGAATAGTGTGGTGCCTATGTTTTTTCCTCTGTAATTAGTTTATGTTTTTAAGATAATAGCAGATGCAAACGAAGCCGACGGTATCAGCTAGTCTTTATACGTGTATTATTGCAACACGCATTGAAATAGTTTGTTGTTCTTTTTTACGATAAGAGAATAGTTAGTTTTCGTGCGAAACGTTTTGGGAATACATAATATTTTTTTCTGATCTCAACAACTCTCTTGTAGGTGACAGTCTCTCACAGAAAACCGACGTTAAGTAACAGTGCTTGCATTGCTGCGTTTCGTTCGGCCAGTGAGAGTATCGGAATCCCACCTCTCCTCACCCCTCCCTCCTCCCCTACCTCTTACATTCTCCCTCAAACACGGGTTGGCAACGCACTTGCGACTCCCCTGGTTCTGCAAGTGTCTATGGACGACAGTGATTTTTAACACATCAGGTGACACGTCTGTTCGTTTACTATCTATTCTATAAAAAAAAAGTTTAAATTTATAATATAATTTTTGATACTGGATTGATTACCTTTGGGAACATTTTCTGTACTTTTGTTTGCCAGTAACAACTTTTAAGAATGATTTAATTCGATTACCATTTCTAAACAAAGTACGATACAAATAAATGAACAATTTATATAATAACTGGATGTTTTAATGAAACAGCCTGTTTATTCATATATTTTGTGAATTTTTTTTGGGTTATCTGATCAACTGGTTTGCATTCAACGTTCGGTTATCAGCAATCATGACCGATCGTAAAACTCAACGATACCGGCTTTTATCTGGCCGCAGCTTTCATGGTAATTTGAAAAGAGTCCGGGTAAACGGCCTTGCTATTTGATCTTACCTCCCCTTCTAATATTATAGAGCTACGGAATTTTAACGCTCCGGCATTACCATTATTGCTTTTTTATCGGAAAAAATAATATCAGGTTAAGGATCCGAATCGTTTTCAGGTTACCATATTTTACTTTGTATAATCATGTTTTTGTTTTTTTGTTCTTTCCTTTTATAAAAAAAAAATCTTTTATGTTCCATTAATTTAAAAATAGAATACCGTGACCACGTTTTTTCTGACTTTAATTGGATATTGAAAGTGATATAATACTTGCATATTTCTAATTGTTATGAGATTTATTTTTACTAACTCGTATCCGCGACTCACTCTCATGAAAATGGTTTTCATTGGGAACTATGTTTTTTATCTAAAATAATTAGCTACATATATTTTCCAATAGATTAAATTAATATCAGTACTACCTAATTCCTTGTCAAGTTTTGCCCTTTGCATTTTATCACCATTACTTAGTTCTTATTTATTTATTTTAGGGTCGTCAACATGACAAAACACTGGGAAATATATAAAAAATAGGACTATTGTGATTCATTATAAATGTAGTCATATTTAGAGACAACTACGGCATGCTCCAACAATAAATCAAATATTAATGAAACTAAATATTAAACTATTTTACATATTTGAAGATTTAACATAAAAATACAAAAACAAGGAAATTGAAACAGAAAAAGGAATAAAATAATAAAACTAATTGATACCCTAAAATAATATTTTAAAATATTAGGGATATAACAAGGTAACAGAAAAAAAAACTCAACCAATGGAAACTGTATTTTGTGAGTAGACTGATATATCTCTTTCGCTGTTTTGAAATGAATTAGTTTAATTGAAAAAATGTCGCATGTTGTATGGCATAAGTTATATGACCTGGATATTCTGTTGACCGGAGAGTAAAAGCCTAAATTTGTACATGAATGAGAATTGTAAAATGGGTCGTATTTATTAGATCTCGGAAGCTTAGCAGGATTATTAAATTTGAAGTGATTAGTAATTTCTTATGGAAAAGCTTAGTGATATTTAATCTAAATAATGCTCTAGAAAGTTCTTTAACATCTTATACAATTATCGGCTAAATCGATTCGGATATTTTGGAAATTATCCCGTATAAACAATAATACACCTCAATATTCTTTACATATATGTTTGCGAAGCGATAATGACTTACCTTATAACGGGTTAGACACCGCATCAGGCGATGTAGTCACCGTATAAATATGAGAGACAGTACGGAAACTATGAACAAACGCTCAAAAACGGCACACTCACACATACACGCGCATCGACGAGAGGTTTTGAAAGGAATTCTATGGACAGCACCGTGACACCCGCTTAGGGGTCTCGTCGATGCGCATGCTTGTGTGAATGTGGCGGTGTGAGCGTTTATAGGTAGTTTCCAAACAGTATGTTATATGTACTGTAACGTAGTTTCCAACCCCTGAAATTAAATCGGATCTTTTGGTAAAGAAAAACATGATATTATAGTACGATGGTAGGTCTTTTTCTAAGTCACCTTGACTAGCTACAAATGTATTAATGTATCATGTAAATGTACCAAGATTAAAATGTGTCGTAAAGCATTCATTCGTGTATTCCGACAGCTATACTTGAGAGCTAGTCCCCCTCTAGTTTTAACCTGTTTACGATTTTAGACCACAGCTTCGTTAAAAGTCACATGAGACGAGTTAAACTCTGGCCTATAAAGTATACACATAAAGAAACATGGTGGAAATTAATAAATTAATGGACCATAAATGAATAACTTTCACATGATCAGAAAAAGTCAGTTAAGCAATATAACAATCTACAACACTTTCTTGTTGAAGGTGTCTAGGAATAAGTAATAGAATACTTTTCAATCATTTTTAGAAATGTCTGTCTATCTGTATGAACACGCATCACTGCTACGCAACTAGGTTAACAATTAAACCTCACAAAGAAAACCATAAAGCATATCTACGAAACTGACTTATCAAAAGTTATTATAATTTGTATGACGGCTAGAGTTAAGTACGAGAGAAGAGTAGTAATCTACACACTACTAGTTTAATTTCCGTGTTAAAATCTTAAATTAGTCAAATTCTTTCAGTGTTATAGCTTATATATCGAGGAAGACTGTAGGTTATATACGTATGTAATCACTCTAGGATCAATGAGCGGAGCAACAATGTAGAAAGTTTCAAAATCGTTTCTTTCTTTTCTTTTGAGAACATCCATTGCACGTTAGCGTTAACCCAAAGGGACTATTCGATGTGGACAAAATCGCGGGCATAAGCTAGTATAATATAAAGTAATGGTTATTCATTAGATAATTATACTTAGGTGTCCCACATTCTGTTTATATAATATAGATTAACTGAATACACACACACTTAAAAATAACACACAAAAAACGTGAAAAACCAGATTTAGACACAACAAAGCTTTTCCCGCTCCTCGTTAAATATTCAAAATGCCATCTTTGCCCTTTTATATCGCCCCTAATGCACATATGTCGCGTAAATTAGGGTCGGTCTGAGAGCTTATTTTCTTCTATATAAGCCGCAGACGCAAACTGCTATAAAGAGTGAACCTAAGAGCACATTCTTGTCTTGACTTAATACTGAAAAAAAAAAAATTATTTATATATTTTCTCATCCTTATAAAAACATATAGTATGATTTATACACTGAATATTTTTTATGTATTACGTCATTATAATATCTTAGTTATAATTGTGATCCAGGAAAAAAATTAAATATGAAAATAGCAAAGAGTCAAAACTACACCCATTAAGAAGTCTTTTTATTAATGAGTTCCTTATACATTTGGTTATAATATTATCTTGCTATTATTTCTTATTTATTTCCTTACTAATACAGTAAATGCGAATACGAGTTTGTTTGTTTCTTGTTTTTTTTTTTTGTTAATCACTTTTATGACTTAATTACTCAACCGATCAACATGTAATATTGCGTACATATAGTCGGAAGTACAGAAAAGGACATAGAATACATTTTACTTAATATGTTGCAAATTAATTTATACTAATATTATAAAGTGGTAAAGTTCATGTATTTGTGACATTGTAGGGAGTATCTTAGGAACTACTGATGTGATTTGAAAAATTCATTCAGCGTTATATAGCTCATTTATCGAGGAAGGTTATATTCTATATATCATCACGATAAGATCAATAGGAGCGGAGCACCTATGAAGAATATTTCAAAATCGTTTTTTTTTTTCCTTTTGAGAGCTTCCGCTGTGTATTAGTTAGCTCAAAGCATCTAATTCCACGCGAACTTAGTCGCGGGCAGAGGCTAGTGTATAATAATCAAAATCGATTATACGTGTTTCGCTCCGTCATCGAGCATCTTCAGATCTATGTTGACTCGCCTGCTCGCAAAAGTAATACCCACTATAATATTTAATGATGGATTTCTGCTAAGTAACGCCTTCTTGAATCAAATTTTTTTTTTAAATATTAAAAGACGCATTCCCTGCAGTACATCAAATGTTATTTTCAGGTAAGCGAATTCGCTGACATTAGATAGTATGTTATAAAACCACATATCATTCCCAGAATACGCTCGAGGGCCATTTAAGCCTCTCGGTTGAAATAACTGTCGCGTAAAGTTGACATAAAGCCGTCCGATGTGGGGCAGGTGACTGGCGTTATGTTGTATCTCTGATTTAACAGGGTCTCCTATAATACTGCTTGTAATGTCACGCAGCGGTTATTTATCATTGTTGGATACATATTAGTTGTTATATTTCAGAATTACGTATTAAATATAGATTACCTGTAAAATTACTATCTTATTTTAAAATATACCCAAGAAATCTGGATACTACACTCATCAAAAAAGTCTAAGCAACATGTACTAATTTAAAATTTAAGGATGGTTCTTCACATTATAACGTTGTATTTTATTTTTAAAATAATATCTTTAGGGTTCTATGATGTAAAAATAACAGCTGTTATCTTTATAAGTTCTTTTAATAACAGAAATGAACAATATTAGAATATACTGTAGAAACTAAGATACATAAGAAACTAAACTTTTTTTTTACAAAATGAAATTTCTAAAGAAAATGTATTTATTGTGAAAGAATAGAACAATTTAATACAAAGTATGGTCTCCTCTGCTATTCAGAACTTGTCGGCAACGATTATTCATTGAATTAATAAGACTGTTTATGTCATCTTGCGGTATTCGCTCCCACTGGAATTGTAGCAAATCCTTCAGCTGTTGGGTTGTTGTCGCTCCGTCCAAGTCCTTCAAAACACCTCTCTAGAGCATGTCCCATGCGTGCTCAAAGGGGTTGAGATCTGGTGATAGTGCAGACCAGGGCAATACCCGTATGTTCTCCGTTGCAAAGTATTCACTGGTTCGCCGAGCTGTATGTGAACGCGCATTGTCATGCATTAACCTAAAATCGGAGCCAAAGGTTTATGCAAATGGGTAGACATAAGGTCTGAGAATATCCTCAATGTAATTTTCAGCATTCATGTTTCCATTTACAAAAACGAGCTCAGTTCGCCTGTTCTTCATAATACCCGCCCATAACATAACTGTTGAGCCGCTGTATGGATGAACTTCCTGAACGCACTTGAGCCTTTCAGTATTTCCGTGCCGACGATACACTCGCACCCTTCTTGTATCAGGCTTAAACCCGAATCGCGACTCATCGGAAAACATAATTTTATCCCATTGTTCTTGGGTCCATGTTATGCGTTCTATACACCATTCATATCGACGCGCGCGATTTCCGTGACGTATCGGTGGGCACCTGATTGGGCGTCGAGCTCGTAGGCCGTACTCATGCAGTCGTTTTAGCACAGTTTGAGGACTTACATCAACACCACTTGAAATTTGTAGCCAGTTGCAGTTGCAGTCAGTTGTATGTACCACTCTTGCCGAGTGGTTGTACTCCTTTTACGGCCTGGGTGCTGTTCAGCGGATTCTCCTGTATTATTGTAGCGCTGCCAAAAATGACAAATAACACTTCTATGAATGCTAAAATGTCGAGATACCTGAGATTGATTACTTCCCGCTTGCAACATCCCTACAGCTCTTTGCATTTCATCTGCCATCAAATGACGTCGCTTCATGACGTAAAGAATATCTAACAATTCAATTTTGTAACTTTATTTAAATGGTTGGTAAAATTATAAAATCAAAACTAAACGTAGCAATTAAAACGCACTTAAATTCAAACAAATTCGCAGTCATTTGAATTTTATGAAAAAACAAAACATAATCAATTTTTGTTTTACAACCAGCCAGTATGTCATCAATAACAAAAAAGTTTACTTACCTACGCACTTTGTTTGAGTAAATACTTAAAAATTAATTAATATAAATGGTAAAATTTGTAATATCACGCATGTTGCTTAGACTTTTTTGATGTGTGTATATATAAATACTAGCTGTTACCCGCGGCTTCGCGCGCGTTTTTTTTAATATATTAAACAAATTTAAAATTGTGATTACACATCTAGTGTAAATTATAATAATACTATTTCAAAAATATTTGTATCACACGCACATCATCTACTGTAAAAGGTAATGTGTATATTATGTATGTGAATACTAATAGTGTATCGAATGGGATGGAATTATGATCAGCCACATAAATGGAATTTTAAACTATATATCACTCGCAGTGCTCACACTATATAAGAAAATAATGAAAATATGAAGCTACACATTATCGAACAATATTAAATAAAACAGCTAATTAGCTACTTATTTGCCCGTAAAATTCCCGTTCAAATATTACTTGTAATCCGGTGAAGCTGTTAAGCGTAGTCATTTCTAAGAAAAAAAAAAACATTCAAATAGGTCCAGTCGTTTCGGAGATTACCCGGAACAAATAAAAAAACAGACATATCGACAGAGTTAAAAAAAATGTTGATGTTTGTAGCATCACAGATTGTATTCACCAAAAATAATTTATTTTAATATAAATTACACTCACTTTACTTTTATAATACGTAATATATCACAAACAAAAATTGGGAACAAAACTAACGTAGAATAGAGTTTTTGGCGAGATTTCAGTCTGTCATGTAGTGGATTTTATATATAATATTGTGTTACATGATTCTATATCGTGTAGAAATTGGTTGCGTTTTCTATAATATCGTTCGTTTATTTTGCATAAGTGAAATGAATGAAAAATAAAACCACGGAGCATCAATTCTATGGTCTTGAAGATTAAGAAGATAAAAAATTACGTTATATTATGTAGAGGATTCGGCGCTTATACCTTTACATTAACTTGGACATAGAAGAAAACTAATTATATTAACAACTTCAGAATTGGCTGTATGGATTAATTCCTTCGACTGTCTTATTGAACGAATATTATTACTACTAAACTTTCTGAATAACAACACAAAATAAACTTAAGAAATGGTTGCGATATAAACGTAACACGTATAATTAAAAATCGAAAACAAAACTAACGTAGAATAAACTTTTTTAATAGGAATACAAAATAAACCATGAAAATATTTTTGATAGAATGTTATCGCGTTACCATGGCAACGCATATAATACTGACATTAACACGCAGCGGAAGCTTCCAAAATAGCCCGATTTTGAGACATTCTTCATTAGTGCTCAGCTCCTTTTGGTTTTAACGTGATGATATGATAAAGCCCAGGATACTCATTATATCTTCTAAAGAAATTGTAACGTAGAATGGGATAATTCGAAAGCTATTTAAATGGATACAGTATTGATACTTATCAACTGAAATACGTTACTTACATTAAGAATTTCATGGACCTTCTTTAAATCGTCTTAAAAGTTGCATTTTTTTTTTATATTTTTTGTTTTTAGATAGGTAGATACATACTAAAATACTTATTATAATGGAACTTTTTATTTGTTTCGTGTTGTTATTTAGTAGAATTGATTAATCTAAGTGTTTGAGTGAAATTTGTCAGAACTTATTCATCTCTCTTTATAGGTGTATAAAAATAATTGTTTGTATGTTTGTCCTCTATGCATTCAAAAAGTACTGATCAGGTTGTGATAATAATTTAGTAGAGTACTCTGGTACGCTGAGAGAAAATCTATATACAGAGATGTTTTCTTTATGTTGATGACATTGTTTGCCTTAAAGAATGAGAGAATTTTTGTTCTTATTGAAACTTTTGACACTACATTTCAATATTATTTTGACATATTTTAATCGAATATAATTAATTATTTAACTACTAAATAATTCTTCAGCTGCCGGATTAGCCAAATTAGGTCAAAATGACTTACGCTAAGTTTTTTTTATATTTGAATGAATGAATGAATGAATGAATGAATGAATTCTTTATTGCACACATTTGGTTGTACATTGGCGAGCTTAATGCCATGAGGCATTCTCTTCCAGCTAACCAGCGGTATTGATGTCAAAGACTTTTGTAGGTAGTGCCAATAAAAAGCAAAAGAAAATTGATAAAGAAATATATATACATAAATATATACATATATGCACCTAAATAATAAAATAAATAAATATATATATAGTATAAATATACATACACATATAAACATACATACATACAAATATATAACAATAACAAAGATAGTAATAAACATTGCACAATTATGAGCACTCTGCCTCCTGTTTTCCAATTATTTCATTTCGCGACATTCGGTAGTGACATTTGTGTAACCGTATGCTCGCAATAATATATTTATTTATATGTCAATGTGAGACATTATATATGTATATCGTTTTTATCTACATTCATATTATAAAGAGGTAATAAATACCCTTTTTTATATTCCACCTACACATCTGAAGTAGTTGCTATAATAGAAGCTATCATATTGACAAATTCTATTAGTTGCTTACAAACTATTCAGCATAGTTCGATTTTTTCTTAAGTCAAGTACTCAGTTATCAGAATTATCAAACTAAATTTGTATCAATGTCGAGGTTTAGGGATTTATGTAGTTCTGACATGGATACCAGGACATAGTGGGATCTAGCGTACCGAAGCTGTTGATCTTCTTGCTTAAGAAGCTATCTAGACGATATTTTGACCACAATAAAATATTTTTTCAGGATTTTTCCAAACAACACTGAACTGTTTGCATCATAGAACTCAAACTGGAATGTATCTAGCCAAATTACTGGCAAATCATGCTCCCATTCAGGATAACATTCCGGGGATTATAAGTTTCGTGACTGTTGCAAGTTTGCTGAGTCTACTACTATCCGTAAACTAAGAATCTATCTGTAGATGTATGCTCTCCAGTCCATCTTGCAAAGCTCAAAATCATATAACTATGTATGTGAATTTGGGTTGTACGAAGGCACTCTAGAACAGACTTTTTTTAATTGCCCCAATTTAGTGTATTGTATAATGTTTTACCTAACAATATAGTACATCTGTCAGATTTTAACTAAGGCATATTTTCTTCTTTTGACAATACTCTGCGTAATTGTATATGCTGTAACAAAATGAAATTTTTACATAACACATATATGTTTATTTTACGCATGATGGCTGTAAGTGTTGTGTTTGTCTTAGCGTATTTCAGTGGCCTAACCGGGAAGAACTAGATTATATAATAAAAATTTAATACTACCTATAAAGTGACTTTCCCATGACTGACTTGATACTGATAGAATTCGTATCTATAAAACTCCATAATTAAAAAGTTAAAATTTGTGATTTGGATGATTTTATTAGATACAAATTCCATGTATATCTTACAAATTCTTATTAAAACAGATAGCTAAATCAAACTGATAATTTTATGGAGATAAAGTTTACTTTTTACAGCATGTTAATTGATGGAGTTGGTTAGAAGATGGTAAATAAAAACTTTAAACCGCTAAAGTTATTGCGTAGGTGAGGGCCAGAGGGGCAACCCAGGGGATACCGAAAAGACATCTTTTGCCAATATATAGGATAGGTTGGATTCAAAATTAGACCCGGTTGGTGTCGATATAATCGAGTTCTAGGTTTTTTAAGATTTTTAAAATTGGAATCGGTAATAACCGATTTGGCGCACGCGAAGTTGCGCGGATCAGCTAGTAATAAATAAAGTAAATTTCAAAAAAAAACACCTGCGATACGATAGGAATCACAAATGCGTTGCCGGCCCTTAAGAAAGGAGTAGGCTTGTTTCTTGAAGGTTGTGCTACTTTGTCACGGATCCCATAATCAGAACCTAACCAAACTCTCATCAAACTACCTTCGAAGTACATCCATTCTAATAAAAAATGAATCATCGAAATCGGTTGGCGTGATATTGAGTTATTCGTCTATTTGTCGTGTACATATATAATGCAAATTTAACACTTATACGGTTTTGCACTGTAAGCCGTTGTCCGAACTGAACCACACGGGAAGCACCAGCTTTTAAATAGAAAAAGAATCATCAAAATCGGTTCACCCAGTCCAAAGTTATGAGGTAACAAATATAAAAAAAACACACGAATTGAAAACCTCCTCCTTTTTTAAAAAATGTTAGGACCGTCTAGAATTTATCTACATACAAACATAATTCCAATAAATTAATGAAACTATTTTCACGATAAAGAAGTCACGTACAAGTAATAAGAAAGTAGCTAGAAAAACAAGCACATAAAATAATATATTTTATGTAATTTCTTATACATATAAAAAACATGTTTCACGTTTCTATTATCACTATTCCAAAAATAAGTAGGTAAAAAAATAAAGATCTGAAACTGTATCGAATACAAATCTAATTATATTACAATTAACTAATAAGAGAAGTCCATAAAGAAGAGCACTTTGTGGGATGTAGGCGTAAAAAGGGAAAATATACTCATTTCGTTTAATGAGTCTTGGGACTTGAAAAACCAATTGAAGGAAAGTAATCTAGTAAATGGGCTCCGAGTCTATTATACGATACGTTCACCTGCACCCAAATACTTTGGTATTACTTCGTAATTATATTATGTTTATTTATGAGTTTAATTTTTTTTCTACACTTTTTTTTCCAATATGCGAAAGTATGTTTGTTTTTTTGTTACGCTTGCACGCGTAATTATTCAATCAGTCTGAATGAAATTTAGCATACTTGTTCACAGAGGTATAAATTAAGGCATTTTTTTTATGTCATAGAAGGCAAACGCACATGCGGGTCGCTTGGTGTTAAGTGATCATCGCCGTTCATATACACCCAGCATCAGAGGGGTCGCAAGCCCGTTGTCAGCCTGTGTTGGTGGGGAAGAGGGGAGTGGAAGTGAAAGAGATGGAGGGGAGCGAGGTAGGCCTCCGGTACTCTCACTGACCGAACGAAACACAACAATGCAAGCACTGTTAATTCACACCGGTTTTCTGTGAGAGGGTGGTGCTACCCCGGATGAACCGACCCATTCATGCTGAAACCAGTTATAGCATCAGCGTGGCTCTACCACCTACAAAAAGTTTAATACTTTTTTTACACTTTTTTTTAATGCGAAAGTAAGTTTGTTCCTTTATTACGTTTGCACGCGTATACATTCAACCAATCTGCATGAAATTTAGCATGCTTGTTCACAGGGGTACAAAAGAAGGCATAGGATACCTATCATCCAAAAAAAAAATATTCTGTTCCCAAAAGACACGTTAATGCAAGCGAAGCCGCGGGAAAAGCTAGTACAGTCTAAATTAATGATAAAAGATTATACAACTGTAGATGGCAATATACTAGGTCTAGAGGAATTGATTTTTTTATGCAGCAATAGGAACACAGCGATAGGAGTTTTACTACAAATTTTCTGTTTTAAATCAGGAGCTGCTCGGGCGAGTGTTAGAAAATATCCAAACAACATGATGTGATATCGATGTGAGATTCTTCCACATCGAAAAGTCTAGCTTATTCTACGCTTCAAAGCAATGTCTATCGACTTTCTATCATGCCATAATTCGTGATTAACCTATGTTAATATTATAGTATAGATAAAGTGAACAAGCTAATTTAGATATAAACAGGCGAAAATAAATTAGTTCAGAGCCATTTTCTCCTCTTTTTGTCTACCGATTTTCTTTATATTTCTGTGTTTAGTAGCAAGTATTAATGTTATCAATAAAAAATATTGGCTATATTTTTTTGTTGTCGATAACAATAACAATTTGTGAGTCTCTATTCAACATTCTTCAGGCTTCTTTCATTTACAATCTCAAAATTTGTAGAATACTCAATGCAGTCTTTATTTACCATAAAAAAATGCAGAAAATATCTACTTCTTAATACGTGAGCAAAATCTTTGTACACCTTTGTGGTCTTTTATCGACCTGCAGACGACACTTATTTTTATTTATTAAAAAAAAAACACCTACCATTTTTATATGAAAAGATAGGTTTTACCCGCGGCTCACGCTACTATAAAGTTCACTTCTACCTTGGAAGTAGTCCTGTTTATTGGTATAAAATGCCCAAATTTTGCATCAAGCCCAAAAGTTCGAATGGACATGTACGGAGACTATCGAAGAGCTTTGTGTGCCCTAAACCTAGCCGTGTTAAACCCAGGGCATTAATAGGCATTAAAAATTCTCATAATTTATGTGTTAAATATATGCATATACGCTCGTTAAATGTATTAGGAATATATTTTAATTACTGCCATTAAAACTAACTTTTAATTAGCACGACACTTAAGCCTCATTTCAACTCGAAATGCAACTTTTTTGAACCAAAAAGCAACGGAAACCATACAAGTACAAAATTGATGTATTCTGAAAGTGGATCCTTTGTGTAACACGATGGTAGGTACTCGTCGGTACACCCGCCCCTCAGCGAGGAATTACGACATCTGACGGCGCCGGACTGAACTACAAACGTGCAGAGTTTCAACTAAAACTTGTTCAAACTCCCGTCCGAATTTAGAAGTGTTAACTATCCAGGCTTGAATAGTAGCGTTTATCTGGCTTATTTATCCTCGGGCTTATATTTTTGTTAGTTATGCAATGTGAGTGTTATATGTATGTTAAAGAACTCTTTTTGGAATCGTTAATACTAGTGAATTATATTATAATTTATGCAAAATTTCGCAATCGATTGTATACTTTTTGTAAAAGAAATACTTTTGGTAATATTTACACATTGGTAAAATAAACTTTACACAATAAAACACAATTACTTTGTACTAACGGACTCGGTATATAGAGATTATCGTATAACAAATTTTATTAATTCAGGAATATATAAAAAAGAATGCTTACCGAATACAAATGCATAATTTATTAAAGTTCCAGGAATTCCATATCTTAACTCTACCCTCCAATTACATTTTTGATAATTTAACGTATGTCCGTAAAATCTTTGAAAAACTGCACTTAGTAAAAGTACGGCATTATCTAAATTCTAGAAACTGTAACAAACGAGTCTTCCCACGTTTCAAACTTAATAAAACTAGTAATAATTTTTTAGGTAATAGAGTTAGGTTTTACAATAAAGTCGGATTTGCCGGACTGTAAATTTAGGCACCACGTCAAACGGATTTTGGTGTCAAAACCATATTATAGAGTGGATCACTATGTGAACGATGGTGATGTCTGGAATTGACTCCTCTCTGTGCATCCACTAAAAACGATTGTATGATGTATTGTAAATGTATATGTTAAAAAATGCACCGATTAAGTTTCTTGCCGGTTCTTGTCGATGACTGGGTTGTTTTCCAAACCGGTGGTACTTTTGACGTCCATAAGTGCTTTATTTCTTAATTAAATTTAAATTTTCAAAAAAAAAATCTGCCTGTTTATGTAATAAACATTTATATTCATAAAATACAACGATTAAAAATCCCAAACTTTATAACGTGGCGACGTACGACGTGGTGACGCTTGACCAAACCAAGAGTCGGTCTAACCCGCTGCTATAGATATTTCATATCAAAAATGAAATATCGACAACAATACCACCTATTGAGTCCAATTATAGTAAGAATCATCCAGGTGACTACATAAGAGCTAGAAATATTATTAGTCAAATCATTACAAATGCGAGCACGTAAACATCAGTATATATACATGCAGAATAAACCTTACATATTATAATTATTAGTTGTCTCCGTAAACAATACATAATCACATCAAAAATGAATTACACGCCCGTGTTTCGCTCAAAGTAACATGTTGCAACCTATTCAATTAGTGAAAGTTGGCAGAGCCGTGGTAATTGTATTTCTTACTGCTACATACGTGCAAGTGTTCAAGATACAGTAATTAGTTCACTATATTATAATTAGCAGTTTCTATAAAAAGCGTTCATATCGACATTATTGTTCTTTGAGATTAAATCTTCATTTATTCTGAACTAGTGTTTACTCGCGGGTTCGCTCGCATTAATATAAATATGACCTACCTCCCAGGAGCAATATTTTTTCTGGGTGAAACATGAAAGATACTATATCAATTACAATTGATCGTAAGATGCAAACTCACATCCGTATTTACATATTTACTAACTTTTTCTCGTGACTTAGTTTGTGTTGCTGTAGATTTACTCCACAGGAACAGAACATTTACTGTAGATTAAAGATACCTCATGTTCTTTTCTAGACCTTGACAAGTTGTATTAAAAATGTTCAGTTGAGTACTTTAGGCGTTACGAACAACACATCTTTGCCTTTGTATAATTAAATAAGGAAATGTAAGTTAGGATTAAAACGAATTAGGATACTAGACATAAGCTATTTACATACTAAACAACTGCATTATAAAAATTGTAGACGGTAATTGAAATAAAACCTATTGATGTCTAAAATTAACTCTGCTTCTCACCCCCCCTCCAAAGGTTGTTAAAGCTTATTAACTACGTGCAAGTCTCAGGGGTGGTATAATTATACCACCGCAATCGTGGAGCAATGCAATTAGCCGTTTCACAGAAAGGTCGTTCGTTGTCAGTCGACTCTAATGACTATTATTAGTTCCGCACTCAGGACTCCTGCGTGCTTTTCAAACTCTTTAACCGGCAGAAGTGTTAAGAATGCGATGGTATTTACTTAAGTATTTTTTATCGTAATAAATTATAATGGACATTTTGTTAGACTCAAATGCAAATTATATTTCGTCATGCGTATTGACAACATTGTAAAAAAAAACTTTTAGAGCACTAGGGTTGAAAAATGTTGAGCGTTTAGTGCTGTTCGACCCTCCCTTGGTTACACCTATACCGTGGGGTCTTAGTCCTCGTGAGTTGGACATAACCCACTCTCTCCCTCGAGAGGGTGGGTATCCATAAGCGATTTATCCACGTAAAAAAAAGTATAAACGCTAAATACTTCAATAAGTATATTATAATGTGTTTATGTTCGTAGTAACTTAGAATACGCGTCACAAATCTAGAATTCTAGTTACAAGTTATATGTAAACAAAGTTATAATACATAAAGTTAATTTAATATCTCTATTACCGTTTACATGATACCCACGATCCCAATAATTGCAATGGACTTTGTACTAAACATTATTTGTAGCCCCTTATGAAGCGACGAAAAATAGCACCTGCTTGAAGGTACTTCTAATAAGGTTTATTGTTTCAAGCTTCTATGAAAGTTATGTATTACTGTTCCGACTAAGCATCATACCATCCCCTTTCTATATCTACACACTGTTTCCACTAATTACCGGCAAAATACACATTTATGGCGAGTTTGTTACACCTTCAACAGCATGAGCAACGTTTGTGATAGCATGAGTAAGGTTAGTGATAGCATGAGCAAGGTTAGCGATAGCTTGAGCGAGGTTAGTGATAGCATAAGCCTGGTTAGTGCTTTTGTCCTCTTTAACACTATCGTAGGTAAGACGAAAACGTTTTAAAATAAGGAGTTTATTAACGCTGGTGGTTGCAAAGAATAACAGATTTAATATTTTTACATTTTATTAGGTTCACTTAGTACTCTTTAGTACAATTGATTGCATTTTATTTATCGGTGAAGAATGGCTTGATGAGTCTATTCTAATCATTAATTAAAACATATTACCATATAAATGACAGTCCTTTGCTACGTTTGTCTGTCTGTCTGTTCGCGATAAACTCAAAAACTTCTAAACGGATTTTGTTGCGGTATTCACCAGTAGATTCAAGTAACTGAAGAGGAATGTTTGGGTATATAATTATTTGTCAAGGTTTTTTTTAATTATCAGGGTGTGACAATGTCCGCCGGACCCGCTAATAGGAATATAAGATTGACATTTACTTATCCTTAAGTTCTTTCAGTATTATACACAAAATATACTACACATGATTTACTAATTGTTGTTCTGCGCAACTATATTCAGAGCGGTTAAAAATTTGGCGAGGACCATAAATAAATAGATTTAAGCAAAACCCTATAGTACAGTAATAAAGATAACAATTCCGACGCTACTGTATTTATAGACATATTCCACAGAACTACTATCAAATTATTACAATACGCATTTTTTTCTATAATAACCAACAATTCTGTTAATATATTGTATTTTAAACGATATATATAAAGCATTTATACCTAGTTGTCTTAATAGCAGCGATATTTGTGTGCATTCTTTGAACATTATTTTTAATTAAAAATGTACTTTATTATAATATCAAACAAAGAAGAATAATTATTTAATAAAACAAAGAACTCTTTGTAACATTAGTCTTGATCAAAATTGCGTCGAGTAATTGAGCAAACGAGTTTCTAACTACTTCTACCGAACACAAATTGAGCACATTTCGTATGCGTTTTTGTTTTTAAAAGTAGAAACAAGGGTAGTTCGACGTCCGAAAGTTCGTCTGGAAGTTGCTAATGTTTAACAAAGGTAAAATTTTACTCAGTCCCGTTCTGTTACAATGTTATCTTGGTTGGGCAGATGTTTCCTTTTCCGTTTGTACCGATTTACATGTTAAACTCGATGTGCTGGCTGCTCCGTACGCGTTGGTTTTTGTTTGGTGTAATAAATATTATTGAGTTATAAGTAAACAAGCCTTTACTTGTGACTTTGTTCGCTTTAATGTACATTTGACATTTTGGGGATCGAAGAAGAACGATGACCCGGTTTGCAGGATACATTCTTCGCAAACAACCATGAATGAGCTTCATAATGTACTTTAGATGTACATATTGCGTCAAATAACATGGCAAATGCGGACTGTCACGTAATTTCAATGGTGAATCCAAATAAAATTTAACAAAACTAAATACTACAATTTGATCGTCTTCTTGATATATTCCTTTACACAAAAGCAAGTTCATAAATTATGGCGGTGATCGAGATGCCATAGCTTTTTTCTTGCGTACATTTCTTTTTTCTTATAAATGGTACTCTAGGTTCTTTTCTGTGCTCTTGATAACGTATACCTCAAATTTCAAAATTATTTATTGGTTAATTAAGACATTAAAGCGTACTACAAAGTCACATTGGTAATTACAATAGGTATTAGTTAGGATTGCATGGTTTTATTTGTATTCAGCAAATAAGCATGTAAGAGACCCTCTGCAGGGCTATAGTCTTCTGTCTGAAGGATGATATAGGTATTGTCGTATTGTTGTAAGCCGAGCTTCCCCCCGGGAGCTTGGTAGTCCATGAGGATTTTCTCTTCACGTTAAAAAAAAAAAAAAAAAAAAAAAGGTATTGTCGTAACGCCAGACCACGACATATTGGCAATATCAAACTTCAAGAAATCCACAGTTCTATGCCTTTCGTTTGCGTTATGATTTATCACATCCTTCGGAGCACTACTTTTTTCCTCGATGAAAGTAGAATGTTCGTTTTAATAATGCAGACAATGTGTTTGCAAACTGTCATGTAGAACGGTTGAGAACTTAAAACGTGAAAGAGGCCGCCGCGGGGCCTTCTCTGCCTACCCGGTGTGGGCGGGCGAGGATACTGTGCAGTGATTTCACTCGCGGTGTATAAGTATACATCTGTCACTTGGTTTTTTCTCGCTCAGTTCTTGAGCGTTTGGTTTCTGTGTTATCTAGGTCTTCAGTTTTCTTGGTTATCTGAGATAACCAGGTTTCTCGGGCATGGTTTGTAGCTTTTGTCAGGCGGTCTCGCGTGTATCGGAGCAATTTCCTTGACGTAAGGGAAGCTCGACGCATCCACCCACCTGAACATAGCTGTGGCTGTCCTTGTGATGTAATCGTCTAGTCCTTCCCATTATAGGTCGCGCGCAATGGTTGCGTTGCGCACGAATCGGGGAGCTCCTGTTATAGTCCTGAGACATAGACGTTCTTGTGCCCTGAGCCTCTCCTTCTGATATTCCGACAGGTATGCGTACCAGGCCGGTGCCACGTATGTTAGACGGGATCTAATGTAGGTTTTATAAACCCCGAGCTTCGTTCGTAGAGGGAGCGAAGATGATAGCACGGGCTTTAGTTTAGCCCGTGTCGCTCGAACTCGACCGATAATAGTCGGTGTGGTTCTTGAACCTCAAGAGGCAATATATGTGTACTCCTAGGTACTTGGCCTGCCTCAACCATGGCACGCTTTTCCCCTAAAAGAGGCGTACACACATTTGCATTTAATATATCATCAGCACGTGTTCAAATATTGACACGGATACCAATTTTCATTGCGATTGAACTGAGTTGAAGTTACTATACTGTAGCGATTTCCAGTAATGAGTTAACTTTAAAATTGTTAGCATAAAATATATAGTTAAATCTTCCCCATAAACCACTTTATCATCTCGTGACTGCCGAATGAAAATCTGTACCTACTGTACAGATCGAAGTTAAAAAATGATGAATTTTCATAGAAACTTTCATTCCCTTATTCACCACTATAGGGGTTGAATTTCCAAAAAACCTTCCTAAATTCTCACTTACTTAAAAGGATCTCATACATTTTTTACGGCTCTAGTTCCAGTAGTTTGGACTATGCATCGATATGTCAGTCAGACAATTAATTGTTCCGTTACGTATCTATATATATAAAATTCTTCTGTACGTGTGTATGTCACTGAACTTCTCTTAAACGGCTGGATCAATTATGATGAAATTTTTTGTGAGTGATTAGGGGGATCCGAGAATGGCTTAGATTCACAATCGGACTACGTCCACCAGGGCCGCTAGTATAGATATAAGAATACGTATATCTTATACCTTTAAACGAGCAATTCTTGTATATTTTTATATTTGTATATATTCAGGATCTCGGAAACGGCGTCATCTATTTCCGTGAAAATTAGTATGTAGGTAATTTCATGGACGATAAATCGATCTAGCTAGATTTTATTCACATAAACCTTTTTTAACTGAGTTTTTAGGCAATGAAAAAGTATATATAAAATATAAAAGGATATAAAGGTAAATTTCGCCGGCGCTGTCAAAACAAAAATTGCTCAATCTATCGCTTCGAAAATCCGTGTAACCCCCGTTCAAATCCGAGTGAGAGCAGAAGAGAATATATTTCTTGAATATTTTTATTTTTTGTAAAAAAAAAGTCATTTTATAAGTCAAACCTAACAGTTTATTTTAATATGAAAATGTTTTTTAAAGAACCGAGCAAGCTCGGTCACCCAGGTACTATAACATTATATTATACATTTGAAAAAACTATTTCAAACAATATACCTACTGTCCTAAAAATAACAAAATTGAATAGGAGAACATCAATTTCGCAAATGGAACGATACTTCAACATTCCGATTTAGCTACGGAACATAAAACCGACAAAAATATGAAGGTAATAAAAGGATTAAAAGACCTTCAAAACATTTCGCTTGTTACGTGTGCTCTCAATAAGAGAGCACACGTAAAAAATTTGTAAGAGAAAAATGTTTCGAAAAGATTTACTAGGCAGAATTTGGTTCATCCCAGAAGAAAACTAAAAAGAAGATAAATACGTTGTTTTTTTAATAAAACAATTGAGTGTCAAAAATGTCTTTAGGGTAACATTGGTATTGACTTCTTTTATTACTTATTAACATAACTCCAATATAATAAATATGAACGTAACACCCCTTAATCGAAATTTCTGTTAATCACACACGAATTTATTGAGTACTCTTTCAGAATTCCGAGTCTTTACACGTCACTTCAGCAAATTGATTTGTAATTTACTGTAGCATTTATTTGTAGTATTGTATATGTATATACTACTAGGGATCCGCCTTGATTACGAATAAATGCAATTTATTAATTGAGCGTCATAAGTGTTTAAACGAGAGGTCCATTTCTTGTCGCTTTGTTATTTATACCTCATCAAAATTATATTTTTTTTTTTTATATCACAAGGAGGCAAACGAACAGGTGTGGCAGCTGAAGTAAAGTGATCACCAACGTCCATAGACACTAGCAACACCAGGAGAGTCGCATGTATTTTGCCAGCTTGTGTATGGGGGAGGGAGGAAGGTTAGGGAGAAAGGAAAGGGAAAGCAGGGATGGAAGAAAAGAGGTGGGCGTCCAGCGCTCTCACTAACTGAACGAAGCGTAACAATGTAAGGACTGTTACTTGACGTGAGTGTTTCTGTGGGTCTGGTGGTACTAATCCGGGTGAGCCGACACATTCAAGCTGAAATAAGTAATCGCTTGAGCGTGGCTCTACTACCCATAGAAGCTATGTAACAATATTCACGTAATCATCTTTTATTCAGGTACCTACTTATAATATAAATCTGTTATAACTTCTGAAATATTCAACGAAATCATATTATGTAAAAGATTGTAATCTAAATTAAAAGCCAACAACACTGAGATATATGTTTCGGGGTCGTCGGTTTAGATGTTTGACCTCCGATTGAGTTACTGCTCCTTCTGGTTGATGAAGGTCCTCAGGACTGTGGTTATTCAATTAAAAGTGCAATTGCAACTTTCGTAGTTTAATTTTAATATTCCCCGTGTCTACGACCTTTCGTGCGGGCCAGCGCGCAGTAACTGGCTCGTCGTTCATACGTCGCGCTCTCATATAATTATTTGCTTACCATGCACTGTGCCTTACACGCTTACATTGTGTCCCTACATATGATTAGAAAAAGATTAACACAGTGTTGACTATTATCGAATCGTAAACAAACAGTTATTTTTCAATATTATTTAAAAGATAAGAATGAATACTGCGCGTTTTCCTTAGAACGTAGACAGCGTGGATTTGTTTTTAAGCATTTTTAAGGCATAGAAAAAGAAAGAAGAAATTCCCTAAACCGTAGTGAAACCATATCAAAATCTATTGCTTGGTTGAGAAGAACTAAGAAACCATACAGACAGACTTGTTTTTTTTTTTCGAATTTATTATGCTATTAGCTTTGCAAGGTCTTTACAGATTCACCAGTCTAATAAGGTGAGCGCTTAAGGCACTCAGACGATTTTATTCAGGTAACATGCTCAAGGGTGCACGGCACACCTTGGCTTGGGCTGTTACCGAAGGAACCTGATCTGACCTAGCTATTCTAAGCCATTCATACATATATTCCTTTGTAAATCATACAATTAAAAATTGCATGGTTCAGAAACACTTACATGTATATCGAACAGACAGACGTGAAAAAAGACTTCGTTTCATATAGATCCTTACAATGTCATAGCGCTGTAGTAGCGTAGAGCTGAGATTCTCGTAGCATTTAATTACTACATACGTCGGCTACCATATACCAATTTATCGACTAACACAATGCTTTATCTCAGCACACACAAACTAGATCAATTCAATAGCGTTAATACAAATTGTGCCGATTCTCTAATCCTAGATTACCTACTGGACTCTGATGGCAACACCTAATACTCTCTAATAAAGGAAGATACATCTAAATAGGTTACGCAAAACTTATTCGAGCAGAAATGGTGATATATACACGTATTAGGGCAAATTCAATTAACGTTCTTTTTGTGAGCCATCGCGTTCGTTCACTTTCGTAATTCTGGTGATGTATCGCATATTTACGACGGGTAATAAAAGTTTCATTACTGTAATATTGTCGGAGTATCATTCAATGATCCATGAGATCTCACTTAAAATATTAATATTACTTTTGGCGCCTTATGTGAATTATTGTAAGTGAATTATTAATTTGAATTAGAAGTTTTGAGTGCCGATGCCTCACGCCATCAATTTTGTTGAAACTGTTTCTTACCAAATATTATATACACAATTTATGTACGTTAATCTATACTAATATTATAAAGAGGTAAAGTTTGTGACGTATTGACGTTGTAGGGGGTAATTTCAGGAACTTCTGGTACGATTTGAAAAATTATTTCAATGTTATATAGCTAATATATAGGCTATATGTCATTACGTTAAGACAAATAGGAACGGAGCACCAATAAAAAACTATTTCAAAAGCAGTATTTTCTTTTCTCTTGAGAGCTTCCGCTGCGTGTTAGTTAGCGTTAGCCCAAAATAACTATTACTACGCGGAAGAAGTCCCGGGCAGGGGCTAGTTTATTGATATTTTTACTTATAATATTTAATTTTAATATTCAATATTTTTCATGTTATGTTGTAGATACAGCATCTGAAATGCGTACATAGAATACTCATTATTTTATGCAAAGTATGATTGTAATATTTCCTTTTTTTAAAAAAAAAAACGTCATAGCGACTGTCGATAAAATCGAATTCTCAAAACAATGGAATAACTGTATTCCTTTTTGAAGTTTTGAATCATTTTTGGTCTAAATTATTAAAATTTTATAAATAGTTAATTGACATTTGTCTGGTTTCTACATCTATTTGGCACTACGAGTATACTACGCATCATTATTTTGGTACAAGTGTAATATATTATGACAAGCGTGTCGAGCTAATCGGTGACGCGAACCCATATACTTCTCCCAACGAAAAACCACTTCATGCGGATAAAGAAATGTTCACTTCAGTAGTATTCTCTGTTGACTTTAGTTAATGTGAACATGTCATGTGACGGTCGAAGGCATTAATAATTTTTGTAAATTGGTCTATTGCCCTTTTAATAGTCGATACTACTACTACTATAAACACATATGACTGTCGAAGGCATTAATAATTTTTGTAAATTAGTCTCTTGCCCTTTTCATAGTCGATATTGTATTTAATTTATTGTATTACTAAAATTAAAGAGATCAATGCACTCTTTTTTAAACCAATAACAATGATTTTCTTTATATCATAGGAGGCAAAGGAACTGTGGAGTCACCTGATGTTAAGTGATCACCGCCGTACATAGACACTAAAAACAACAGGTCAGTCGCAAATGCATTGCCAGCTTGTGTTTGAGGGAGAAGGGGGAAGGGAAGGGGAGAGAAGAGGAGGTGCGCTTCCGGCACTCTCACTAACTAAAGGAAACGCAACAATGCAAGCACTGTTATTTCACGTCGGTTTTCTGTGTCGGGTAGTACTACTCCGGGCGAGCCGACCCATTCATACTGAAACCAGTGATAGCTTCAGCGTGGCTCTACCACCTACAAGACAAGAGTTAAGGTAACAAAATATCTCATTATATCCAAGTCACTTTGAATAGCCGTGAACTTATACAATAAACCAAAAGTAATTTATTTTATCTGATACTGACGTTTACATTGTAAACATCCGCGTATTTGTTCGAAATTTATTAGAATCCTCTGTTTACCGGAACAGACGAGAAATGAATTTAATTCAATATTCATCAAAATAATACCTCCCACTAATTTGAAACGTAATAACCAACACAAACGTAGTATTGTAGTACGAACTACTGTTCCGCTTTGAACAGTGTTGTTCATTAGTGAGATCTAATACACTATTAATGATGGAGAAATAATAGGGAACTAAATATTTTATGTAGTACACTAGTTAATTAATTTTAAAAGTTGTCTATTAAATTATACTTGATAGTGAATTAATAAACTATATTATGATGGATATCAATGTATTGATTATTAAAAAACTTAGTGTCATTTACTAATAAACCCTATCCACGTTTGGGCGACGAATAAATTAAGATGTTAATTTTTTATTATAATACAAGATCTTAAGTGAGATAAAAATTATCATTTCGGTTTTTAGAATCTTTTAGAATCAAGTATCAAGACTTTTTTCAATTTTCATATATCTTCTGTCTATACGTGGATTTTGGTATAATTGAGTTTTTTGATACATACAGTGAAAGTTTAGACAGTAGCAATATTTATGGAGATTATTTGACACTCGATTCTCGTACTAAATCAATTAAAAAAATAGGTGCTTAATATTTGACCTAATTATCTAGAAAAATACAGAAATTATAAGCAATCACGCGTCTCTGTTAAAGCACAGTGTCAATGACCGTCAAATGACTTTGCTTTCACTTAAAAATGAACGTGGGAATGGCATGAAAACAAAAGGGTTTATTATCCGTTTTATTATCAAAGTTTATTAATTCCGGGAGCTCCTTGAAGCTTTCAGCACCGGTCATTACACCTTGGGTTATTACGTTTGTGTTTATACTTTTAAAAGTCCTAGAACAAACTTTAACTTGGGTTCTCTTTGTTATTTATTTGTATTTGTTTTAATATTATTATTTTAAATGTTAAATACAACAATGAACTATCATCTCTTAGAATACTGTAAGTGGCTAACCTAACACCTGGTATATATGTATACATGGTACACTATTATACCTCGTTTGATATTGATAACCCACCTACCTAAGTATTTATTTATGAAGAAGTTTTTACGCTTTTCACCTTACTATAAATTAACGTTTAGTTATATTTCACTTATTGCTATTTAATTTAATATTGTATTTTAAAGCCAGTGAATGAAAGATTACTAGTAGACTGTAACATAATGAGCACTCCAATAATTTTAGTATTTGGTTACATACATACACATCACACCAAACTACTAATTACTACTAGAAACTACATACATATTTATTTTTGTAAGCTTACAACGAATCTCAAATTATACAAATATATTTATGTAAACATACTCTAAATACTAATAATAATGTATTAAATAAGTTTTGATTAACCGTATTGTTTTTAAGCTATTGCATAGCTTCTATCGCGGGCCTTGAGCGTGGAGACCGAATCCAAAAATTCCGTAACGAAAAAACCTAACACCCCCCCACACTGCCTACCATGTAGCTCGGCCGAGCGTTCGCTTAACGTATATATGGTACGACTGTTCAAAGCTCGCACGGATCGAGACGAGCTGCTCCGAAATCGGACGAATACGTAATCAGCTGTTTGTGGGAAAGTATATTGGTGTATAGGTGTTTATCATCTATGTACAACAGTGAATATCTGTACTCGTATAATTTGTGTACAAAATGTTTTCCTGAATAACCTACATGTATTGTAAGATAATAAAAATATTTTGAACAATATTAACTTCTCATTTATTTAATAAAAGAAAAAAAATTGTTTTCTTATCGGTCATCACGCTCAAAAAGTGTAACTTGAAATAATATCAAAGAAAAAAGAAACAAAGGGAAAAAAATACTGCATAAATAAAATAGATAAATAGTTATAATTCCATAAGTTAATAAAAAATGCTATGCAATAGCTTTACCGCGGCAGTCCCCGAGTGCCACACGTATTTTTTTTTTCTTGCGGACTGTTGGTCTTCACCTCTTTTTTTGACATTATTTAACACTAAAGCATCTTAAATAAAACATTAAAGTGAGCAAACCGTTGGTTTTTTATTTATTTTTTGGTTTATTATATGTTTATTATATATTTATAGTATTTTATTTATTGGTTTATGTTATATTAACTATTGCAGTGTATATGCACTTTAAAAAAACCGGATAGCAGGATACATTTTTTTAAAACCCAGATCCAATGTATTCTAACTGATAACCGTACAATATTTTCAATAAATTTAATTAATAAAATACTTGTACTTGTAGTGGGTGGTAGAGCCACGCTGAAG
>JACEII010000035.1:582764-646490 GCA_014332785.1 Antheraea mylitta
TTTACTCTATCTTATATTGAGAAAAATTATTATTATTTCGAGACGGTGACGCGCGCGAGCCTTTGAATGGTAGCCGCGATGGCGGGAAACTTCGCGATCGCACGAATAAGGCCCTGTTTTGGATCGTTTGCTACCACATCGTATGCGGAGATCTCCGAGATCTCGTGGAAGACTAAGAGCTGGGCTAACCAGTCCATACCAGATAATTTGAAGGAGAGGGCGGGGTCGGCCTGTGAAGGCTTAGCCGTCTGAGGACGAGGAGCAGGCTGGGGCGCGATCTTGGGGGCCCACGGGACCTGAGAGGCCCACGGGGCCTGAGGGGCCCGTGCGGGGCAGTGGGGCGCGCTAGGCGTGGGTGCGGGCGCTACCGGTGCACGAGATGTGCTCGGCAAGTTAGGGAAGGCCTCTCTAGAGTTGAGAGGCGGAGGTCGGAGACAGGTTGACGCCGCAGGCGCCTTAAACGGCGAGACCTGCCTAGCGTAGCGGGGCTGTTTTGTACGAGGGGCGCGGGGACATCCGCGATAATTCGCGGTATGGCCCACGCTGCGGCACAAGACACAACTCGGAGGATCGAGCGAGTCTTTCGTGCGAGGACACTCCTTAGTGGAGTGGTCGCCGAGACACTTAACGCACCTGGGTTTCAGGTAACAATTAAGTGCGAAGTGTCCGTACACCTGGCAGTTGTGACACTGCGAGGGTACGGACGTTTTGCGCGGCGGCTCTACGGTGACGCCGGAGAGGCCGCAGAGGGTCGAGAGATTAAATATTTTCTTACCCTCAACGGTGCGATCGAGAATGACCAACACCATATCGTAGGGCATTCTAGTGCGCGGGGAGCGCATACGGTGCACCTCTTTCACAGGGAACTTCTATTCCCTGAAGTCTTCGTATATGTCATCGACTGGGACTTCCGAAGGGACTCTGCGGATGACAATACGCAGCATACGCTCTTCTTCGAGCGCATAGGTGAAAAAAGCAAACTTATTATCGCGCAGGAAACGCGTAAGTTTGCGGTGAATAGTAGGTAGTACCTTTACCTGAATACCCACGAGGGTACTCATGGCAGAGGTGAAAGGAATGTCTGCTGCTTGCAGCAGACTAGAGATTTCGACCCAGGACGCTCTGTCCTGGATCGTGACAGGAGGTGGGGGGCGAGGCTTCTTACCCGTGACTGCGGGAGTCGCAGCTTTGGGCGAGACTGGTCTAGGGGGTGCGGGAGTCGCCGTTGGCACTTTCGCGCCGTCGACGTTTGCGAGTTTAGAAGGCTTAACGCCTTCATTCTCGGACGAGGAGGGATTTTGGCACTTATTGCGCGGTTTTCGACGCCGCGTGATTTCGGTGAAGCCGTCGTCAGCGGGGCATCCTGCTCCATGTCGGAGTCAGAGCCGGACGTCACTAGAGGAGTGACGATTCGTCAGCTCGAAGTCGTTTGATTCCTCGATCCGTGATGATGTGACGAGTGATGACTCACTCGACAGTACTGCGTTGTCGAAGTAACCATCTGGCGTGCAAATGCGTGCGTCCAGCGCGGCTGAAGGATCGCAATTCTTTTTCTTATAAAATCGTAGTTTCTTAAAACTGTAATAACTTTATATAAAACTAGCTTCTGCCCGCGATTTCGTCCGCGTGGGATGGTTACTTTGGGCTAACGCTAACACGCAGCGGAGGCTCTGAAAAGGAAAGAAATCCCGAAACATTCTTCTTCGGTTCTCCGCTCCTATTGGTTTTAGCCTGATGATGTATAGTCTATAGCCTTCCTCGATAAATGAGCTATTTAGCATTGAAAGAATTTATCAAACCGGCGATTAGAGCGTGCAACCAAACAAACTCACAAGCTTTATAATATTAGTACTCTTCTGTCGTACATAACTCGAGTTCTCATTTAAATTACAGTAACTTTGGACCGATTTTTAATGCAACAATGACTAAGTTATTCTTTAGTTTTATAAGCGTTATGATTTTCTTGGTGAGGTTTTATTGTGAACCCAGTACTTTAGCAGTGAAGCGTGTTCATACAAACAAACATTTCTAAAAATGATTGAAATGTATTTTATTACATATTCCTGCAACACTATTTTCACGAAAATCGAGAAAGTATAAGTATATACACGTTAGATTTATATTCTTATTATGTGTATAGATTAAGATTTATATAGAAAGTAGATAAGTAATTTTTTTTTAATCTATTCATTAATTTTTCGTGATAGGCCTACAGCTGTAGACCTTAATCATTTTATGTATGTCTGCCCGTTTGCTGTTTTTTGGTATAATAACATTAGTATAGAACTTACTAAAATGACAGATGGCAAAATGTCTTTCATTTATATGTGTGTATATGTTATGTAAAATTCAAGCAGTAGTGTGAGTAATGTATATTCTAATTAATTGAATATGCTTGTTATGCATTTTATATACAAAATATTGCTTTCTGCATTCTCCTCCATATAAACTTTAACTATGCATAATTTCACGTTCATCCGTTCACGCAATTGCCTTAAAAAGGGGTACAAAGTTTTGGCTTCACGTATTATATAAGATATCCTCATTCTACAGTTCAGCGTTCGTTAAATCGTTAATCTTTTCGAGTAATCTGACGAAGTCCATGGAACTAGCGCTTGGTGTGAAGAGGTCGGTATCACTTAATACATTATATATACATTGTTTATGCAAACAATTTGTATTTTGTATGTGCCCGGAGTGAAATTTTTAGGCTTTTGATGAAGAAGTACTAAAAGAAATTTTGAAATAAAATTATTATAAGTATATTCATTTTTATAAAACCCACCTGGTTCAATCGGTGCTTCATAAAGTACCCTGAAAATTACGAACAATTATCAAGGTAGAACCGACGGCAAACATAGTGAATATAAATCTTTAAAGCAATTCAAACTCAATTACTAAGGTTTACTTTCGCCTAATGGGAAAAGGTTCCCTTTGTTGCGAGTTGATTTAATTCGTTTGTGTTTGGTCATTGGATACTATTGACATTATGGCGGTTGGCGGAAAAAATAAATAGTGGGTTTTCGATTACACAGAGAGAAATTCAATTATCAAGAAAAAACAATTGATGAAAACGATTAAATATCACGACTGTGTTACTTATTATAAGAGCATAAAAATTTCAATTAACAAAATATCGCCGTCACTGAAATAAAAAGCAATTACTAGACTAAATTAGAATTAAAGTGTTGATTAGAAAATTGGAGAATGCACAACATGAAAGTGTTTTTCTATAATAGGATGAAATATTATTATTTTATTCTCTGAAAATTTAGAAGCTCTCATTTTTTCGTTACGTAATTTTGAGTTTCTCATATTTTCAGTAAGTAGTTTCGGGAATTTAATATTTGAATTTGAAAATTTTGAGGCTTGTATTTTGTTACTTGGCAAATTTAAATCTCATATTATCATTAAGTAATTTTAGGTCTCTCATATTTTAAATTTTCCATATTTTTACTATAGTCTGTTTTGAGTATCTTTTACTACCACTATGTATTCTCGAGTCTCTTACTTACTTATACATAAGTAAGTGACGTCACTAAACATACTAAGCTCATAATAGTTGATGGTAAGGATCCGGACACATTTTCACTATTTAACAGTGACGGCAAAAGTTTTTATATAAAACTGTTCAAAACATTTCTTGCTTAAGTATTACATTTTCTACCGGAGAACAACAACCGATAAGCACTAGGCAAACAACCATTGATTACAAACTTGAAGCTGTTAGTTTAATCTGACCAGAAGTTTTGCAAATCTTGAGAACTTTGTCTGTTGTTGTCGCTCGCCACTCGCTTCTTAACAACGTGTCGATGTAACTTATGTTTACTTATATTCACTTATATTTATTAGACTAGACTACTTTACTAAGATAAATCAAATTCTTAAGTCGATGTTATGAGATTTCTAAAAAATACACAATTTTCAAATACATAAAATCCAATTTTAAAATAAACTAGTTGTCTGCCTGGATATTTTTTTTTATATATCAGACTAATGAACAGGTAGTTCACTTGATATTAAGCGATGGACGATTCCAGAGACACCAGTAGCACCAGAGGAGTCACAAGTACGTTGCCAACCTATGTTGGTTGGGGACGAGGGAGAAGTAAGGGGGTGGGAGGGAAGGGAGAGGGGAGTGGTGAGTCTACGGCGCTCTCACTGACCAAACGAAACGCAACAATACAAGCACTGTTATTTCACTTCGGTTTTCCGTGAGAAGGTGGCACTGCCCCGGGCGAGCCGATCCATTCATACTGAAACCAGTAAGCTTCAGCGTGGCTCTACCACCTACAAAACATGATAGATAACATATAGCAGTGTTTCACTAATTGTAATTAAGAGTCACACATCAGGTGTAAAATCTGACATTGTGAATTATTTAGGCTATTCGTGGCATAATATATAAAACACCCGTACCTATTTTATTTTTTTTCATGGAGAGATCCCTAACGAATACCTAGCCGGGTAGCTGAGGATAGGTTATGTCCGATTTGCACAGATGAAAACCCCATGGTGCCTTTATACACCTTTTAGGCGGTGAAGCAGGGACTACCGACTAGCACTGCATTTGCTCCCCCGACAGGTGTTGGCCCTCCGAGGGGCCCCGATTGCGGTCTAAGCGGTCAAAGACGGTATAGATATGATGGTATAGACCCCTCAAATGGGGAATGGGTGTTAAAACCCCCCTGACGAACTGTGGGAGTCGTATCAGCACAATGGGCCTCCACCACATGGGCCTGAGCAGTTTAAACATCTGTACCTGAGTTTTACTTTCGAAGCGATGATGGGTCTATTCATATCGTGTTCGGAGACCGTGTCTGAGTAGAAGCTTTCGGTGAAAGAATATCAGGATGAAACAAACCACAGCAAGGTGGTAAGGTTTTCCTAAGTCCGCCTGGATAGCTACCACTCTCAGATTGGAAATTTATGGCTAACTATGTATTGGCTGCACTTGGGAACCAGTCCTCTTTAGGTTTAGCGTGTTTACCATCTTAGACCATATCGTAATTTAAATGAAATGAGATTGTTGCCAAACCCTTAAATCATATTTCTATATTATTATCTGAGGGTACGGCAGTGCCCCCGCCAAGTCGAGGAAAAAAGCGGCATGGCCGTACTATTCTTTTCTCGAAGCAATTCAGGCCATTTTTAACCCCCTATAACTCCGTTGTGGATTAAACTAGAAACCTTTTTTTTTACGTGGGGGAAATCCCTTATGGATACCCACCCTGCCTGGGGAGAGCCGGAGGCTCCCCTGACCGCTTTGATCTAGTAATTTAGGAATTATAACTAGACAAAAACTCTTAATTTTGTCACTCACTCTTCAAAACTCTAAGGCACTTCTAACAAACATAGAATTTTCAAATTAAGATTACTACTTGTGTTTAGTGTATAAATCAAAGAAAATCATGTATTGACTTGGCAATCGCAGTAAACAGTCTTGTTTAATATAATATGTATTAGTTGTGAGATACATCGTGTTTTCATGTGATGACCAAGTAAATCTATTATACTTAAAACATAAAACATTTTTAATATTGATAAAGTCACTATAAGATGTTGTTAGATTAACTAATTACGTAATAACTTAATACAGATGGTCCTTTAAGTAGGGATTTAATAAAGTAACAGACTTGGTATTACATAGATTTCACAACTTTTTACGGTAGAAGAACTGAGTTGCGAGACTTGTTTTTTTACAAGTTTTGATTTTGGTGGCATACTGTTTACAATTCATACTTTAACCTAAAGGGGAACTGGCCCTCAAATGTACTTTCCGGAATACACCTACTATATAATTATTTAACTATATAATTTTAACTTGAGGGTAGTGTCTAGGCAGCGGGTTTAGAAAAATAACTACCAGAATTACCAGGGGTTAATTCTATATCTTCACTATGTATCTTGGAGGCCCGAATGATAGTGACTATTGGCGATGCATTATAAGATATCTTGTTATTCACTGTTGATTTTAGAATGCCGTACAAGTGGAGTAAAAAATATTTAGAACATTAAATATTTGTAACTCACTTTTATTACGAACATTACAACGGAGGCGACGAGCGTCTCATAATACTTTTTTATTACTTCAAAACTCTATCGATCCTATGAGAAATATTACAAATTTCTTTAATCCACACCAAAAAGGATGAAATACCTTTTTTAAAATATTATAGCTTGTTTTGTCCATTATAGTAATTTAAAAGTCGTTTTAGAGATCGTGTTTTATCTCTCATCAACTTAATTGGTTTCTCTGAGAGGCCTTTGCATTATTAAGCTTTTTAAGTTACCCATTAAGGTGAGTTTCAAAGAGTAATTTACCCAATTCTTTTTTTTTTATTAATATAATGTTATCGTTAATGTACATTAATTTATAATTAGGATCAGTGCAACACATAGTAATATTTTAAAGTAGGTATGTATATGTATAAAAAACATAGTATTATTAAGTTTTAACTAAATAAACATAGAAAATTTCGTAAAATCGATTTCATGGAAACAATGTTTACTTTGGAAATCTGTAACAGGTCAAACCCTCTTGTTGTAAGATCACGTAAAATCGTTATTGTTTAATAGAAATTGTTATGTATGTGTTATTTAATGTTTCGCCCTGCGGCTTCACTCGATTTTAATTCACCTAAAACTGGCTTGTTACCTTCTTCTTTCGTTTTACTTGAACGAGTAGTTTTTAAAATGTCACACTTCCGTAATCCGGTTAAGCTGTTAAGACCATGCTAGGTCAATAGCGTAGTCAGTTCGAGGAAAAAAAAGTCACACTACGCTGGAGAATTTAATTTAAAACAGGTTTTCTTTTTAAATATTTCACACTTTGGTAATGTTTAAATGTTCGAATAACCCAAACAACTTGTTCATTTGAATTAATTCAGATAGTTTGTATAGTTGAATCTTATGTAATATTATGAATGTGAATGTGAGTTCGTTTGTCTATTTGTTTGCTTCTACATATCTTTTTAATTTACTAACCATCTTGATATTTTACATACATGTGGTCAGGAGTACCAAAAAGGGCATAGGGTATCTTTCATCAAAAAAGTACTATTACTAAATGATAGATAATATTCTAACTGATATAATAAATGTAAAATAAGTGACTCTGTCTATCTGTCTGTTATTCACACTTTTACCCCAAAACTACTGAACCCATTTAAATTAAACTTGGTACACATAGTCTAGAGCCTGAAAATTAATACAAAAAAGGTTGAAACGAGGGATGAAAAGTTATATGGAGATATCGTAATTTTTGGAGCTAAAAGCTTGGAATTTTTTTAGGCCGTTTAATAGATATAAATAAATAGGGCATTTAAAGTTTGTAAAAGTTTTACCCTCGAGAGTGTAAAATAACAATAGTAAATAGGGGATGAAAGTCTGTATGGAAATATGTAAGGTTCCGTTCCGATTTGAAAAAATTTTTCAGTGTTAGATAGCTCATTTATCGCGGAAAGCTATAGGTTTATACATCATTACGCTAATGCTATAATAGGAGCGGAGAACGTTTCTAAATCGGTTTTTTCCATTTTAGGAGCCTCCGATGCGTGTTAATTAGCCCAAAGTCATTATTCCACGCGGATGAAGACGCGAGCAGAAACTAGTATATACATAAACGGGAATTTGTGGTCAACTAGGGATGTCTCCTATTGGCTAAACGTATGATCGGTACTGCTTTCTGTTCCATCGGTTTAGTTCGTGAATTAGCATTATTAATGTAAACCCAACCAAAAATGAGTACCGAATACTGAATAATAAGAATTTGGGCTCTATAATATAAATAAAATTACTATTAATACGAATATAAAGATATGCATAAGATGTTATGCTCAATTCCTCGTAAGTGATGAACGAGCTCTTCTGCTCAACGTTCCATGAATAAAAGCGATTCATCTTCGCCATTACCGCAGGTGCTTAAACGTGTTAAACGTTTATTTGTTCCATTGCGCACACATGGAAAGTAATCTCCTGAAAATGTAGCGGATATTACTATGTATTATCTTGATACTGAGTACTGATGGTCCTTAATTACGGTTAATTTTATGAAATAAATGTCGTCGTTGTTAAATTACAATTTGTCCGCGCTACAATATTTTATGGCAACTAATTTGCTCTTAAATACAATCTATTAGGGGTATGCGAATATCGTTGAATTGAATCGAATTTTAATATTCGATTCGAATAATTCGACTTTCCGAATTATTCGAAGTTCACGAATAATTCGAAAAATTTCGAATAATACTGAAATATTTGCCAATAATATAATAATGCTGTAAAAATTCGAATTATTCGAAATCTATCGAATAATTTCGTTTCGTAAGTTCAAATTATTCGCACACCCCTACAATTTATAACGTCAGTAGTAAAATAAGAAGTAATTATGACTTAATTGATAGCGTGTTCGGACACCGCCTCTATGTATATAGGTTCGAATTCTAACAACTAAATAGGAGTTTTCAATGAAGAAAAACATCGTGGGGAAAGCCATAGCATGGTGATAGTGTTTTTTCTAAGGCCGGCTATACAGCTACTAGCCTCAATTCAAAAATCTTTAACCAAGCACCTGTTGTATTTCGACAGCTGCGTTTCAAAGCGAGTTCGCTCTAGGTTTAACGTGTGTCCTACCACAGATCGCATCTTCATTTAAATAAGAAAATGTGGCCAAATGCTAAAATAAAAATTAAAAAAATCTACAGTGGAGCAAAAAATGTGAACGTATTTTTTTTTTAATTATCAAGCACATACACAGTGAGTGTAACATAATATAAATCAGAGTTATTATTATTTATAGGAATTCGGATAAATGGATATGTTAGCCAATGGAGAACAGAATTTTTCCTAAAACTAGTCTGCAGAAATGCCTCGTCACACCTCGTTTGAAGGACCGATTAAAAATTTAGTTTACAAAAAATGTTCCGTAAAAAAATATTTTATCTCTGCTCTTTGTTTAATTCACAGATGCCATACATAAATATCAAATAGCCTAAGTCACTCCCATAATTAAAAATAATTTAACAACATATTATGCTACAATACGTTAGAGCTTACATATTGAATACATTCGAAAGACATACTACCTTCATACAGTGGAATAAAAATGACACAATGGATTTTGATAAAGTTATCACAATAATTAAGAAACGTTATTATTTTTGAGACTTTTATTAGAAACTTCCTTACAGCTACTTCAAATTAGATCAATATAATAATTAAAATATGTAGATTTTGCTTGTAGATGCAAGTTCGTAATATATTTTAGAGTAAAGCATTGTACTTGACCGCTACGAATTGCTCAAGGGTTAAAACAATGAGTGCTAAATCTTAAATTAAAAAAATGTTTAAGTAAATATAATAACTCGAGCTAAACGAATGTCTTTCATGATCTTGTTAAGCAAAAAGAAATCAAATTTCTACAATTTTGTAAATTCAATTTTATGCGTCAAAACGAATAAAGAGATAGGAGTGATTATGGATAACGTTATGAATTTTGAATGCTTCTTTTATAAAACTGATTATGTTCTCAATACAGTTCTATGAAATCTTACAAATGACCCGAAAGAATAAACCGTCTGAGATCGACCTTCGTGAGATCAAATTTATGAAATAGAAATAAATCCCTTTGTAAAATTCACAAACAACGTATTTTGCGGCTTAATTACTCAATACTTTTTCAAATGAACCCTTTTTCGTTTTCAGGATTCTTAGAAATAAAAATGTATATTAACATGAATAGAAACATTAATAAATTAGGAGAAGAATAAATAGTCTTTTCAATTCTTTGTCTTTTTGAGCGATATCATAATTTTAAATTCGAATTTCTGATAAGTGTAATGAATTTTTCATCAAAACAAATGATCCAATAAATTATACTATCGATAATGAAAATTTTATTAGTAAACTAAATTCCAGAGACGTGTGTTTGCTTTGTAATATGTATGTTTTATTTATATATTATACTAGCCGCTGCCCACAAATTCGTCCGCGTAGTAGTAGTTACTTTGGGCTAACGCTAACACGCAGCGGAAGCACAAGAGGAACAAAAATCCTGATTTTGAAACATTTTTCATTGGTGCTCTGCTCCTATTGGTTTTGTAGTTTTTATATTGTTGATATATAACCTATAATCATCCTCGATAATTGAGAAATATACCATGGAAAGAAGTTTTCAAATTGGACCCTACTGGTCCATTCCTGAGATTACCCCCTACGACGTCACAACATCACAAACTCACAAACTTTACCTCTTTATAATATTAGTATAAATGTTTGTTTTTTCACAAGAATTTAACGTGATGCTAAGCAATACTGTAGACATATAAGTCCATAGAAAAATAGTTCTTAATTACGGTCGTCGGAACAAACTTAGCAAAATATTTTGAACTAAATAACGACCCAGCATACAGACAACCGTACCATCATCCAATAATTTATATCATTAACATAAAAAATTAAATGTTATAATTTTTTAACAAAAGTGAAAAATAAATATTAAAAGGCTATTTATTTAGGTATCGTTATAATTACAGTAACAGTCAAGTATTAAGAGATTCAAAGCCTTTTAATTTATACAAAGGCTGAGAATATCTCTATTTGCTCGTTACATCAACAAGGCACTTCAATTTTGTGCTTGTAATTCGGACGTGATTTGCTTTGCAAACCAATTTCGTGCAATAAAACGGGACTCCATTTGACTCGCGGATTAATTGAAAGAGGGTGACCACGGATTCAATCAAAACCTTCTGCTACTTTAAGAAGTAAGACGTAAGCGTTTGTTTTTGAAATATCTACATATAACAAGTATATGTAATGACGCGTCTGTACTCTTTAGATTTTTATTAAAAAAAATGTCGCAGGTTTCTAGGTATCTTAGTCGGACCTAAGGGAGGTGAGTCGAGGGCCCTATCTCCCCATTGCACAGGTCCGGCGGACGAGAAGGAGACGGCTGGTGTGTACCCGGTTGTCTCCTTACAAGACGAAGGCCCGGCGGCGGCACTTCTGCTGCTGGGCCACACCGCTGGGGCGGCACGATGAAGTCTATAGAGATCTCGTGCCGCCCCAACCATAGCGGAAGACGTACACCGTGGGGTTTTAGTCCGTGCGAGTCGGAAATAACCCACCCTCTCCCCCGAGGAACTACTGTCCGATTTAAAAATTTCAATGTTATATAGCTCATTCATCGAGGATAGTTATAGGCAGTATATCATCACGCTAAGACCAATAGGGGCGGAGCACCAATGAAGAATGTTTAAAAATCGGGGTTGTTTATCCTCTTGAGGTCTTCCGATACGCTTTACCGCAAAGTAACTATTCCACGCGAACGAAGTTGCGAGCAGAGGCTAGTAAGTAATATAATACATTTCACTAATTTTTAGAAATGTCTCTCTGTCTGTTTGTTTGAATACGTATCTCTGCTAAAGTACTGCGTTTGCTACTAAACCTTTTTCATAAAGCATATATTCGAGTAATATTTAGTCTTTGTTTCATTGAATTCGGGTCAGTCTATCAAAAGCTATAGTCATTTTAATGACGACTCGATATAAGTACGAGAGAAAAATACATAGTTTAACGCTATCACGGTCGTGAGCGACTGACTAGGGTGGCGTGACATCGTACGATCCGAGAGGGAGGCGCATGCGCAGCCCAGGGACGTACCCCGCGGTCAGGGCCGTATTAGGCGCGTTACAATAATTATTAGACATAATACATTCAGATGATTTTATTAATCACTGTTTCGTACAGCAGGTTCCGCGCGGACAAACTCGGGAGCACGGCTACTACTAACTAATATTTTTTTTTTTATATCATTTAGGAGGCAAACGAACAGGCAGGTCACCTGATGTTAAGCGATCTCCGCCGTCCATATACACTAGCAACACCAGAGGAGTCGCCAGCCTGTGTTTTGGGGGAATGGGAGAAAGGGTATAGGGAGAAAAGAGGGGAGGGTTAGGGAGGGGAGATGGGTCTCCGGCGCTCTCACTGACCGAACGAAACGTAACAATGCAAGAACTGTTACTTCACGTCGGTTTTCTGTAAATTTGCTTATATGTTACGATTTCATGTATAAACTTCTCATTTCAATGAAATTTTGTATGAACTAATCAGCCGTACAGAAAAGGATAAAGAAGATCTTTCGTGCAAGAAAGAAGTACTCTTCTCAAGAGATATGTCCTTTATGTGAGTAAAGTAGCAGATAAAAGCTAATTATTTGCAGTTAACCTTTTGAACCCTGAATCAAATCATAGAAATGAGATGAAATAGCTAATTACACTAATTCAACCTCATATGAGAACATAACTCACTCACCATCTTAACATCATTCCGATATTAAATATGATGGTGAATTTGTTTATTTGTAACATTTGGATGCCGTCACTAATTAATCAATTATTATAAAATTTTGGATACATATTTTAAGGGGTACAAAAAGAGACATAGACTTTTAGGGGTCCTTTTCACCAAGAGAAAATTATCACTTCCTAGCGATAGGTCAAGTCTACAATAACGCGAGCAAAACATATAGATCTTAGTTCCTTAAAACTTTCATAACTTTACGGTAAATTTATATTGTAATCAAACAAATATCAATAAAATAAAAAGTTGAGCCGTTACTGGAATCCTGGCAGATGTGAAACACATGTGTAACGTAGTAAACAACACTGTATATACTATAGGTATTTTTTTTTATTGAAGCACGACAAATTGACTACACTATGCCTGATGGTAAGCATAGTACAATCCATAAACAGTGGCGACCACCGAAAGACAGATCATCCATCGTCGGTCGCCACTGTCATGCCGGCCATAATGACGAAAGTCACCCGGTACTGGATATGCACTATGACCGGCTTTTTCGCCATATACATGGTGGTTGCGACCCAGTCGGACTGTAAAACCCTGCCACCCCGCTCTCGCCATTGCCTCGTTCGTTGATCAGCAGGGTGCACCACGTGCAGATTACCCCCTACAACGTCACAAACTTTACCTCTTTATAATATTAGTATAGACAATATCATGATGTTTTTTTTAGATAAAAGATAAAGTGTCTTTTATCAAGTGAAACGAAGCATTATGACAATGGATTTTTATATATTATGTACGTTGTTGAACTAAAAATAATATTTATTTCAAACCTTTCAATCCCTCATCGGATCACAGCATAATTTCCTGTTATCCGATAAGCCGATAACATTTCTACTGATTCATTTATAACTTGGAATATATCTTGAGGATCTAGTTCAGTTTCTATTACCTTTTACGTGAGATTTCCCTCGACGCACCTTAGAGATCAATGCTTTTAGTATCAGCTATATCAACTAAGAATAGAATCTATCAATACACACTATAATATAATGAAAGAAACTCTTCTATACACACAGAAATATCGAGTTTACATCCTTTCCTTGACCTTATTTCCTATTAACATACGAGTGCTAATATAGATATCTTACTTATATATATAAAAAGTCGACTATTTTTTTTCTCTTAATTATATCAAAACATTGTTGGAAAAGATGAAAAAGAAATCCTGTGACTGCCACAGCTCTTACTATTAATATTAAGATGTGCCGCATGGTAAATTTCAATTTCCAGTATGATTAAGATAGGAAAGCGTGTTTTTTTGAGTTTAAAATTTTATAACTCTTTAATGGTTCATGAAAAAGGCTAAACCAAATCATTTTCTTGTTTAAAATTGAACGCTCTACAAAAAAGGTGTCTTATTTTTTTATAAACCCACGCGTTTCAAAGTTATTCAATTTTAAAATATAATTTATAATATTTTCTCATTTTCTTTCAATTTTTTGACAAAACTATCAAGTTAATATATAAATATATAGATTTTAAATTACTCTATATTATCGCTTCTCCTATTACCATTAACGTCGTCTAACCTAAAGATAATGACCTCCGGATGAATGGAGGGTGTATAGTAGATTACATTTCCCAATCAGAGGATTTCTAATAAATATTTGCTATACTCGTATAAATAATGCCGTACTGTACCACGTTTGTTTATTAACTAGCTTTTGCACACGGCTTCGCTTGAGTTAATATATATTTAGTCTACCCTTCCGGAATAGTATATTTTTCAGGATATCTGTCTGTACTCCTGATAAATACAGTGTATGTAAAATGTTACCATGATTGGTTTAATCCTTAATAAACGATAGCATAGCAAACCAGCAAACTTGCATTAGTTTTTTTTTCGAACTGACTACGCTATGACCCAGCAAGGTCTTAACAGCTTCACCGGACTACTAAGGTGACCGCTTAGGGCACTCAGCCGATTTTATTTGACAACTAGCTCAAGGATGCACGGCACACCTCGGCTTGGACTGTTGCCTGATATGAGCAATTCGCGAACTATCTGAGCTGACCTAACCTAACTAACCTAACCTAACTAATTCATACATATAAGTGTTGTTGGAATATATATGTGTACCAAGCATACATACCTCAACAATTCTTATATATATTTTGTATCAGATAATTTTCTAAACTATTTCAGTTCGATAAGGAAAAGAAACAAAACCCTTCCACTTTCATGTGTAAGCATGTATGCATATACGTGTGTGGGGGTTATATGTGTAATATTGTTGAAGTGATGTAAGATTTTGTGTCACTGTATCGCGCAAGCAGCGCACTCAAGGGCTCCACGCCGAGGGAACGGACCTAGGCTTGAGCCGCTGCCGAGGGGGGCCTAATCTGGAGATAGTTTATTGTGTGTGTTTCTATTATTTGAAAAGGTTAGTAACCATCCCTAAAAAAGTGTGTCTGTCAGTTCGTATGTTGAAATTTAAGGTAAAAGAAACTGCTTCACATATGTTAATTTAATTTAGAACACGGGAAAACTCTTATATCATTCTTCAATCTACTAAGAGAATTGTGAAAGATATTTTTTAAAATATAAATTAATGTTATAAACCTTTAAGTAATATGTTTTATTCTTATAGAAATCATAAGATACATTCATACTTTAATAAAAGAATAATTTCTTTATTAATAATTATTATATTTATATTATATACATTCTGTATAACGATTTCCGCAAAGTAACGAACAAGCGAGCTTCTTCAATCAAATATTTAATAAAAGAAAATCATAGCTAAAATAATCGATGTTTAAAAAACGTAAGCAAAGCCATGGACGATTGTTAGTTATAATTTTAACACTGATAAAAGAATCTTTAGAATATTATTGTCATCTTAAAATTGTTTAAGGGTACCAATAAGTATATCAAGGCATTCTTGAAAATTTTAATAGCAACAGACATGAAAAAAAAACGATAAACAAGCAAAACATTTAAACTAGACACTGTTTAAGTCAATATGAAATTGAATAATATTAAATTAGATATTTCTCCGTTTCTAAAAAGTCTTATTCAAACATAACATTTAAGGTACTTAGAGCTTTGTCGTATGAAATATGAAAACAAAATGTTATTTCGTAAGGCGAAAACGGAAATATATGCAGAGCACCATCCTATACAATTCATAAATTATTCAATAACAAATCTGGAAAACACTTTTAAATATCGTTTGTACGCAATCGTCGAGATATTGAACTGTTCAAGTGTTCACATTTCCATTTGAGAGGATGCTCCCGTTGCCGTCCCAATTACTGTCAAAAAGTTGAAACTCATACGAAGAATAAATTTATTTATTATTCGTATCGAATTTTAAAATCAATCTCAATTTGCAGTATTTCTGTGAGTAAATACGCTGACGCTTGGAATAATTGAAAGTTAAATTTTAATTTATATTTTGTTCGTTTACATTTTTTAATAAAAAAAAAACTTTTTATAAAACTATAGATGAAAAAAAATGCATACGAGATCTATTACCACCACACTAATCATTATGTTCATACAACATTTAAATAGAACGTGGGAGTTAAAGTTTTCAATTTATAAACGCAGTGAAGAAATACCTTAAAATACGTTTCACTTGTTTCACATTATTTCATTCTACTTGTAATATATAATCTGTCTGACATATAAGTGAATACTGATTTTGTCACTAATTTAATTATAAAAATATATTTAGAGAAAACAAAATAACAAAGTTTACACCAGGTAAATAGCACAGTGTTTACTGGTGGATGTTGTAGACTTGCTGACGCTATTGTCTTGAGGTTGATATCACACAATTTACGGATTGGCGTCATAGACTCAAAGTATTAAATTTTAAATTAAGTATCAAAGTATATTTACAAATTCTATGTCAAATACCTGGTGATCTACGTAGTTTTTATAAGAGTGTTGTGCAGCTACTTTGAAAGTTGCGGAACATTGGAAAGTGTCTCTGCCTTATACTTTGGATATCTTGTTGTTTATTAGTTTTTTGGTTGTCTTTGTAAATCTCAGGACAAGGTTTGCATGAACAAAAAAAAACTAAAGATCTCTATTTATCAAATGAGCGCAACGAAAAATAGTAGGAACATCTTCGAAAGTGTGACGGATTGACAGATTGACGCTCAGTTATTTACTTGCCATTTCATTACCCGTGCGAAACTGATGCAGTTAGCTAGTAAATAATAAAATATTTACCCATGAATCTGGACGTAGTTACTGTGCAAAAATTTATAGTATCGAATTAGTACTTTTAAAGATTATCTTTACCACAGAAAGTCACAACCTAGTTTTTTATAGCACAATGTTTTCTTTAAAATGCATATAAATATTGTTTTATAATTATACAGTATCCTGTGAATATGCCCATAACATCAATTTATTCAGTGTACTATCGCACAACGCGTAAACACCATTACGGGGATGCATGTACCGCTGTGCATATCCGATGACGCTTGGTAATGGAACTGTAGTGCTGACTGTACGGTTATTTATCGCGTTGTGATCGCTGTGATAGTCGAAGTTTGCAATGTAACTGGTATTGTTTCACATTGAAAATATACCTTGGGACGTGGATTTAAATTCAGGGCTGTGCTACGAATAAATTAAAATAGAATATGCTGTTATATTAAAATAAAATATTACATATATAGTCTGCGTATAAGCTCAAGCTAATATATTTCGTTCAAGCTAATATATTTTTGTTACCTAAATAAATGTATAATCGATATTCAAAAAATTCATTACAAAAAAGGGAGTGCGCGGGAAAGAACTAAATAGAATGTGCAAATATGTAACACACATATTTAAGTTACTCATGATCAATTTTATTGTTTATGCTTACTATTAAAATTTACATTTTAGATCAATCTATCTATATATGGATGGTAGTTATTTTATTTAGTTTTGTTTCCGCTGGGAGCAGCTCCTCTTCCCTCATGCGTTTCCCCTCCTCAGCATACTGTTACAGGGCATTGTATCGCCCGCATCGCTATTTAACGCACGCGTCATCACCATTTAACACAAGCATCGGAGTGATTAATATAAACGCCAGAGTATTTAGTGTATGTGCCGTGAGAAATCCGTAAACGCTCTGTGTCTTGGAGAAAGAGTTTCTCCAACGCCGCAGCGCTGAAACCAGCAATTGGACTCACTATATATGTCAAATAAGTGTGTATGTTTCAATTACCAAGTTCAATCGATTATATACGCTTGGATCCTGCGATTGAGCATATATATTTTAATACCCTTGGCCTCGCAATCAACAAAAAATACAGTCCACATTCTTCTTATGATAAATCCGCATTAATGGAGGTGAAAGGAATCAAGGTGGGTTTTGACGGCCTATTCCCACCAATGGATATATAATGTTTGGAAAAGTTTTTACTTGATTCATTATTTGATTACGGAGAATTTTTATATAATATCCTTTTCGCTTCAAGTCAACTATTTATTAAAACCAATAATAAGTATCGCATGCGAAGAGGCCATTTAGATTTCTTCATGCCTTAATGCGAAAATTAGAGCATAATATAAAGAATTTAATAAATCCATGTTTGATATTAATCGATTGAATATATATGAACGTAACTAAAAAGAAAAATTAATATTTATAATACTTTATAATACTAAATTACTTTGGCATTTTTTTATATTTAACATTTACATGATTAGGTAAAACATACAATATTTATGTAACATATAGTGCTTCATATTGTTTATTAACAATTGAAGCATAACTCTAAAAGTCAGAAAAAACAGTAGATATAGGTGTAGTCAGAGTAGACACACAATACAAAACAAATGACGCCGTAGTAGTTCTCTTTAATCCTACAAAGTGCCTAAAAATATCATCATGAATGCACGGCGGTAAGCTTCCTCGTTTATTACACAAACGGCTGAGGAATGGAATTCACTATAGGAATTTATCTTCCATATACTTCAATAGTTCGGTAGTGTTTAAAAAAAAAGAAATGGGCATCTATTAAATAAACGCGATCCATCTTCAACCTCATCTATATTAGTAATCAAGTGAAATTAAAGAAAATATTTTTTAAGTAGTAAATTCTTAGGAAATTGTCACTTAGCAACTAATTTTGTGTACGTTCTACAAACCATATTCTACTTAGTAGACAGGCATCTAATAGAGCCGTTATAGAATAATACAAGGCTAATTAAAGTCTTAAGAGGCAGTAACAGATACCAAGCGAGTGGAAGGCGGCAATTACAGCACTCGCGCAATGTTACGTTTAAATTTCACCTTTCTCCCTCCGGTAACGACTCATTAGCACAACTCTTTGATGCATACTAATTGCATTCTCGGTGTAGTAATTGTAATTAACAGGGGAGTTATTAACATAACATGCGTGTCTGCCCGCCGGCGAATTATTTTGAGGGCAGACGTGACGCACTTAGCGCTGCCGACTCTTAAGTTAATTTGCTAGATGAGAAATGTTAAATAGTAAACTACAGTACAGTAACAAGTATAACATAATTACTACGGTAGAACGGACAGGCTTCGAATATAGTTGATGCAGTGATGATTCAGTGGTTGAGTGTTCTATGAGACCTTTACATCCTAAAAAATGATTTTTCAGACATTTTATATTCCAAAATAGAGACAGCTGACTGGAATATGAATAATAGAATAATATAGTTCAAGACGAGATAATGCTACCCAAGAATATCCGGGCACACTTATCGAGCAATGATTTCTCAGGATGTTCTCAGTCACTACCTATTCAAGGATATAATATTTCGTACACTATGCCATTGGAAGTAAGTTATAATCCAATTAGGCCTAACAATCGTAAAAGATAAGTAACGTGATATAACTATATAATATTATTTTTTATCTATTCCCATATTAGTATTTGACCACAAGTTAACATTAGATTTGGAAACATTACAGCTAAAAAGGAAGCTTAGTCCTTAAGTAGGATTAGCAGAAGATAATAATATCATGGTATGTCTTCGTACTACTTCAAGACTGATTCATGATTGCTTTTTTTCTCCCGCACAACCGATTAGGCCTCCCACGGCAGCGGCTCAAGCCTAGGTTCGATCCTTCGGTAGGGAGCCCTTGAGTGCGTTGCTTGCGCGATACGGTGACACACAAATATACATCACCGCTACAACACTACACGATCACCCCCACACACGTGCACGCCTACACGCTTACACATGAAAGTGGAAGGGTTTACTTTTTCCCCTTATCGAACTGAAAATCTCAATTTTCCGATAGTAAATATATGGAGGAGTTGATGAGGCTTGTATGCTTGGTACACATATACGTTTCAATAACTCATACATATATGAATAGTTAGCTAGGTTAGCTAAGATAGGTCGCGATTTTGCATGCAACAGGCAACAGCCAAGCCGTGGTGTGCCGTGCACCCTTGGGCTGGTTGCCAAAATAAAATCAGCTGAGTGCCTTAAGCGCTCGCCTTAGTAGTCCGGTGAAGCTGTTAAGACCTTGCTGGGTCAATAGCGTAGTCAAAAAAAAAATGATTGCTTTCCCTCACATCATTACTAACATCATATTGTGCCAAATACTATCTTGCCAGGTTATGCAAAAAGAATAAACGATAAATAAACTTTGTAAAATCACACGAAATATTTTGATAATTCAAACACATTTGATATTATATACACATATATGTATATTATATTACACATATATGATATTATATATACATATATATACACTGTGATCCACTTTTTCGTTAAAAAAGAAATATTTAGAAAGTACTTTCATTTTTTTAATTACCCAGCGCTTGTGCAAACAAACACGTGTCCGATAAACAAATATTATGGAAGCACGTCAAATGTTGTTTTAAGATTTGAGATTAATTAATTTTACAGGGAAAAAAATGTTTCCGATAAAAACAAACAAAGCGGAGCCCGCACTCGTCTATGTCGATATTTTCAGCTGATAAATGCCCAGGGTCGGCCTGTTCATCTTCCGCTCCACTAGTGACAGTTAAAACAACTCACAAAAAAATATTTTTTCAAAGCGTAAATCTGTCCCGTCAAAACCTATTACCGTTCAGCTCGATCATTTTTATAAAACATTCATTCTCCATCCTTTTATCTCAAAAACGTTTGACCCAAAAATGTGTTTAAGTTTAATAACTTACCGTGAAACCTTAGAATCTGTAAATTAAACGATAATCTCTGTTCCCGCATCTAATTTAAGTGCTGAGTACCCTTTCTCAGGTGATATTTATGAAACAAAGGGGAGAAAATACTTTAAGTTATCAAAAAATGTTACACGAGAAACCTTTCTCGGTGACATTAAATTTACGAGCTAATTACCGCATCTACAGATAAATTTACATTATAATTTAATTAAATGACATTGGCCAAATGGAAATAACTTGATGATAGTATATTAATTCTTTACTAAATCCTACTATTACGCGGTACTTCATTTGAATCTAGTATGTCTATCTAGTACATCTAATGCATCTAGTATATGGATAATACTCTATATTTTTGTGTAACGTGATTTCAGCTTTCTAGTTTGTTTTTTCGCAATGAATTTGTGTCATAGATGTGTACTATAAATGAATTATTTAATTATTATTCAGTCTATCATTACTGTTAATGATACAAAGTCCAATGCGTAGCGGGGGTGACGTGCGGGTTAAAGGAAGGGTAGTACAGTCGACACTTAGTCTTTGGCGTAACTCGTAACAGACGCACGTTAGTCGATAGCGCGATTGTATTTATATTGTTAATACCGTTCACCGTTTACAAATACGTCACCTATTTTCCCTATTTGTTGTTGAAATAAAATTATTACGATTTTTTAACTTATATCTATGAAACCTGGTGTTAAACTATATATATATATATATATATATATATATACATACATATATAATATACTAGCTTCTGCCCGCGACTTCCTTTGCGTAAAAAAGTTACTTTGGGCTAACGCTAACACGCAGCGGAAGCAAGATAAAAAACGATTTTTAAACATTTTTCATTGCTTTTCTGCACCTATTGGACTTAGCGTGATGATATAGCCTATAAACTTGCTCGATAAATGAAATTTGTAACACTGAAAGATTTTTTAAATTGGACCAGTAGTTCCTGAGATTACCCCCTACAACGCCACAAACTCACAAACTTACCTCTTTATAATATTATTAATATAGATATGTAATCGTATATTAGTAACAGAAGATAAATAGTTGCATATAACTAAAATATAGTATAGAAGATGTATGCATATTTACCGAAAATTGCTAGCGTTATATATTATTTATTTTATTTATATAAAACCCTACAGAAATCCTCTCCATTTCTGTTAGTAACGTATTATCAGTTTTATTGTACTTTGTTCCATTTTCCACAGATATACCGTACTTACACAGAACTTCTACGAATAATATATATACTTCTCTGATGATTTCGATGTAAAAATATATCCTGGAACTCAAACAAATTCGTGCGACGTCTCACTGGAGTTCGAACGACGATCTCTATCGACTTATTATACAAATAGCTGATATCTGGGCAACAGTAACAATATCTTACCATGAAAAATTACGAGCCAATAGTGCTGCGGTATCTCTTGGCTCCGTTCTGCAATAAAATCGGTGCCTCATAGACCGTTTCCGATGTTTGTGATTCCCGACGTGTACTCTCTGATCATTTATAAACGGACCAATTTCACCGAACGCATTTTCGGAGGGGAATGACGTCGTACGGTAATAATTCCATCTAAGAGATCGGTAATACTAACTATTATATATATATACACATATGATAAGAATGTAAATATAACGTGGTATATGTAAAAATATTGTTTTTTTTATATCATAGAAAGCAAACGAACTGGGTGATGTTATCACCACCGTCCACAGACACTTGCAGCAACAGAGAAGTCGCAAGTGTGTTGCCATCCTTTTCACACCTTTTACACACATATCATTTTTCACGCAATCCATCAAACATATAAACATAACATACTCAAAAGTTTAATTTGTAAATGGTATGCACAATATTTTTGCAGGCAATGACTGCGCACAGCTTAATCCCTTTTGCCTTCTCACTGGCCGGCTATTAGTCTAATGGACCGTCGGAGTTCCCAATCGAACGGATCCAGGTTCCAAAGAAAAACAAAAGGCTTGCCATTCTTTTTATTTTACTTTTAACGAAACATTACAAGATTTTTATTGTAAAAGTTACAAAGAATTGTATATTTCAGAATTCTTGTAACGTTTATATTCTATAATGAACATAATTTTTGCTTTTTACGTCTGATTCCATCACAAATGTTGTTATTGTGTATTGTGTAAATATCCATTTACATCTAAAATATGATCTATTGTTTGTAGGATAGATTCATACATTTTAGAATTGTGATCATGTTTTATTATTCTGTAAATAAATATATAAACATGAGAACGTAACTTTAAGGTAACAGCTATTTCATTACAAACTAAGCATAGCCTGAATTCTGATAACAGATGTTCATATTATCACATTATGTTAATAGCTGTTGTTTACGAGTTTAATCTCTTGAAAATGAATTTGTTGTCAGTTCAATTTTTCAGAAATTAAAAATTAACAGCAAACACTTGTCAAACAGCAATCACTTCAGTTTTATTTATGTAATGTAAAGTATCTGAAACCCGTTCATTTCGCTGTGCATTAAATAATTTTTTAATTTAAAAATAACGGGTAAGGGTCAAATCTAAAAAATAAGTAACTTACAAAAATCTACGAAAAATTCCGTATCCAATTGTCGTAGGAATATGACTGCTTTATCCATTTTTTTAAATTAAAAGTTTATTTAAAGCACAGCTGGGAGGACGCATTTCAGCTACTCTACAAATATAAATAAACTTGAAATGTCTGCTGTTTCACAAGTGTTTGCTGTTAATTTCTCGAAAAAACTGAACCGACAACAAAATAATTTTCACGTGATTAAACTCGCAGACGGCAACTATTAACGAAAATTGATGGACCTCTGTTATCAGAATTCAATAGCTCTCATTTCATCCAATTGTAGTGGCCTAATAACAAAATTTTTAGACACCACATATAGAAATTTCTACTCTGAATAAACAAACTATGTTTAAATCCAACAAGGTAGCTTAGGAGTAGGAATAGAACATATGTAGTATAATTTATGTTTAGTTGCTCCTTTGTAACGTCTAAACTATTTGAATATTAAAGATAGTTTGCAGTTGTTGCGTCTGCACTCAAATTTTGATATACGTTGCTGTACAATAACTTATTTTACTCTATGTATCACTAAAGTTCTGGAATTAGTAATCAATTGTATATGTAGAGTTCATCAAATGTTACTTTTCTTATTTCATTTTTGATTATCTGCGTTTATTACATTCATTATACCATTTTGTAGGTGGTAGAGCCACGCTGAAGCTATTATTGGTTTCAGGATGAATGGATCAGCTCGTCCGGGGTAGCATCACCCTCTCACAGAAAACCGACGTGAAGTAACAGTGCTTGCATTGTTGCGTTTCGTTCGGTCAGTGAGAGCGCCGGAGACTCATCTCTCCTCCCCTCTCCTCTAACCCCTCTCCCTTTTTCTCCATTCCCACAAACACCGGCTGGCAACGCACTTGCGTCTCCTCTGGGATTGTCAGTTGACCCGCATGTACGTTTGCCTCCTATATGATATAAAAAAAAATTGTTATAGGTTTTAGTATGTAAGAGTCTAGTCTGACTTGGACAGCGTAATAATGATACTCGGAATCTGTAACATAGACTGTTAACTGGTCAAACTATAGTTTAATTGATAGATTAAGATTTTAATAAATTTGTGAAACCACTGAAATAATTATTATTTTCTTTGCTCTTATTGAATCTCTAAATGAATTATGGTCGAATTTCGAGCACTAGACGGTCACTAGTAATGTTATAAAATTTACTAGTTTTATATGTAAGAGAGCTGTTCGTGCAACGGACGCGTATTTATTTATGGGCGACATCGGTCGGGCGGTGCCGTCGACGCGACACCATCGACTCGAGTGAGGTCAAGTGAGACGACGGGTCAAATTATTTCTTCCCGAGCTTTTTCAGAGCCACCCGTCAAGTGAACGCTCCCGGGAATGGTCGTTGAAGAATTCTATTTCAATTTTACGGAGGTTGCACTTTCGTCGGACATTTAAATTGAAATATTTAACTGTCAGCGATTTGATAGCGAAATTATATGAGATTCCACAGATAGCGCGAATTTTATCTTACTTTACAATTTAATAAGTGTCATTTTATATTTAACAACGAAACAATTTGTAAAGAATTTATTATACAAACGTTTATAACACAGTGGCAGATTTAGCAATAGGCAGAGTAGGCTGGAGTCTAGGGCGGCTTTTTTTAGGGACGGCAAATCTTAGGTTATATAGTTTTATGTCTTACATAGATTTAAAAGTTTCACATTTATAATCCTAGAAAGGACGGTATAATTAGGTAAATCGTGCACAAACAATAACGCTGTAATTTCATTGGCAGAAAAAATATAATTATGAACTAGGATATCAAATGGTAGAGGTCCTTAGGAACGGTAAAATTGGAATAGCCTACAGGCGGTAGACTTGTAAATCCGCCATTGGTATAATATATAAATCGTTTAATTATATATTACATTGTCATCAGGTCAAATCTTTTCTCAATCTGTAGTTGAAAAAAATTCTTTTTATTTCAATTTTTTTAATAAGACTTGTTACATTATAAAGTGATTTTGTTAGAGAACGTGTTCTTTTTACCCGAGAATGGTCGTTAAATTGTATTTCAGTTTTAAAGAGGTTGCACATTTGTCGTACATTTAAATTGAAATATTTAATCGTCAGCGATTCGATAATTTCGCTTATATGAAATTCCACAGATAGTGCGAATTTTATTTCTCTTAACACACAGTTCTCTAACAGACAGTTTAATGTGTAATTTTTTTAATTCAAAACTGTGTCACATAAATTCTTACTATTTACACATAAAAACACAATTTACGAATATTGGTGACCACGGAGAGTTATCGGATTTTTGTTAATTAACGTCACCATTGTCTTATCTTATAATGCACCAAACAGGCAAAGATTTGTGACGTCATATAGAAATACATGGATTTTAACTCACAAAAGTGAAATTCACAACGTTACAGCAATTAGTAAGTAATACGAAGTATGGTAGTTAAAGCTATCTATCACTATCGTGGGTTCAATTAAGAAGATACGTAGCATATAATGACGAAAGAAATTAAAGTGACGATTAGTACTAGGAATGGTTTTTTTTTTTCGAAATGTAAACGCTGTTGACCTGGAAAGGTCTTTACAACTTCACCGAACTATTGAGGCGAGCGCTGAAGGCACTCAGCCAATTTCTGATGTTTGGGCTACTAACTCAATGGTGCACGGCACACCTGGGCTTGGGCTGTCGCCTGTTTTGTGCAAAAATCGCGATCTATCTGAGTGTGTATAGGTGATGTGTGTGATGTTGTAGCAGTAATGTAAGGTTTTGTGTCACTGTATCGCGTGAGCAGCGTACTCAAGGGCTCCACGTCAAGGGAATGGACCTAGGCTTGAGCCGCTGCCGTGGGAGGCCTAATCGGGTGTGCGAGAGTGAAATTTACCCCCAGACCACGGCGGCGTGATCTGTGGTTACGCGGACGTGGGCGTGAACATGCTCTGCTTGGAGAGACAGGCTAGTACTGATCGTTCGCTGACGTTATTGAATTAGGAGGTTCGGTAAAAATGTGTCGCAGTCGTCTTCTATCAGCGTTGAGTACGGGTTCATAGTTCGCGGCGGATACCACTAAAGGGCTGGACTAGGTATGGAAAACTGTATATCATTATTACAACAATATCCAAACAATGACAATGGATTTTGATGATCATACGTTTTGTTGCGTAACCCAGTAAATTTAAATACTCAACTTTTTTTACTGTATTTATATTTTTTATTTAATTATCGAAATATAAATTAACTACAGTAACCTTTAGGTTACTTTACTTTAGGTTATGCATTATTCATATGTATATAGTAGCTTAATGAGTACAAAAAAGTATATTTATAAACAGTTCCCCAACAAGAACAAATTACCTTCACGGTGAATTAAATCATCTTAGATGTATGATATATTTGAATGTAACAAGACTTATTTCAATAGTGTGCAGGTACAAAAAGACAATTATTTAATTGATGAAGGCGTTACTTTGCGGAAATTTATCATTGAATATCGCAGTGGATGTTACTTCGCACTTCCGCATGATAGTCCCAAACAGAAGTGCAAAGTAACGTCAACTCTAATATTCGATATAATTATGTTATATGATTATTTTATAACGGAAATCTTATTTATAACAAATTATGGTTGAGATATAAACAATAATAATTCTTTTATTTATTTTTTTATTTAAATGAAAAAACTACAAGCATATGAAAAGATAACGACTATTGCTGTTACATTCTAACATTTCTTATAGCTTATTTGGATCGTAAAAGAACGAGACAGGTAACATTATTCTTCCGCCTGCCACGAGTGCGACGCTGAGGAGGATACCGCGCAGCACACTCTGTCTGAATGTGCTGCATGGGAGGTGGAGCGCCGCACTCTGGCGCTGGCGGTAGGAGAAGACTTGTCGCTGCCGAGCATGGACAAAACCACGCTCCTTTGTCCATGCTCGGCAGCGAGCAGGCATGGCGAGCAGTGGCCTCCTTTTGCGAGAAGGAGGCGGCAGAGAGGGCCCGCGAGGCGGACCCCCTCAGTGGGCGTCTTCGCCATCGGAGGACCGGCAGGAGGAGGCGGCGCTTTGCCCAACTCCTCCTGTCACCGTAGCCGGACCTGAGGGGATGTAGTCGGGGGGCTCATCCCCTCATTGCACAGGTCTGGCGGACGTGGGGGGGGGGCAGTTGGTGTCTGCCCAGCTGCCTCTCTATAGGTAGGAGCCCGGCGGCCACCTTCCGCTGGGCGGACCGTTAGGGCGGCTATCTAAGGGGAATAGCTTAGACCGATCCCTTGCCGCCCCAACATCACCGTCTGTCGGTACACCGTGGGGTTTTTGTCCGTGCGAGTCGAACATAAGCCACTCTCTCCCCAGGGAGGGTGGATATCCATAAGGGATTTCCCCACGTAAAAAAAAAAAAAAGTAACATTATTCTTGATTATAAAAAAAAATATTGTAATGACACAAACAGCTTTGGAAAATATCTCAAGGTATTGCAACGTCATTTTAAACTATATGATAGTATCTGCTGTTAATTAAATTTTGTTAAAGTTTTGAAATATTATGAATTCAATATATTCATTAGTTTTAATTATAACTAATTCAAATCTGTTTTCAGAAACAAATCTGAATGCAACAGAACAATGTTCATCAAATCATGAAAATATATAAATATATACGATATATGAAATCAATTAACTGTCGTTTATTGAAAATCTCGAAAGTTCCATCAAATAACGTTTTGTACGGAAATTAACGCAACTACGAGTCATCTGACCTCTCTGAGCTGGAATTCCCGTAATAACCTTTGATGTTCCGCCTTTCGTTTACAGCGGCGATTTTCAGACCAATTCCCGTTAGGTACTGTCGACTGCGTTTAAACGTGGACAATTTGTTCGTGAATAGTTTATATATAGTTCAGCTAGAGTTCACAGTAATCAAACGATTCAATTTTCACACACGCACTGAATAAAATGCTTTGTGAAATTTCGAAGTAATGAAATATAATTATCAAATTATTTACTATTTTAGAATATATTTTATACTTTATTATTTTCAATATTGAAATCCTTTTCCAGTTTAATTTTATAAGCACAGCATTTTTTCTAATTTTTATTTGTCTACGGAACTGTGTTTAATCTTACAATTTGAAGTTATGTATACTTTATACTTTAAAATTAAACACTTCGGGACGTAAACACAACTTACATTGTTGAAACGTTGCATGTGCGTAAGAAAACATAAAAGCAAAATAATTAAAACTAAAATTTAACTCACAAAGTACTCATTTACAAAAAATAAACACTAATACATACAAAAAAAGCAAAAAAGAACGCTTATAAAATTATAAAATAATAATATGTAAAATAACTTTAATTAATTACTGTAATGCTGGTTGAATTTAGATTTCAATGAGGCTAAAGGACAACAGAGAAACAAATCTATATCTTTTTGAATCTTATTATATGACATTCGATAAATGGGAGAATCTGACCCACGTTTTTGTTTTTTTTTTTTTTCATATAGGAAGCAAACGAACAGGCGGGTCACCTGATGTTAAGCAATCATCACCGTCCATAGACACTAGCAACACCAGGGGAGTCGCAAATGCGTTGCCAGCCTGTGTTTTGGGAGAATGGGGTAAAAGGAAATGGGGAGAGGAAAGGGTAAGGGGGAGATAAGAGGAGAGGGGAGAAGATGCAAGATATCCTCCGGCGCTCAGTGACCGAACGAAACGCAGCAGTGCAAGCACTGTTACTCCACGTCGGTTTTCTGCGAGAGGGTGGTACTACCCCGGGCGAGCCGACCTATTTGTGATAAAACCAATAATAGCTTCAGCGTGGCTCTACCGCCTATAAAAGTTGGTTCTGGATTGTAGTAAGGTAAAGGTTTTTCGGTTACATAAGCAACTTGAAGACCGAGGAACACAAAAGGACAGTCTTTTGAATATTGCCGGAGCATCTACATTATATTATGCATTTAACTGTATCCTAACATATTATAAAAGGCAACGTATGTCTGTACTTCTATCCGTTAGTATTTTTATAACCTGAAAACTTATTCTTTAATTTATGGCACCGTGTGTAAGCAATACACAATTCCGCCAATGTCATGTAGATTGTAGATACAGAGTGTGCGCTGTCTGTGCCAGATAGTGTCATAAACGAAGGCAACCGAGTTAAAAAATGTAATTCAAAAACGAAAATAATTAATTTTGTATTGAGACCGAGTTATTGTGTTTCCCACAGATGTAATTAAAGGCAAACTTAGATATGTTTCGGTTAAAAAATAGACAATCTGATTAAAGTTTAATTTTGTTAATTTTAATAAATAATGACAATACATGCAAAATTAAAGGGTTGTTATTCACTAAAGCTAAGATACACGTAAGGTTAAAAAAACTACGGAATTTATTCAGATGATCGTTTGAAATGAACATTTCTTTATCCGTGTTGCCCGAGAATTTTGGTAGTAGAACTTACTTATATTTATACATTTTTTTCTTACCTAGACTACGAAAACGTTATATATGTTTATGTTATATTTTTAGCTTCTCGCTTACCTTGAAACGGCTTGTTTATTTTGTATTACGGCAACACGTTCAACAGGGTAGGTACGCATCTAAAGAGGAAATTTCATGCGCCAACGAGCGCTAATGTTTTTATTGAGAACGTATAGGGGTAAAATTGGATCCGTTTATTTTTACTGCCTCCCTGTATATACACTGATTTTACTACGCTATTAATATATGAAACGACAACATAATCTGTCTATACATATAATAAAAACGAAGAGTATGTATGTAATGTCAAAATAATAGTTTTTTTATAGAATGGATATGAAAGTGTAATCGCTACATATAACAAATAACATTTTTTTTCCGTCAGTTTTTTTCTGAGTTCTCTCCCTCACGGCTGAACGGTTTTGATGGGAATTTCATAGGCAGATAGCTAAAATTATAAAGAGTAACTTAGTCTATTTTATTTCAGACCAGCTATTACCCGAAAGTTCGTCTAGACTGTAATATCCACAACGGTATAAGACCAATTTTCACGGGACTTTCACTGGTAGATAGCTGATATAAGGAGTAGCCTAGAGTGTGTTTTTTTATACTGGTTGTTGGCCGTGACTTCGTCTGTGTGTAATTCAGTAAAATATCTTGTTCTACATAAATGTAAACAAAAGGCGCGCGCTGGAGTAGTTAGTTTATTATAATGAGGGGTTGAACAGCTATTTGAGAAACAGTAATACCCAAGAGATTGAGCTGTCAATAATTCAACAAAGATATTGTACGCAACTACTAATATGCATATTAATGACTAGCCTCTGCCAGCAACTTCGTTAGCATGGAACAATTACTTTGGGCTAATGCTAACACGCAGCGGACGCTCTCAAGAGGAAAAAAACTCCGATTTTTAAACATTCGTTATTGCTGCTCTGCTCCTATTGGTCTTAACGTAATGATATATTGCCTATAAATATTCCCGATAAATGAGCTATATAACGTTAAAAGAATTTTTCAATTCAGACCTAAAGTTCCTGAGATTACCCCCTACAACGTCACAAACTCACAAACTTTACCTTTGTATAATATTAGTATAGATAAGTATTTGCAACATATGGCAACAATAATAACTGTAAAAAATTAAAAAGCTGAAAATAGAAACCAAGTAATTACTTTTTTTATAGTCGCAAAATCTTAATTATAATTAATTATTAATAACATTTTAAGACATATTGTCGGATAATGTGTAGCTTAAAAAATTTAATTAGTTTCTTACATAGTGTAAATGAGTGCTGAAAGAGTTAATAGTGTGCTAAAATGCCAAGTAAAGTGCCGAATATAATAATACTAACAGGTAGTTACATATCTAATATACACGTTACATTTTACTGTAGGTCGCGTGTGTGTAATTCTTCATTTTCTTACAATTTTACATTTCCCTAAGACAATTTCAAAAACGGGTACAAAAAGCCGCGAGCATGAGCTAGTGTGGAATATAAAAATAAATTATCTTTCAAGATAAATACGATATTACTGTATAGAGTGAGTACGTAATTTTATATTTTATGAGACATAGAACATTCACAGGAGGTATTGTAATAACTTGTTTGTAGAAAAACAGATATTGATCTTTCATGTACATATGTTTTATTTATCTCAAAGAACCACCTTGTAAAGCATTTATTGAATGTATTTATTTATTGGTTGTAAAACCTTACGAGATATATTACGAGTTATCATAAAGATCTAAATAAATTACTACTTTTGTTAGGCCCATGGAGTGGTAAAATTTTCGAACATTATGAAATGTTTACAAATTAGCTTTTCTATTTTAATCAAGGCAAATCACTGTACCTTTTTTTCCGGAATGAAAACGCTGTTGACCTGGAATAGTCTTCACAGCTTCACCGAACTATTGAGGCGAGCGCTAAAGGCACTCCACCGATTTGGGTTGTTTGGGCGACTTACTCAAGGGTGCACGGCACACCTCGGCTTGGTCTGTCGCCTGTTTTGTGCAAAAATCGCGACCTATCTGAGAATCACTGTACCCTTTGCTACCAATGCATATCTAAATTATAATTAAAAAATGAAGTGTCTGTTCATATCTGGTCCATCTTTATACGGCTTTTTTAAAACTTTTACTTATAGATGGACTACTTTGTAGTTTATTATTCTCTTGGTTCGACTGTGTAAATTTAGAAGAAATCATAAAATATGACATATTTAAAATAGGTAAAAGAGTTTTTTCTCTCGAACTGACTACGCTAGTGATTTAGCAAGGTCTTAACAGTTTCACCGGACTACTGGTAAAAGAGGTTAAGTAAAAACAGTTTAGTGAGTAAGAAGATAGTTTGTCAGTAAAGATAAAAATTCAACTAAAATAAAAAAAGGCCCACTATCAATGGAGGTAAAGTAGATATTTATTAAATTCAAATTAAGTATAATCTAATCGACCGAATCAGATTAAAATGCACAACGAAGAGTGATTCCTTAAAATATTTTTTTTTCGAACTGATTATTAGCTATTGACCTAGCAAGGTCTTAACAGATTCACCGGACTACTAAGGCGAGCGCTTGCAGCACTCAGCGGATTTTATTTGAGCAACTTGCTCAAGGGTGCACGGATCACATCGGCTCGGGCTGTTGCCTGATACATGCAATTCGCAACCTATTTGAATTAAACTTTAAAATAAATTTATTAGCTATTTTATGCATTACAGTTATTTTTTATCTTGATTGACAAAATATTGTTTTTATGCTAATTTTCACACATATTTTTGTGTACTATATACATTGATTCTCATTGGAGTCAGGATATGTCAAGACTTGGATGTTCGTCATCTTGTTCTTTTGTGTCGCTATGGTTAGGTGAAATTAGACTTGCGAAAAAAGGACAACGTGAACTCGCCTTGGGCGAGCGCGGTGCATTTAGTACGAAACCTTTTTAAAGTAAGTATTTAACACGTATTTAACTTTTTTGTAATATCACCGAATGTGTTTACCATCTCATATCGGGTCGTTATTTGACATCAGAGGAGACTGTAGTCAAACGTTCAAGGTAATAAATAAAAGAAAAAGAAAACAAAGGAATGGATATTGCCTAGTGTTTAATAGATACAAATTACGCCCGACGTAATCCATAACCAGTGTACAGAAATACACCTAATGTAAATATGTGGTAGTTAAATTAAAATATTAAATTAAAACTCAAACATGCAAGTAATCTGTTACCGGTGTACACAGTGGGTTTGCGTTACGTAATTAATGCGCTTCGCTGGTCCAGGATATGCATACCGCTGCACGTTGAGATCATGAATCATTTTATATGCATTGGTTATTTTCAGAGTGCGAGGCGAACCAACAAAAAGGCACGAAGATAAAAGGCCGTCGGTGTGGAGGCTGAATGAGAAACGAAAATGTTTCCGCTCTGCATACAGACTCTACGTTCGTTGTATTTTTTTTTTTTTGTATTCATTTTACACGATGGATCTATGTTTTTCTCTTCAATGAAAATGTTTTTGTTGGCTACTGTGGATGTTTGGGAACTGAAAGTTGTAATTACACTTTCACGTTTCGAATTAGTTCAGTTGATAAAGACAATTTTATTAAAATAACAGACATTCGTATAAAGTACCAAATAACAAAATCAAAGTCCAAATCAAAAATTCTTTATTCAGTTTAGGCCCTAATAAGGCGCTTACGAACGTCAAAAACTACCACCACCTATAACATTCGTAAAATACCAATTCCTAAGTACATTACCCCAATTAGATGATAGATAACTTTGTATCTTACAAATTTTTGTAATTTATAATTCATATTATAATTATAGTATAATTTTAATATTTGCATATAGTTTTTGGCACAGCTAGTACGAATGGTTCTTTGGCAACTAAATTAACGAATTTTTTATCTGTCGAAATTTTATTTCATTTAATGTTAGGTTTATTAATTTAAATATATAAAAATAAATTGCCGATGAGGGTGAGGGGAGGGGAGTGTAGGTGGGCCTCCGACGCTTTCACTGACCGAACGAAACGCAACAATACAAGGACTGTTACTTAACGTCGGTGTTTTTATGGGTCGGGTAGTCCTACCCCGTGCGAGCCGACTCATTCATGCTGAATCCAGTAATATCTTCAGCGTGGCTCTACTACTGTTAGTTGCAATTCGTCGTACTATAAGAGAAAGATTTGTTTTCATTTCTTTCGTCAATACATCCGAGCGAAGCCGACGCGAGCAACTAGTCTGCAATACATATGAGCACCGAGTATATAAAATAATCTTACCAATTGTGTTCTTTAAATGAAAATCTCATTACGAGTGATTACATTATCAGCATGACTAACATCAGAAAATTTCCTCTTTGATATAAAGAATATATACGAGTATTACTTACTATAGTACCTATAAAGCAACCAAATAAAGGAGCACGTATCCCACAGCGGGCTATAAATGCATCGTCATAACCATAAACTGACCGAGTAATAAGGCGGTCGAGCGTTTGCATTAATCCCACATGTGACCGATGGGGGTGTACTACGGACCGACCACACTTATGAGATTAAAATTAGTAATTCAAAGTACACTACACTATATTATACAACGCGGGATTTAGATACAATTAGTTGATATTAGTTATTTAGTTATAACTATATTAACCGACACGTGTTAATTTAGAAACTAAACAACAAACTCAATTTAGATCTACCATAGAATTTTTTTAAGTGTTAGAGACACGCTGAAGCTATTACTGTTTTCAGCATGAACGGGTCGGCTCACTCGCGGTAGCACCACCGTTTCACAGAAAACCGACGTGAAGTAACAGTGCTTGTATTGTTGCGTTTCGTTCGGTCAGTGAGGGCGCCGGAGACCCACTTGCCCTCCTCTCCCATCTTGTCTCCTCTTTCCCTTTTCCCTATTCCCCCAAACAAGCTGGCAACACACTCGCGGCTCCCCTGGATGTCTATAGACGATGGTGATCACTTACCATCAGGAGACCCATTTGTTCGTTTGCCTCCTATGATTTAAAAAAAAAATAAAAAATAGTTAAAATAAAATCAGAATATATTTTATTCAATTTAGGCCCTGAAAAGGCGCTTATGAACGTCCAAGCTACCAAATAATGTACAATAAAACAGAAAAATAACGAATTACAAAAAGAAATATCGTAGAGGCTTATTCAAAAATATCAAACTTATAACAAACAGTTTCATGAAATTTACAAACTTTGAATAACCATTAATAATATTTTATGTTAGAACTAGCTGTTACCCGCGGCTTCGCACGCGTTTTTTTTAATATATTAAATAAATTTAAAATTGTGATTACACATCTAGTGTAAATTACAATAATACTATTTCAAAAATATTTGTATCACACGCACATCATCTACTGTAACAGGTAACGTGTACATTATGTATGTGAATACTAATAGTGTATCGAATGGGATGGGATTATGATCAGCCACATAACTGGAATTTTAAACTATATGTCACCCTTAGTGCTCACACTATATAAGAAAATAATGAAAATATGAAGCTACACATTATCGAATAATATTAAATAAAACAGCTAATTAGTTACTTATTTGCCCGTAGAATTCCCGTTCAAATATTACTTGTAGTCCGGTGAAGCTGTTAAGCGTAGTCATTTCTAAGAAGAAGAAAAAACATTCAAATAGGGCCAGTCGTTTCGGAGATTACCCGGAACAAATAAAAAAAACAGACATATCGACAGAGTTAAAAAAAATCATGTTTGTAGCATCACAGATTTTATTCACCAAACATAATTCATTTTAATATAAACTACACTCACTTTACTTTTATAATACGTAATATATCACAAATAAAAAATTGGCAACAAAACTACTGTAGAATAGAGTTTTTTAAGAGTGTTTGGCGGGATTTCAGTCTGTCAGGTAGTGGATTTTATATTTTTTTCATAATATTGTGTTACATGATTCGTGTAGAAATTGGTTGCGTATTATATAATATCGTTCGTTTATTTTGCATAAGTGAAATGAATGAAAAATAAAACCACGAAGCATTAATTCTATGGTCTTGAAGATTAAGAAGATAAAAAATTACGTTATATTATGTAGAGGATTCGGCGCTTATACCTTTACATTAACTTGGACATAGAAGAAAACTAACTATATTGACAACTTCAGAATTGGCTGTATGGATTAATTCCTTCGACTGTATTATTGGACGAATATTATTACTACTAAACTTTCTGAATAACAACCCAAAATAAACTTAAGAAATGTTTGCGATATAAACGTAACACGTATAATTAAAAATCGAAAACAAAACTAACGTAGAATAAACTTTTGAATAGGAATACAAAATAAACCATGAAAATATTTTTAATAGAATGTTATCGCGTTACCATGGCAACGCGTATAATACTGACATTAACACGCAGCGGAATTTTTTTTTTTTTATTGTAGCTCGGCAAAGTGACTGTACAATGCCTGATGGTAAGCATAGTACAATCCAAAAACAGTGGCGACCACCGAGAGACATACTATCCATCGCTGGTCACCGCTGTCATGCCGGCCTGCGTAAGTGTCTCTTCACGTTGCGCTTGAAGGACCCCATGTCATAGGAAGGAGGAAACACACTGGCCGGGAGATTGTTCCACAGCTTCACGGTACGGCAAAGATAGGACGTAGCGAACTTTTTAGTTCGTGCCCAGATAGGATTCACCGTAAAACTGTGGCTCCGAAGACCAGCGCGAGTAGTACGGTTATGAAAAGGAGAGGAAGGGATAAGTTTGAATAGCTCATCAGAACACTCGCCATGATACAGACGGTAGAACACGCTCAGTGAGGCAATGTCTCTGCGCAACTGAAGCGGCTCTATAGATTCTGTAACGTCTGTATCATTGACTATGCGGACAGCCCGTCTCTGCAACCTGTCCAGGGTATCCAAAAGGTACTTTGCCGAACCGTCCCAGAGGTGCGAGCAGTATTCTACGCAGGGCCGAACTTGTGCCTTATAAAGAAGATATAGTTGTTCAGGCGTGAAAAACCGTCGCACCCTGTTCAGGATACCGAGTCTCCGAGACGCAGTGGAGATCACGCTCTGGATATAATCCCTGGGATTGAGGTCGCTGCGAATATCTACGCCTAAGATATTGAGACTGTCTCGCATTGCGAGCGAGACGTTCTGAAGAGTTGGAAGGGGGGTGAATGGGGATCTTTTGCAGGTAAACGCGCATACCTGTGTCTTGTTGGCATTGAACTCAACCAAATTACTTGTTCCCCAATTTGATAAGTGAAGCAAAGATTGGTCAAGTTCAGTGACTAGTTCCTGCCGTCTCTTTTCTGTTTCTCCCTGACTGCAAGAAGGCTTGCTGTAATATAACATGTGGATGGTACTATCGTCTGCATAGCAATGAATATGGCCTAAAGGCAACATATCATTGATATGCAGAAGAAACAGAGTAGGTGAAAGTACAGAACCTTGTGGAACTCCAGCATTTACTGACATGAGCTGCGAATCATGTCCTTCGACAATGACACGAATTCTGCGCTCATGCAGAAAGCCAGAAATCCATTTGCATAGGTTGTCAGGGAGTCCATACGCCGGAAGCTTCGAAAGAAGACCACGGTGCCAGAACCTATCGAAGGCCTTGGCAATATCGAGACTGATCGCCAAGGCCTCACCGTGCTTGTCAATTGCCTCCCCCCAGCGGTGCAACACATAAGCTAGAAGATCACCCGTTGATCGGTTTTGGCGAAAACCATACTGCCGATCGCTAATTAGCGAGTGATCTTCCAGATAGCGGACAAACTGGGTGTTAATGATCCGCTCCATGATCTTGCACAGCACTGAGGTTACGGCAATTGGACGGTAGTTGTTAGGATCTGACCGATCCCCCTTCTTGGGAATCGGTTGAACATTGGCTTCTTTCCAAGCTCGAGGCACGACACCAGAAAAGCTTCCAAAGTAGCCCGATTTTGAGACATTCTTCATTAGTGCTCAGCTCCTTTTGGTTTTAACCTGATGATATGTAGCCTATAGCCATCCTCGATAAATGAGCTATCTAACACTAAAAGAAACTTTTAAATCGGATCTGTAGTTCTTGAGATCATAGTGTTCAACCAAACAAACAAACTCTTCAGCTTTATATATTAGTATAGATTATGTAGATGACATTTCGATGAAAAAAATAATGTACATACATAACTTCTCATTAAATACATTCGATCAATATAAAAAGGATTCCTTGGTTTTAAAAATACATACTTTCATACGAGACTTATAAAAATATTACATAAAGTGTATACTTTTTAATCAAGAAGAATAAAACTCAATGAATTATATCGTTAAATGGAGAAAAACTATTTTTCCATTTATTGTTAATTTTATAATCGCATTTTAACAATGAAACACTTTTTCCAATTATTGAAGTAAAACTTCTTTAGGCGCGATTAGGAAGTAACTGTACGGCAATGCAACGGAAGTTTGTTACGGCAATATGACGTTACCTTACTGTACCATCCGGTTTTTAAATCTGTTTGGAAAATTGTTGAAAAAGATATTAATAAAAAATATTAAATTGAATAATAATAAAAATCATACATTAGAATTAATTATATAGGCACGCGACCGTGCTGCCATTAGGTATCAATCAAATCAAAATACTCATTATTCAATTTAGGCCTTGAAAAGGCACTTATAAACGTCAAAACTACCACCGGTTTGGAATACAATCCAGTCATCGAGAAGAACCGGCAGGAAACTCGATCTGGTTTATCTTTTCATAATACATTTTTTTAAATATAATTACAACATATTAGGTTACATTCGTTTTTGGTGAATGCACAGAGAGAGGCCTCACTTCCAGACGTCGCCATCGTTCACATATTGATCCACCGTGAATTAATTTAGACTCGATTGACAAAACACTTGAACTTAGTATCTGGCAAGTCAGTAATGTGTTTTGAGACTTTATTATAAAATCTAACACCTTTACTTAAAAAACTATTACTGCTCTTAGTCAGCCTAATACATGGAGTGGCCAGTTTGTTATTATTTCTAGTATTCACATTATGTCGGTCTTTTACTAAATCCACATTATCTAAGTTTTTGCGAACGTATATTAAATTCTCAAGAATATATTGGGGGGCAGAGGGCAATCTAAGTAACAAATAAAATCATAGCTTCATTATCTGTAGTATCATCTATCAGCTAATTTGAAACTTAAATGACCAATTTTACTTCAATCGCGTGTGAAGGTTACACGCTCTCATTTTTTTCTTCAGCTCCGTATATATATGAAATAAACTCATTTCTCTTCGCATATCTAACCACTCAGTTCATATAAGGGTATATATTTTCACAAAATAGTTTACTAAATATTTATTAGCTTATTAATTTTAATATTCATTCATTATTCAACCGTAATTACTAAGTAATTTAAAATATGCAACTCAGGTACAACTGATTATGCGTGATCACGAACCTGACCCATCGAGAACTGTGGCAACGCTGTTTCTATAGGAGTATATATGCGTTCTATATATATATACTACGCTTCCATGTAAATATACCAAACAATGATGCTACAATTCCAGTGCGATCAATCACAGGCGTGATGTATGAACGTCGGTATCAAAGAAAGAACTGAATCACTGCGAACGCTATGGAAGATACAGCTGAAATAATATACTCACGTCGCACAATAGAAAATGATATCTCCGTTTACAATATCAATTAATGATGTCTTTTTTGTTGTGTATCGTTAGTTACGATAGCCGCAAACTATAATTAGAAAGCTTCTGAGATTGTTTATTCGTTTGTTAGAATCAACGCGCTAATATCTAAAACTACCACTAGAATTAGAAAAAAATATCTTCGCATTTTATAATGTACTAGCTGATGCCCGGTGCTTGTTTATTGTCTTAATTATATATTTTTTTAAAAGAAAAAAAATAAAGCAAAGACTTGAGCCGTCACGAGACGCCTAGCAGATGTGAAACATTAAAATTGTTTTGTATAAGTTATATGCATAAAAGAACAGATTACGACAGGAATCAGTTATGGCATAAGGAAAAGTCAAATCTAAAAAAATTACTAATTAGTTCCATGAAATAATGACTATTTTTATTATGACATAAATATTCAAAAATTTTCTTTGTAAACAATGTTATCCGCTTACTTCCACCACCTTGCACGCATACGCACCGATTGCCCCTCTTAATCCATCACTAACGTATAATGCTTATATAAATCGCATTTCCTTAAAACTGTAATCTGATATATAAAAATCTCGTGTCACGATGTTTGTGGTTGACTCCTCCGAAACGGCTTGACCGATTTTTATGAATTTTTGTATGTTTGTGTTTGTGTATGAGAATAGGTCTTAAAGTATATTTCATACAGGTAAGTAATTAAGGTAGGCATAACCAGATTTTTTTTTTTTTGACAAACGATTCTTAGAAGCGAAACAATTATGATACAAAGTATAGACCAGAAAGTACCTTAAGCCAGAACGAAGCAATAGTGTGGGCAGGCATCATAGCGCAGCGCGAAGTATTGGGGACCGAGGTCGTGTTGGTTACAAGACCAGAACATACCATTGCTGTAAAAAGTCGAAATTTAAATGCCCATATTCGTGCCGATCTGGTACTTAGTGGACTTTATACGTAGCAATCGTGATTTATACTGAACATGTATTACTTAACTAAAAAAAAATAAAATTTTAATCATTCTATAGGAGCGAAAATCATTTGTACAGCTAGTGACATAGAAAGGTTAGAGTGTCATTTAAAGAATTAGGAAGTATGCGAACTATATATTGCTTCTTCTATTTTATTTTTGGCAACCAGTCTTCTACATTATTACTGCCATTTTCGAGTGTGTAACGATATTACAATTTTCTTGATATAATTTTAAACTAACTGATGGTGGCCATCTTGTTAGAACTTTAGTGGGAGTTTTTATGGCAAGTCAGAATCCATGCTCCGTAGTATTATTTCCGATCCACTTCACTTGTGCACAATAACTAAACTATATTATGTATAACACCACCAATACTACATAATATAGAGTCAAATAATACAAGATTATGAATAAAATATAGAGTCCACTATATGACATTCCAAGATCCCACCATAAGCCCCGAACTATGTTTTTTTTTTAACTTTATTTTTGGTAATCAATCTTTCAGATTATTACTGCCATTGTCGAGTAATCAACAATATTACAAGCGTCGTACGATCATTACAATATCAAGCGTCGTGTCAATCAATATTCTAACAAGATGGTGGATCTCTTGTTAGAACCCTCCAGGGAGTTTTTGTGGCACCTCAGAATTTCATGCTCCGTGGTATTATTTTCCATTCACTTCACTTATGCACAATAAACTAACCATATTACATAAAACACCACCAACTTTATACAATATAGAGTCAAGAAACACAAGATTATGAATAAAATATAAAATCCACTACATGACAGACTGAAATCCCGCCAAAAACTCAAACTATGTATTTATTTTACCGAATACCATGAAGTATTAACTATAGAGTATACAATAACTCTGGTATTACATAAAAATCAACGAAAGAAAATTAAGGAAATTTTGGTAACGTAGACAGAAATTTTCGAAATGATAGGAGTATAATAGTAGCGATATCGAACACCACCTCGATAGGTTAATTCTTACAATAATCCTGAGATTTGGTGGAAAAAATCGGCGTAATAAAACGTTTTCCATGAGGAAAGTTTTTACGGTATCCATTTTACAAAAATCACTTCTAGGTGACACGCTAAGCTAGATTTTATCGTTATTAGGATTTATATTACAATTTAGCAGTACCTCGTTTTGAGAAGCCACGGGCACTTGTGTGCACTTATATATAAACAACCAAACATTATATCATATTAAATCATACCAAGAACACTAAATATGACTATCGAAATCACAAAGAAGTATTTTATAGAAATTCATGTCTTTTTAACACATATTTGTCAAAGCATAATATAATATAAGCTACATATTACAAAATATTAAGTAAATACTTATTAGGAATATTATAGACGAATAAAGATGTGATTGTTCTCCTTTTACAAAGTTGAACTACATAGGACCCGTTCGATTGGGAGCTTCAACGGTCCATTAGGCTAATAGCTGGCCAGTGAGACGGCAAAAAGAGATTAAGCCGCGCTCAGTCATCGCCTTTCGTTACAGCTATTAATTGATAAGCGAACTTCTGAATAGAATTACTTTAAAAGTACGGTGTCCCATATTTTCTGGACTTCTCAAAAGATTTCTTAAGAAATTTTATCTTTAAACTTCTATGTCAGTACAGAAAATTATTTTACTGGAACAAACCCTTAGACCATTTTTATCTAACTCCAGTTTTTAATTTGATACATTATATTTATGGATCGTAAATATTACCGAGAAATATTGAAATTTAAAATTATATATGAATTAATAATATAAACGACATCAATAACAATCGCCAATATAGAATTAATTAACTGTTTTATATGCATTTTCAAACATTTGCCTAACATAATATAATACAACTATGCCAGATTACAACTAACATTCCAACAATATATTGAAATTTACAGTTTATAGCAAGTCAACAAGCGTCATTGTTACAATACCGGGCATTTTTGTGGCTGTTTGCCCGCGAGCCTTTGCCATTGAGATAGAAAATGATTCTACGCATGCGCCTGCGACTAATGAACGCCACCGCGCCGTCGACACGCACCAACGACGCAACGCACGCGCCTCTTTCTATGTATTTCCTGTGTTTTGTGTTGTAATTTGTGAACATATTACTGTACTTTTTATTAGGATAAACTGTTGGCCCAAATGATATTACTAAAAAGCTGTAGATACGTCATATGCGCTTCGACAGCGCTTTGTTAAAACCTGGCTAACTTACTTTTGACGGCTTCCCCATAAATCCGCCTGTATCTAAGCAACATTTAACTATTTGTTTTTCATCATCGATATTGAGAGTATGCCATCTTAATTCCACATTTTATCTAAGACACTGTGGCGTTACAAGATCACTTTACGTATGTGTGCGTTATCGTGCCGTGAGTAGATGGACCATTTCTGTAATACGAAGCACACATCTCTCATAAGTTATATTTAAATCAAATTATACACAATTCATTTCATTATTCTACCAATTTCAACAAACAATATCGGTCAGAAAAGATATGCTAATGAGATAATACATACACTATAAAATATCTAAAAACCGATCAATGATACCAAAATATCAGCTTCGATAACGAATTTCTAGAAGTATCAATGAATATAAACTAAATAATACTCGTCAATATAATAAATATTATTAGACAAGTTTGACTGTGCAAATAATCTTGAACAATTCGATGTCATTCACATATTAGCTTAGTTGTTTATTACTTATCCTGCGGGAGTCATTTATCTAAAATTTTGAAGCCTACTGCAATATAACATAAATTATTCGGTACGACAATATCTAAGGGCCATTGAAAATTATTTATTGGTTTATTCTGAAAAATTAAACCTCAAAAGACTTACATTTTTCAAAATAAAACGTGATCCAATTTACAATATGCCTTGCGATATTTCAGATTTGTTACGATCAAGTTTATTACGAATTGGAATCGTTTCAATGTATCCCTCGAGATGGAGCCGTCGACCTTTTCATCTCTGATTCCTTTCATCGTTTATGATAAAGTGTCACGTTTCAAAGAAAGTTATGTGCTTACCGAGTAATAAACGATAGTAATATTTTAACATCGTACTATTATTTATGTACTAACAATTAATACGGCCTTTTTTCTACTAATTATAAATTTTATTCGATACAAATGTTAGTAATGGATACGTCGGATTATATGGGATTTAAATATGTTTTTTATAATATTTAAGATTCGGAATTTGTTTACAAATTCCGCAGAAGATAAAAATAGTAAGATAATCAAAGAACGTACAGTTTTATATTCTTTTATAGCTACTCTCAGTACTGGTTTGTATGACCAACAAAATTTGTCTATTTAAGAATAACTAACTTCTGCTCGCGACTTTGTCTTTGTGGAATAGTTACTTTAGGCTAACGCTAACGCTAGCCGCTGTCGGCTGAACCCAGGAGAAAAGGGGTGGGGAACTGGACTCGCATTGACTGGATTCGGTGGGCTGGGAGGCATTATTGCGACCGGGCTGCCTCAGCCAGGTGCGGCGTAGGAAACGCCTGTCGCCAGGGGTGTCGTGGAGCTTGCTCGCCCTACCCCTAGATATTCCCCTAGTGCAGCGTAGGTTGTCGTGGAGTTTTAGGCTAACGCTAACACGCGACGAAAGCACTGAAAAGGAAAAAGAATCCAATTTTGAAATACTATTCATTAGTGCGCCGCTCCTATTGCTCCTATTAATAGCTTTCTCAATAAATGAGTTATCCAACACTGACAGAATTTTTCAAATCGGACCAGTGTCCTGAGATTAGCGCGTTATACCACACAAACAAACCTGCCAGCTTTATAATATTAGTATAGATAAGTAAGAGCTTAGCACTCGAGTGTAGCTAAAACTTAAACTATGAAGTAAAACTGAATATGGATGTCAATATTATTTTGACAATAATCCAATTAGAATATCAGTGTTATGTTACTCCCACACGCGTATGTTCCCACGAAGTTTTCGTAGTCCGGTGAAGCTGTTTAGACCTTGCTAGGTCAATAGCGTACTCAGGTCGAAAGAAAACCTACCAAGTTTTGTCTATGTTCGCAATAAATGTAGGTGTAGGCAGACATTACTGTCGTGGGTTACTATGACTACTAGTACAGACACGGCATGATAACTGAGCCTGCAGTTTTTCCACGCATCAAACGAACTTGGAGTTTTTTTTTATAATATTTATTCGAATGATAAAAGTGTGAATGAATTTTAAGCGCCTTTATCGGATTATTTACGATTACATTTTCGCGCAATAAATAATCGATGGTTCGTCACATAGGTATGAGAATAGCATATGAATTAAATATCTCGTTTTACTACATTATTTATATTACAAAGCATTTGGAATGAATAATGTCATGTGTAATATGAAAGAGGTAGTCAATGATCTTAATTTTCCCAGTTCATTAAATGATAACGCATGTTTATGAATCTGCATGAATAATATAAGAAAATATACAATTTTATTTCACTTTACTTTTTATCAGTTCGTTGCAAATTCCAACCGCAAAGAATCTAATAAAAAGTTTTTAACATGAACTTGATTAAATTTCGAATAGTCCAGTATGTTATTACAACCGGTTATAAACCTCATCAAAGACATTCCTCTTTAGTTTGTTTATTTTACATTTCATATTAAAATTTAGATATTTCATTTTGAGAAAAAAAAAATGTCGCCTTTTTTAACAGAAACATGAAATATTATTGCTTAATAGAAATAAAAGACGAATTAATTTAGAGCTGGGAGATAGTAAGCTAACAAAGAAAAGAATGTTGAAAACATATGGTAAGTTACATAAATAAAAATAAAATACACAAATAAATTAAAAAAAGCTATCGTAAAACATAGGACGATATTTATTTCTATTTTTTAAAGCTAAAAATCCTAACTAATATTATAAATTCGAAAGTAGGTCTGTTTGTTTAATTGTTACGCTTTCACGCCGTAACTACTAAACGGAACATCATGAATTTTTGCTTATACCTTATGAGCCATCCAAAAAAGATCACTATTTCCCAGGAATAGGTCAAACAAATATTAACGCGAGCGAACCTGTAAGCAAAAACTAGTGTTTAAAACTAAATTTTGTAACGTATAATACATTTATTTATTTTAAATAATAGATAATTTATTTTAACAATATGTAGAAATGAGCATTTCTCTATTTATCCATTATATACGTATGTAATTGTTCTCATCGTACCCACAAAGGTTTCTGAATTAATGTCACTATTTTACAGCAGTTTGTGAGGGAGTCTTCTCATTACGAATATAAAGGGCATAAAATCTCAGAAGAAACCTTTAAAGTTCTTGTAATTAACAGAAGCCCTGTTTTTATCGCTGAAATATAAAAAAAAACATGACGTCTGAATGCAAAATCACTACAAAAAAAATGTTATAAATAAAACCAAGACTGGTTAGTAAATAATTAAACCGCAATATAAGATTTTAAAGATCCGTGAACATCATTGTTATACGTTGCTTGTAACATTTATTATAAGCTCTCGTATTAATATTATATCTTGCAAGATTTACCTAGGGACCCTCTAAATTTGAGTTGTTGCCGACGATCCCTTAATTTCATGAAACATGCATTGCCCGGCCGCACTCTGTTCATTTTCTAACTTTGATTAGTGGAGCCTGTATCAAAGGTATATTTGAATTTAGTTAACATGACTTTTAACCTTTGTACTGCGCATATCTATACTAATATTATAAAGAGGTAATGTTTGTGAGTTTGTGACGTTGTGATGTTGTGACGTTGTAGGGGGTAATCACAGGAACTACTGGTCCGATTTGAATAATTCTTTCAGTGTTATATAGCTCATTCATGAAGAATAGTTATAGGCTAAGACCAATAGGAGCGGAACACAGATGAAACATGTTTCAAAATCGGGATGTTTTTTCCTTTTGAGAACGGGAACGAAGTCGCGGGCAGAGGCTAGTCATTATATAACTTTAATAATTAATTTCAAGAAAATAAATCAAAATTTGAATACATTTAGTTTAGCGTTTCAACACGGCTTCGTATGGAAGTATTAACTAAGACAATAAGACCAAATATTTTCTTTGCATTATAACAATATTTTGAAATAGTAATTGTAGGTGGTAGAGCCACGTTGAAGCTATTATTGGTTTCAGTATGAATGGGTTAGCTCGCCCGGGGTAGTACCACTCGACCCACAGAAACACCTACGTGAAGTAACAGTGCTTGCATTGGTGTGTCTCGTTCGGTCAGTGAGAGCGCCGGAGGCAAACCTCCCCTCCCTCCGCCCCCTTTCCACTCTTCCTTCCCCCAGCTACGCACTTCCGAATCACTTGGTGTTGCTAGTGTCTATAGACGGCGGTGTTCACTTAACATCAGGTGATCCGTCTATTCGTTTTCCACGTAAAACAAAATATCGTTGGTTAGAAGAATGTAAGCTATTGTGGATTCCGAGATATTAACACGTCTTTACTTTTAAAAACATATTTTTTTCAAATACATACTTTCAAATACATTTAATCTACACACATACATAATATGTATAGTACATACATACACAAGTCTTTAAACATTACTTGAATGTTTTATTCAAATAAACTTTATAAGATTTTACTCACAACGAGAGAGTTTTCGCATACACTCTTATAAGATTTGCATTCAAAAATCTTAAGAATTGTTTTTACGACAGTCCAAAGTGTCCTTGTCTCTGAAACAAGCAGTGTGCAATGTTCCCTTTCTGATGTAAATAATTTTGAAGCGATGAAAGTTTTGTATTTCGAATACCTTTAGGAATAATAAACTACAATACTTTACAATATAACACCAATAATTTATGTATATATAGAGTTAAAAACAAAATTACGCTAATAGTATTTTTATTTGAACTGTCCCAAGACATGTATTTAACGGTTATGATATAAAACAGAATTTATGTGAGTATAAAATAAAAATGGACGTATTATATTGTACTAGACATGACTCGCGCTTTCAGTCGCATTATTCTTAAACTATAAATTACTGTTAACATAGTTAGGTAATCGACATGGAACTGAAGTACGCTGTAAGGTACCACATCGACATAAGCGTTTATAGTTCGACCCTTTTCGATAATGATTCATTCTCCTCAAGTAACCATAATATGCGGTGCCGTGCCACACAAACCTTGTTTTTGTGGGAAAATCTTACATGGACATTCAGACAGAGGGTAGTGTCGGAATCCTACTGACTAAAACCTGAAAGTATGTCATCCACCACTTGAGTAGGATGATACGTGTTTGCGTGAATATTCACCACGTCACCCTAACGGCCAGCCCAACTTTAGTTACTAGAACTTCTACCATGAAGAATAACTTAGTATACTCGAGTCTTATAGCAGATTATTGAACTAGAGCAATACTCCCTTAGTTACCACACGACCCATTTTTTTTTACCGTGGGGAATTCCATTTTGGATACCTACCTTCCCGGATGAAAGAGTGAATTATATCCAATTCGCATAGACTAAAACCATACGGTGTTCCGGCTACTGCTTTCGATGGAGCGGCAAGGAATCGATCACGGCACGAGCACTATGCCACCTCAGCCGTTAGCCCGACGGAAGGTGATCGCCGGGCTCCGTCTTAATAAGGAGAGAAACTGGGTACACACCATCTACCTTCTCCATCATGCGGACCTGTGCAAAGAGGAGATTGGCTCCCTGCTCATCCCCTCAGGTCCGGTTACGGTTGTGAGAGGAGACAAGCAAATAATCCCTCTTCCTACCAGTCCTCCGTTGGTGGAAAGAGTCGCTTAGGGGATCCTCCTCGTGGGCCACCCCCATCACTTTATTTTGCAAGGAGTTCATCACATTCCACACCTGCTTGTTGCCGATCATGACCGAAACCACACGCGGTAGCGACAGCTTCCGTGGTCATGTTACGTATACTGTATTCAGGTGGCGTGGCGTTCACTGAACACAACATATGTTATTCAAAAGTGATTGATGAATGATTAGAATATTTCCCTGTACTACTTAAATTTTATTTTATCTCATGTACTTCTATATATATTTCGTGTATTCAGTATTTTTAAGCCTAACTGGTAGTTTCAGAAATGGTCACGTTGAAATAAACGAAAAAAGGAATTTATTTAGCTTTCCAATTTTATTATAGGTTAAAATTATGATGATAATACCAGGATCCCAGTAGTATATTTTTATAATTATACTAGCGCACAAATGTCAACTGGAAGGGAACGGTCTATTCCCGAGGGCAGTAAGGGTTTAATCACCACGCCTGCCCACAATGTATTGGTAATTTCGAACGCTGAGAAATCGATAGGTCTGTGTTTTCCCACCAGGCGACGCTACTACGTTAATATTAGTATTACATTTGGTTTCAAACTTTCCTTCCTTTTTTTACATTGTAGTATTTTAACCAAAATTCAAAACTACGTAAAAAGAAAGGTAAAGTGTTTCGACTGTACTAGTAAATGCATATAATATTATTTTCATTCCATTTGTCTTTGTGAGAGTAACAATATGTGCAAATTAAAAAGATTTTATAGTCTACTTTTTGTTTTTTTTTTTTTAATGAATAACTTTAGGTACTAATTTCAAATGATGGAAAACTTACAATTTGGTGTTTTATTAGTATCAATCCAACCAGTTAAATAAGATATTTCAAATACTTGCTGCCTAGGTTTTCATTAAAAATGTTATTATGTAGACTTATTAAGCATTTTATTCACGCTATATAAATTATTCTTTTACAGTGCTGAAATACCTATAGATTTTTTTTTTATATCACAGGAGGCAAACGAACTGGTGGCTCACGTGATGTTAAGTGATCACCACCGCCCATAGACACTAGCGACATCAGGGACGTCGCAAGTGCGTTGCCAACCTGTATATGGGAGAAGGGGGAGAAGAAGGAAAGGTAAAGAAGGAAAGAGGGACGTGGGCCTCCGGCTCTCTCACTGACCGAACGAAATACAACAATGCAAGCACTCTCATTTCACGTCGGTTATCTGTGAGAGGGGTGGTACTACCCCAGAGGAGCCGACCCATTCATGCCGAAACCAAAAATAGCTTCAGTGGGGCTCTACCACCTACACTTGCTTTTTAACATTAAATTCTCCAGTTTTAGGGCGTTCGAAGGAGATTTAAATAATTAGAGAAGTTAAACAAGACAATTGATATCAAATTCCAATAATAGTAACAAACCTCGCAGAGGCTGCCTTGTAGTTAAAATAAATTAAAAAAATTGAATTCAGACCACAGCGTTACCTATCAGCTCCAATTAGAATCAAAATTAAAATTGTAAATATTATATAGAGTATCCATTGACGAATACAAACTCACACAAAAAAATTGTATTGACTTAGAAGTTCATTGACAAACACACGTATAGACGAATTCTATGATATATATAAAGGCAAGCCCTATTTGAATTTTTAACTGTAAAAATATGTTTCCTAGTTTTCCGTCTAATTATAAGATGAATTTATCCTATTGCATTCACGGTACGCTGTGCAATATTCCGACAATATTCCCCGTAGCAATCTCGGAGTCATTAGAATTAACATAACAAGAATGGCTCGACGGTAATAAAATTACAAATGTGACCATAGGACGTCATTACGTATTCTCTCTCACATCCGGTGCGGACGCAACCGACGTCGAATTATGCCCATTGGGATTTCGTACAAGAATTTTTGGTATGCTAATAAATAGCCCTTTTAATTACCCGTAATACAATGGAAATATATCTATACAACAATAGATTTTTATATATCTGATATTGATTGAAAATATCTATGGATGGTTAGCGAGAGTTTTTTGTTTGAAATAGCTATACAAGCATGCATTATGTTGAACTTGCCTGAAATTTTTCTTTACCAAAACATCTAAAGTACGTCATTTTGTAATTGTAATCAAGTCCATATTGAGTAAAAATTTGACCTTAAAATCATTTTCTCCGAAGTCTTTAGGTTGTAGAAGCTGGAGACGCAAGCGCCGAATACCGGCGGTTAATTCGTCGTTGTATTGACGAGGAGAAAAATAGTGACGGGAAGGAAGCGGGAAGTCGTGCACTGACCTGGCGGTTTCTCCTGCAGCGTATTCTCCGACCACGACCGCGTACAGCCGCCCAGAGCACCTCCAGCAGCACACTGCGTTATCACCTTCACTAGTATCACTACAAGTCTGGAATCCGGAACTCTAGTCTCCACCGTGCGGGTGCGGGTTAGCGAAATATTATAGATTTTCACCTATAACGGCGCGATATAATCTCCTAATTCCTCAATGGAATCAGGAGCGCGGGAGCAGAAACGAAGAAGCGAAATATAGGTCACGTCAGCGCGATAAGACGTTGCGAGAAGCAAGTATGGCGGCAACCGATTGTGCACGACTGGAAAGGGGTGGGATATTAGGAGTTGTTGCGAGGTATACTAGATGGCGTTACCAGAAGCTATAACTGATTTCGGCATGAATAGGTCTGCTCGCCCGGGGTATTAACACCCTCTCACAGAAAACCAACGTGAAATAACAGTGCTTACATTGTTCGTTTCGTTCGGTCAGTGACAGCACCGGAAGACCACCTCCCCCATCTCCCTTTCTCTCTGTCCCCTTCGCCCTCCCCCTTCTCCACCAACACAGGCTGGCAACACACTTGCGACCCCTCTGGTGTCACTAGTGTCTATGGACGGTGGTGATCACTTAACATCAGGCGAGCCACTCGTTCGTTTGACTCTTATGATATAAAAAAAGGTACAATTGGTATATTTTTCCGTCCTATAAGGCCGTCGTAAATTGCCAAACGAATCCAACTGCAGAGTCACTCAGGTGAAACATTACATCCATTAGCCGAACGAAATCACCCCGAATTAGGCCGATCGAACGGTCCCTGAGACGAATTATCCGCTGACTCGATTTTCCTGTTTCACGGATTCTGACATCAGAATAAAGTACAACTCTTAAAGAATTCAACCGACGTTTCAGCGCTACTAAAGTAAGACTGACGTAATTTGTACAATCAAACTAAATTACCTCTTATTCGGAATTAATTACCCAAGAGCGTTCTAGTGTTGCCCAAACTCGTGGAATTCACTTTTAAAGGTAAAACAGTGGTTAAGTCCTGAAAAGTCTATTATTGGACAGAGGATATAAAAGTTTGCAAATTTCGAACATGTTTCGAATAATAGACGAACTGGTGTATAATTGAATAAGTTTGAATTAGGGGTTTAGAATAGTGAACCAAAATATTTATTCACTTTAATGTTCTCAAAGTAACCTGTATTAGGAAGTGGTAATTTACAAATATAGAACAAAAACTTCGAGTCGAGTCGGGCTTTTTTTTAATATCAAACGAGGCAAACGAACAGGTGAGTCACCTGATGTTAAGTGATTACCACCGCTATATACACTAGAACCACAATGGGAGTCACAAGTGAGTTGCCAGCCTATGTTTGGGACAGGGGAGACAGGAAGCTAATGGGGGAAAGAGAGATAGGTGTTCGGCGCCCTCATTGACCGAACGAAACGCAAAAATGCAAGCACTGTTACTTCGCGTCGGTGTTTCTGTGGATCGGATGATACTACCCCGGGCGAGTCGACTCATTCATGCTGCAACCAGTAATAGCTTCAGCATGGCTTTTTAATTTCAAATTACAAACCATAGATTACTAATTTCAAAACATATACTAAAAATTACAAAACTTTAATCGTAATTACATAATTAGTATAAAACTGTAATGATTCCTTCTGTGTTGATCGTTCATCATTATGTTTGATCTACATACATTATATTATATACATAGTTATATATGTATGTTTACTTGTAGCATGTTTCATCAATGAATCAGTTGAAAGGCCAGCGTTATTTTTTAAACACCGCAGATCTCAAACCCAGAGTAATCAAATTTGTAAATATCTAGTTTATTCGTCATCAAAACCAGTCGAATTTGTTAAATCCAATTCGATTTATCGTTGAATTGGATTTTGATTGGGTTTGGTCACCGTGGCCTCTTGAAAAGGAGTTTTAACGGAATTTGCTATCGGTAATGCAATCGTTTCCGATATTTATTTAATTGAAATTTATTAAGATTGTTGTAAAGGATGTTATTGCGATATTGAGGTGAGAAAATTTTAATGAGGGAACCCAGAGTAGGACGGGTTACCCTTGCCTGTAGCGTTTTAATTTTTTTTAAATATCGGCAACGCCGTTATCCGTCAAACAAACTGAATACAAAACATGACTGACACGTACGAAATCTATTGCGCGACTAAGCCAAGGGGTATCATACGTCTGTAGCATAAGCATTCAAAGTTCCGCCCTTCTCGGTAATGTACAATTTCTGTCGGATGAACAATCAACACTAGGTCCCTGTTCTCTGGCGCTATCATGTACTATACTTCATTCTCACTACTACACTTTCTAAATCAAACTTTTTATGATAATTGCTCTGCTCCCAAGAGACGTGTCATGATGGTACATAACCTCCTTAATTAATAGGCTATAAAAAGTATTATTTTATTAATCCAAACTTTCGTTTTAGACAAAACAAAAGAGAAATTCTTTAGCTTTAGCTTATTCTTTAGTTTAATTAGTATGAAACAAAATAAAGTAAATTACAAAAGTGAGAATAAAGATTTTGAATCTTGTTACAAACAGTCACAAGTATTTTTATGACAAGTAAGGAGTAATAAGCCTTATTTAAAGCTCATAACCAATAATTGTTACAATTAAAACTTATTCTACAATAATCATGAATCAGAATTCACAAACTTGATGAATATAATCACGTATAGAAACTTATTGTACCCGTAGACGTTGTAAAATATCGTTTGTATCAAAGCCATGTATTTGTACTTGAAAGGCAACAATTAAGCAGACTTGCTATGACTACACATCCACTTTATATTGTTGTAGTTGTAATCCGCTAGTAAATTTCGTCCTTTTATTTCTCTTGTAATCGCTTCTATAACCAGAACTTAACTGTCGTCGATCATGTAGTGAAATATCTGAAAAGCTGTCAGTTCTCTGTTCTAGAAATTTGAAAATCTTCCAGATATGCTGCTATGAAAACAATATCTCTTGCAGTAATCAGGGTGATAAAGTTTCAGATGTGTGGTTTTTCCCCACGCGTCGAAGACTTATCTATTATTTTTAACAATAGATGTGTTGAAACATTTAGAGAAAATTTTAGAATAGTCCATTGATCTTTTCGGTACACAGAGGAACTGCATTTTTATATAGATCGTAATAATATAATAATATTATATTTAATGTTCAGTGTAGTCCGGTAAAGCTGTGAAGAGCTTTCTAGGTCAATAGCGTATTCAGTTCGAGAAAAAAAATGTTGAGTATTTAAACTTTAAGTAAATTAAGAAGACAATATTCGATAAAACTTATATTTTTTTGTTAACTTACAAAGATATCTTCAGTGATAAATCGTCCCAAATTAGAATTTTATCATTTCTTTTATTAGATACATATTCCTGTACAAAATTTCTCTCCAACTCACAGTTTATTAACTCCCTCAAGGTTTCCATTAAAAGTATTATTTCTCGCAAAATTTTAAGCTGCCAGATTACAATATACATAAAAATGAAACGATCACAAAAAGGCATGCCTGTGAATATTTAATTAAAATAAATTATTTAAATATACTTGCCAGGAATATTAAAGGTTCTGATTTTGTGGTATTACAAACAAAACGGCTGACGTTTATTCAAGTCCGCCCTTTGTTCATTTATCCCGTAAAAATTTACCCTTTAGATAGTATTTTATACCGTACAAATATTAATATTAAGATGAATAACATTCATAAAATGAGATATTGCGTTTGTCAGACACCTAATGAATACGAAATAGCAGTATTGAATACTATTTCGATTATGAGGTCTGAATGGATTGCGACTACCACAAACTAAGTACATAAGACCAATCATCATAGTGACCTTTAAATATATGACGTCCCAAAATGAAGTCGTGTATGACAAGTAATCAAGAAAAATGGCAAGTTGACATACATTTAACTCAATATAAACTTAAAATTAAAGAAATAGTATGTAGGATGTTAATAAAACTTCCAATAAAGTATCCGTCATCTGATTTGGTACGTCGGGAAAAACACCGAGATAGGTATTTTCGGCTTTGTATAGCTATCTTTATATGCTACCTTTCTCTATCACAGCCTTAAACACAACATTAAACGAACCTCTAACTCTTCTTCCAGATGTGCCAAATAAATTCCAGGATACTGTGTAGTCCTTAATGACGTAGCTACAAAACAAATTGTGTCTAGTGATTATTTTAACAACCGATGAACATGTAAAAGTTGTACAATGAAATCCTACGAAGATTTTTATTTTCAAAGAATACATAGGAATGAGACGTGTTTAAAACAAATTTCGTATTGAAGAATGTAGTACGTAAGAAAAACAGATAGATAGCTCTTAAAACAAAGCAAAAGGTAATGTTCTGTTCAGTATATGTATAAAATCGTTGTTATCTACTACCAAAACATTACCAGTGTTATTACAAAAAAGTTAAATACGTATTGAATACTGCTTTAAAAAGAAGGTTTCGTATAAAATGCATCTCGATCGGCCGAGGCAAGTTCGCATTATCCTTTTTCGCAAGTTTAACCCAACCTAACCAAAGCTAAACAAAAGAGCAAGATGGCGAACATACAGCGACCGCGGTAATCGATACCTTTTTCAATTCGAGCATTCAATACGTGTTTAACTTTTATGTAATAACACCGTACAAAGGAATTATTTCATGTAAACACTGTATGCTCTTGTATTTCATCTTTACGTTAAACTGCGTAAAATATGAAGTAGCTAAAATAACTTTTCTTATATAACGTTAACATTTTCTGGTGGCCATTTGCACGGAAAGCCGAACTGAGCTTGAGCAGATATTGTTGTTATGGAAGCACCGATTACAAGCTGGTGGCCTCATGCTGAGTGTTGCAAAGACCCAGTTTATGTCATTAAATGCACCAAATGCTAGCAACAATGCTCCGATTTCCATTGATGGACAAATGGTCACCTCATGCAACCACTATAAGTATTAAGGAAATGTCATAGAAAAGTCTGGGAACATTGAAGGCAACATTCAACATCGGATAGCTGCAGCATGGCTTAAATGGCGAAAAGTGACGTATGGTACATGCGACAGAAGAATGCCTGTTAAACTCAAAGATCATTGTGAGACCAGTCCTTATGTATGGCAGTGAAACATGGGCTGTAAATAAAAAGAATATCCATACTATTCAAGTCGCCTAAATGAAGATGCTAAGGTGAATGTATGGCATAACTTGGCTCGATAAAATCCGCAACGAATATGTGCGAGGTAGCTTAGGAATGCGTGACATTGCCGATAAGATTCAGGAAAGTAGGTTGCAATGGTATGGACACGTGAAAAGAAAGCCACCAGACTACGTAGGGAATTTAACACTACAACTATCCCTTCCTTGTCAAATTCCCAGAGGTAGACCCAAAACAAATTGCAAGGGTGTAGTTTTAAAGGACATGAAGGAGTGCAAAGTTTCTGATGACGATGTCATGGGCAGAGTGAAATGGAAAAAAAATATACGGAAGGCTGACCCCACCACCATGTGGGACAAATAGTCAGGAAGAGAGAGATATTCTGCCTATAGGTTAAAAATGATATTATGTTGGACATTTACATAGATACATACAAATTAGAACGATATTGTATATCACGTCAATACCTACTATCATAAAGTTATCAGGCCAGTCATCACTTCTCAAAGATGGAAGTATCTCGTTCGATCTTGAAAGTTTTACTGTCGTAGTTGAGTCGACTGTGATTCCCACGTTTGCACTTTCTAAGAATTTCAGTAATCTGTTCAGATTGCACTTTCGGCGTAAAGACTGTTAACTTTCTATTATGTTATCTATATTAACACTTATTAAGAGTTTTTTTTTTGTTTATTTGCATTAATCCATGGAAGTGCCATCTTGTATTTTTTTTATTTATTAGCAGTCCACCCGAGTTTATAGCACGACCATGTAATTCAATAATATAATTGAACTTCGATCTGTTATTGATTTGAATATTTTTGAAGATCTGTTTTCTAACGAAGTCTCTGATTCAGTTACTATATGCAGAGTTATTTACCCATTTTTTTCATGCTCAAATTTTTTTTTCCTACAAACCTAGTCCGGACAATTAGAAACACAACAAAACAAAGAATTAATCAAGTCGGTGCAGCATTCTGAAGCATTCTGAACTTACTTTACATTCGGCATTTGTCCTGCAGTGCCTACCGGGTCCAATTATAAATCTAAACCATTTTCGAATCCCCAGTACACACGAACACGAAAACAAAATTTCATAAAAATCGGCCCAGTCGTTCAGGAAGAGTTCAGTGTCATACATACGTACAGAAGAAATTTATACATAAAGATTGAGGAAGTGGCAAAGCAATAATCAAATAATATATAGATCCAAATGTGCACTAAGTGTTAACGAAGCAATAAGACGCGTGATGTTGCGGAAGGTATCGGAGGCGCAGGGACAGTCAACCGATATACCACAACCGAGCGTGACATATACGTTACCGAACTGTGAATGCCTACGTGTGCGAGGTACCATGCCGTATGAGTTAGCCATGAGGTCGGTTCACTAAACAACAATTCTTTTTAATACTGAATTTATTTTAGTTTACCTGACAGCCATACAAATTTTAAATAATAATCTGCCAGTGACACTACAGTCTACCACTAGTATTAAGTGTTAGCTACCCACTTCCGGTACCGCTCGTCATTCAAGACTCGAGATACTAGCGCTACATATTAGAGATACGCATTGATACTAGCGCCAAGCGCCAACATATAAGAGAGACACATTAACACTAACGCCATTTTATTACAGATACATAAATGAGAATTATTATAATTATATAGATTTCAATGAGTCATTTCAATAGGAATTGATATTGTTCATTTATTACTTGCACAACATTAGTTGATAATAATGGTAATTGCTTTGACTTCAATAGTTTGACCTATAAAGGGCTAGATGTCTCTACTCTACACACATACACATATTTCAGATACATAAATAACAATGATATAACAATGATTTTACATAGAATTGATGTACGTAAATAATATTAATTTGTTCATTAATTATTATCTTTGTGTTACTTAAAACATATAGCAGAATTATAAGTAAATGGTAATTGGTTTGAGTTATATAGTTCGTCTTATAAATTATATAGTTCGGCCTATAAAAGGCAAGATGTCAGTGTTATCTACGCAATCCATTGTAAATTATACTGTAAGCCGTAACTCTGGGCAAATAAAGAGTGAAAGTATTTACTTAGTGTTATTGGCATCCTGACTGCATCGACTATGTCGTATACAACCTGATAACATAAGTAATAAAATATCAATATCATTGTTTAAAACAACAACACTATACGATAACTAGCTTCTGCCCGCGACTTATTCCGCGTGGAATAGTTACTTGGGGTTAACGCTATCACGCAGCGGAGCACTCAAACGGGAAAAAGGATTTGAAACATTCGTCATTGGTTCTCCGCTCCTATTGGCCTTATCATGATAATAGCCTATAGCGATAAATGACCTATATAACACTGAAATAATTTTTCAAATCGGACCAGTAGTTTCTGAGATAAGTGCGTTCAACCAAACAAACAAACCCTCCAGCTTTATAATATTAGTATAAAATATTTAAAATGCAAGTTTTATACAAAAACATTTGTTCACAAGCACTTAATGTTTACAGCTTATGGTGATAAAGGTGGAATTTCTGATGAAATAGATGTTTACTTAGGAGGGTCCGATGTACACAAATTACCAGGCTTGCGGTAAAGTTGAAACTTCGATGAACCACAACTTCTACACAAAGGTATTAAATCCTTGTAACTACGTATAAAATTTGTTCAACCTATATAATGGTGAAAGTTTTGATTTTTTTTGCGTTACATAATTTCTTAAAAAAAAAATCACAAGATAATACAATTTAGTTAATATTATGAAGTTTAATATATCGTTTTTTGTTTGTTTCAATATTGCCTCTTCATCTCTGAAACTACTAGTGAGATACGAATGGAGAAAGGCTATCAATTTTCACATTTTCACACTACGACTCTTATACTACTCTCACACCTGCGTGACGAATCTTCGGTTACTTATCACACTAATAAGTAACTTCGAAACCAATTCCAATAAAGCTAAATGAAAACGTTCGTGCATATTTGTCATTCCAATAATAGATCAAAATTAACATTTCCGTTGAAAAAACCACGCGCTTAGTTATTATGCTACGTCTCTGATCACGCAGGACGACAATGAGTTCCCATATCCGCGTTTATAGCGACCATAGAGAAAGCTTGGCGGCTGTGCACGCAGCAATGGAAGTAGCATTATAAAAGATACTATGGCTCAGAAAATATGCTATAAGTGAACTATGTATAAATGGGCAGTGTGATTAGATGCGGGATTTTTCGAGTATATTGCTTGACAACAAACGAACATTACACAGGAAGCACGAACCAAAAATCCCCATACACCGTGACCGTGTAAAGAATGACAACCTTTAATCGTGTGATAGCTCATGGATACAATGAACATATAAGATAATAACAAACCAAATACTAATAAACGATATAGAGAACCTAAGTTAAAGTTTGTTCTAAGACTCTCAAAAGTATGGGTGCATATTTAAATAAACATAGCTTGAATGACCGATGGCAAAACATGTGCGATGTGAAGTTTATAACCTTTGATAATAAAACACACAATAAATCCTTTTGTTTGTTCAAACGTTCCTTTATTATCCTTTCAAACATTTCTTTATTAGTTGGTTGGCTTCACTTTTACTACACTCGACGGTCATTGGCACTAGGCTTTAACATAGACGCGTAAAGGATTGATTTTTGTATTTTCAGATAATTATGTCAAATATTAAGCACCTATTTTTTGATTGATTTAAGATTATAAATTAACTACTGAGTATCCTGGAATATCTAATCAGTAACCAGTCACCCAGTATAATGATACGCATGTGGTCACAACAATGGTGTTTTATGTATTTATTTAAGCATACCTCCTCGCTACACTGCAGTAATTAAAAATTGTATAAATTAAATACGAGTAAAGTCATGGGATCAGCTAATAGTTAAAATTTATGTTTCCCTATTACACAAATAAAGAAACAAACGGCCGTTTCCTAGAAAATTTATTTTGGTGTTTCTCAACACAAAGACTCAATAACCTGCCGCTCGTAAATCTCCATTATCAGGCGGTCTGATTACTCGCAGTTCTTTACTTAAACATGTCTATTTTTCTAACAAAAAGATCCTGAACATTTTGCAGGGTACAAAGAGAATTTCTATAAACTTAATCAATGTCTGTAGGTAAAAGTTCGGGGCTCGATCTTTGGAAGTTGAACAAAAACGGCTACTCCGTGACATCTATGTCTGTTATAACTTTTTTCGTACAGTCAACGTATTTATTTATTTTATTGTATTCAAGTAATTTTTGGTCTTATTTATACCAGTATTAAAAGTGTCAACCAATGTCAGGTACAACCGTCTACAAAAGGCGTGTTTTTTAATTCTTTTTGTTATTTTAGTTACTCATTTATCTCTTTTTCTATTACTAGTTTCAGTGTGACTCTTTCCGGTATACCTCGCGTATATACAATCAAACGTTTTCTGTTGCAATGAAACGTGATACCGACTAATCGATCTCAGGCGAAAGAGCAGAGTAATGTTCTATATACAAATGCATTACAATAACAATACAATTTTGTGGAAAAATTCAACAACTGTTATACGTAAAACATAAACATAAAACTTCCTATCTGTTTATTTAATTACAATATTTTGTTATGGATTAAAATAAAAATTATTATAAGATGTTATTTCATAAATAAAAAAATTGAGCCGTCACGGGACGTCTGGCAGATGTAAAACATCGAAATTGTTTAGTGTAAGTTACATGTATAAAGAACAGATTACGACAGGAAAAATTAAAACAACGACAAAATAAAATTACAAATGAGTTCCATAAAATAATGACTGTATAATTATACACAAATATTCATTTTTATTAAATACAAAAATTCAACTAGGTGCAGGTGCGGTGTATTTGGCGACATTTATCAAAGGGTTCTAGGTCGTCGGCGCGTGCCACGTAACACTAGTAGAACAAGTGGCCTACAAGATAGGGTTGCAAATGTTTTTGAGTATTACGTTAATAGTGTTTTGCGTCGCCACGCCAACAATCAGGTTTACCCTCCGCCTATAGACGTTTCACATCAAAAAATATAATAATGAAGTATATAATATAAATTGGAACTTATATAAAACGAACCGCAAAACTTGAAAAGTTTCTGGTAAACACAAACAACATGAAGCTCATTGTGGCACCGATTTATTCGCGAAAGAGTCTTTTATCTATTCATACAAAGAACAAAGCGAACAATTAATAGAAATATTCTAATTCGACGTATTACGAAGCAAGTGAGATGGAACAGTAAACAAAACACATTAATAAACGGCAACACATTTACAACTTATTTTCTTACGAAAGTTCTTATCTCAAAGTGAAACGGACATAACATGAAAACAAAATAAATTACGTTATGGGTTTCCGTTCAGGTCTTATTCATGTTTGTTTTCTATTACTTAATGAACTATGCTCAGAGATATATAGACTTAGAGAGACATAAGGAAATATATTAGTATCAATAATGTTAAAGGGGCTGGTGGGATCGTGTAAATAGGTCTCACCAGAGAGTGCGGTAAAAATAGAAGAGAGCGGTTGGTGGTCTTACCTATAAATAAATAAAACAACAAGAACCTCAAACAAAAGCGTGGACGCAACTCAGCACCTAGTAAGGAGCAGCGGCGTCTCATGCAAGATGAGCGGTGTCTGGATATTCTTCTCTAGCTATGAGCGGGAGACGCGGTGCTAATGATATGATCTATACTAATATTATAAAGAGGTAAAGTTTATGAGTTTGTGACGTTTTAGGGAGTCATCTCAGGAACTACAGGTCCGATTTGAAACATTCTTTCAATGTTATATAGCTCTTTTATTGAGGATGGTTATAGGCTATATCATATTATCACGGTAAGACTAATAGGAGTGGAACACCAATGAAGAATGTTTAAAAATCAGGGCTTTTTTCTTCGTGACAGCTTCCGCTGTGTGTTAACGGAAGCCCAGAGTATCTAATCCACGCGAACGAAGTCGCGGGCAGAGGCTAGTTTATTATATAACTTAGAAGAATCACAGAAACAGAAACTTAAAGCATAAAGCACAATTTTTTATCGACGACGGTATCAAGCGAACTATATTGAAAAAAAAAAAACAAATCGTTGCGGTGCGTCAAATTCTAAAATCGTTCTAATTTTCTTTTAATTCAATTTTTTTTATTTTTCAATAATGTTGAAAGCAAGGAAGGTCCTTTATAGCGTCTGCATACTCCGTACTCGATCAATGAGGTACAGGCTAGAAACACATCTCATTATTTGGAGCGCAGCTATTCAATTTATATATAAAAGGCCAACCAAATGTCCTACCATAAAATACACATAGTAACAGCTGCTCATTAAATTGAATTTGTCTACATATTTTGTACCTATTTTTTGTGACAATCCTTTATTTATACTAATCTCGAGACATTAAACAATTGTTTCTTTGTTTGTTTGTACGTGGTTATTTCAAAAATTATAGAAGATGTTACTTTGTCCTGCAATTGATTGACCACTGCCATGTTACACAGCACGACAAAATGGTGATTTCATATATGCGAGGTGTACCTGAAAAAATTAAATTAGAAATTGGTAATAAAAGAGCCATATATTAGCAACTAATACAATGAACAAGAAAAAAAACGTGTCCTTGGGTCACAGTTAAACATAATGTCGGTTGATAACATCAGCACTTATATGTCGTTTCTAATAGTATAAGCAAAATCACTATGAAAACAAACATATATGTCACTAAATAAGATAAATATAAAAATTGGCTCTCAAGTGTCACCTTTTTTATCGAAATAACTATGCTATTCGACTAGCACTGTACATCTTGACCGGACCCTCAAGTGTCACCGTTAGAATATACGTAGGTATGGGTACTTGGTTACGAGTAGAAAAAACCTTGCCAACATGGTACGGTTTCATCGTGAAATTTTCCTTCGCTGAAATCTTAGGCTTATTCGAAACTATGTCATAGTTGTTTTATATATAATTGTACATTATTTATACTACACATATATTTCATAGTCTTCGTTGTAATAGCAGCCTAAAAAGCTTTAACACTTTAGAATATATCTCGTACAAATATTTGTGTTCCATTCCGAACAGACTCGGCTTGTCGTCAACGAGTGAGTCTTCCGGAAATGTATAACAAACATGACAAACAGGAAATCGACATAGAATACATATTGAGATGGATCTAATCCTTCGTATAATGCGTGTTTTACTACATTTCTTTTATTAATATTATTTAGTAGAGCCTTATATAGTAGAGCCAAGCTGCAAATATTACTGGTTTCAGCATGAATTGGTCGGTTCGACCGGGGTACTACCACCCTCTCACAGAAAACCGATGTGAAGTAACAGTGCTTGCATTGTTGCGTTTCATTCGCTCAGTGAGAGCGCTGGAGACCCATCTATCTTCCCCTTCCCCTCCTTCTTCCCTCCCTCTACCCCGCCCCCTTCAAAGGCTGGCAACGCACTTGCGACTCCCCTGGTGTTGCAAGTGTCTATGGACGGTGATGGTCACTTAACATCAGGTGACCCATCTGTTCGCCTCCTACGATATAAAAAAAAATTAGTCTACTTTTCACGTCTATTGGTACTCCAAGTAATATTTGATATATGCAACATATAATGTGCTCCACAAGCTTAGTAGGAAATATAAATATTATATGTACAAAGGTAGTAAGGTAAATAAAGTATAGCACTACGCATCGTTAGGCTGACGGAAGCATTATACGTCACAAGCATGTCGAGGCTATCGGTGATGCGAACCGATAATTTTCTTTCCTACCAAGAGATATTGGTGAGACTAACGAAGGGATTTTGAAAATTCACAGACATAGTGAAAGAGAGGATGAAAATTTATATTAACAGTATCTTTAAGTGAAGAAGCTAATACTAATTTCAATATGAATGGGCCGTCTCGCTGGGAGTAGTACCACCCGACCCACAGAAACATCAACGTTACGTAACAGTGCTTGCATTGTTGCGTTTTGTTCTGTCAGTAAGAGAGCTGGAGGATCACCTTCCCTCCCCTCTCCCCATATGTTTACCTTCCCGCGTATCCCTCAAACAAAGGCTGCAGTGTCTATGGACGGCGGTGATCATTTAACATAAGGTGTCCCATCAGTTCGTTTGCCTCCTATGATTAAAGAAAATCAGTAATTTTTTTTTAATATGCATATATACCTACAACTTTGAATTAACAATT
>JACEII010000035.1:646500-712944 GCA_014332785.1 Antheraea mylitta
CACAAGCGTGCTATTGACATTTTCTTCAAAAATCAGTAATTTTTTTTTAATATGCTTATATACCTACAACTTTGAATTAACAATTCACAAGCGTGCTATTGATATTTTCTTCAAAAATCAGTAATTTTTTTTAATATGCATAATGCATATATACCTACAACTTTGAATTAACAATTCACAAGTGTGCTATTGACATTTTCTTCAAAAATCTGTAATTTTTTTTAATATGCATATACACCTACAACTTTGAATTAACAATTCACAAGCGTGCTATTGACATTTTCTTCAAAAATTGATAGCTTACTAAACCAATTAGTTTTCCTACTAGAAATAATAAAATATACATACTCACCCATTAATAATTACAGCCAGAAATTAGTGTGAAGTTGCGGGCAATTGTTAGTGTTACATAAACGCAATTAGATACGGTAATGTAAACACATATTGCTTCTATGATTAATAGTTATTATGATCATAAATAATAATTAGTTTAATTAGGACGCGGTTGGCATAGTATCAACAACATTAATTACATTAATAGGTGTAATATTAACGGTTATTGTACCATATAAATGAATAAACAACGTTATAGAAGTCCATAAAATAGGTCACTGTAGGACAGTTTGTCTAAAGAATTCCTCTATAAATAGGTCATGGTACTTGGCTAAAATTACTTCGTTCACGTATTCAGTGCTCCCGAGGACTTGAATTATCTAATACAGACATTTCTCTTTTATTTCTTATTCTTATATAAAAAAAGTCTAATATAAAAATCCGCATTGCGAATTTCGCAGACATTACTAAGTATATCGCGCTGCTTCAGTTGACATGTGTATCAATGGCTACAATTTAAATCTACGTAACATACAATATAATAAATCTCGTTTGTATTACATAATCCTAATTTAAATTATAAAAAATGAAAGCATATTTGAAATAACAGTTGAAAGCTTTACCTGAGTAGTATTTATACCAGATACAACCCACAATAATACAACGAATTTGTTTAGTTCCTTTCACATCCGATATACAGGTAAGCATTTGTGAATCATACAATTTCAATTGTATGATTCACAAACGAATATATGTAAGAGTAGCTTAGAACACTTTACCTAAGTTAGATATGGGATTTCGGTAACAGCTCAAGCCGAGGTGTGCGTGCAGCCTTGTGCTAGTTGCCTAAATAAATTCTGCTGAGTGCTTAGTAATCCGGTGAAGCTGCAAAAGTCTTGCAAAGCCAATAGCGTATTCAGTTTGAAAAAAATTACAAGTTAATAGCAAATTTATACCATTCGAGAAACTTTGGGAATCTTCATGGAAACCATAGATTCCGCCAAACCTACTTTAGGAATCAGTAACATATATTCTTACGAAATATTTAAAGACCTGCTGAAAATAACTCACTTGCATCTCGCAAGTCTTGCATCTTACTCGTTTGTTCGTTTCTTTGCTTGCTTAATTAATCATTTGTTTGTTTTTTAAGCTCTCATGGCTTAACTATCCAACCGATCATACTAAAATCTTTCATATACATTGTTACAGTAATAGACATACGATACCTTTCACCCAAAAGAATTACTATTCCCAAAGTATAAGTGTAATCGAAATTTACACTAAGAAGCTCCGGATAAAATCTAGATGAAATTAATTTTAGAATAGAAACACAAGACAAGCGTCCTTCGTAATCCTCGAAGTATTTGCACTATTCAAATTGTCGTAATAAGTCACAAAGCCTGAATAATGCTTGAAATATAGTGCAACTATTGTCATTCCTCTGTTAAACTGTACTGAAGCTATATATCGCTTGATAACTTTTGCCAGGCCAATATTCTCACGTGAACTAAAATTTGATTATTGTGTTCGGTATTTTCCAAAGGCTTTTCCATATTCTATTGTTTACGTTGTTTTTTTGTTATATATCGAGCATAAGAGTAGTACAATGAACTAACTTTGTTATTATAAATTTTAATATTATCGGCTCGTCCGGGGTAGTGCTTGCATTACTATGTTTCGTTTGGTCAGGGAGAGCACCGAAGACACGCCTTCCCTCCCCTCACCTCTCCCTACTCCTGTCCCCCTTGCCTTTTCCCCCAACTAAAGGCTGGCAACACACTTGCGACTGCACTGGTGTTTCAAGTGTATAGGGATGGCGGTGATTACTTAACTTCAAGTGACCCGTCTGATCGTTTGCCTCCTATGATATAAAACAAAAGAATTAATATATATTTTTTATTGTATTTCACGATAATTTTAATGAAACCTAAAAATTACAATTTTCAGAATTGCTCATTATTTACTTATTTTCTTTCTTAATTTTCTTGCTTAGTCTTTTACCACCTCGTATCCCCGTTTCTTCATTTTAAGAATAAAATGTGACCAAAGACATTTGTATACAAGACCCCAAATCGCATACAAAGTACGTGAACCGGACAAAGTCGTAAAGTAACACACATATACCGGTCGAATCAACTTTCCCAGTATAGGATTTCGGGTCGAGGTGGGTCACTAATAAATCTGCTCGAATGAACCCAGTCACGGCTCCGTGGTTATAAAACTTTACAGGGTCGTGAAATAAATTTTCATACATTACAAGTATGTATATATGGAGAATCGAGTTCGGAACAACAGAGTCACGCATATAAATGTGATCGTTGTGGCGAGAGTTTTTGAATTAATGATGTTATTGTTACACTGTGTTATTTTGATACTAAAGAATAGTCATTTCGATAGAGACGGTGGTTGGAACCACATGGTTTTAACCAGCAAGTTGAAAGTTAAAATTGAAAGTACAATTTTGTAGGTAAAAAGGCTATACGTTGAAGCTATTACTGGTTTCAGCATGAATAAGTCGGCTTGACCAGGATAGTACCACCCTCTAACAAAGAACCGAAGTGAAGTAACAGTGCTTGCATTGTTGCGTTTCGCTCGGTCAGTGAGAGCGCCGGAGGCCCACTTCTCACTTTCCCGCTCTCCTCTTCCCTTCATCCTCCTCCCATCCTCTAACACAGGCTGTGAACGCAGTTGCGACTCCCCTGATGTTGCAAGTGTCTATGGACGGTGGTGATCACTTAACATCCGATAACCCACCTGTTCGTTTGCCTTTAAAAAAAGTATCAGTAGTTTTATCGTCAGTTTGTTGATCAAACCTACTCACGAGCGTAGGGAATATGGATTCCATTCGCACAGTTTCTATGTTAAATATCCGTATATAGCGGCCCTGTAAGTAAGCGTCCATTCTATTTAACGTGGGATGATTCTTCATTTAAACTTATCCTTCTGGAAAATGATATCTTTTTATCAGATTTCTACTAACAAAGACCACATCATGAACATAAATAAAAAAATAGAAAAAAAAAATATAGTCAGCGTCAGGGTCCCAGCACCCAATTATAGCTAACAAATATCCATGTGACATAAGAACTTGCAAAAAAACTCATCAAAACCCGTACATCTGTTTAGGGGAAGAATTTTTTTTTTATATCATAGGAGGCAAGCAAACAGATTGGTCACCTGATTTTAAGTCATCCATAGGCACAAGAAACACTAAAGGCGTCGTAAGTGCGTTGCCAGTCTGTGTTTAGGAGGAAGAGGGGGAGGGAGGTGGTCTTCCGGCGCTCTCACTGACCGAACGAAACGCAACAATGCAAGCAGTGTTACTTCACTTAGATTTTCTGTGGGTAGGGTGATACTACCCCGGACAAGTCAACTCATTCATGCTGAAGCCAGCAATAGCTTCAGTGTGGCTCTATCGTCTACAAAAAGTAATTAAGTAGTAGGAAGAATAGTTAGGAATACACACGAACACACACTAAAATTTTATAGCTATATAAAATATAAGTAGCTATTATATAGTTAGCATTATAAAAACTATACTTTGAGATTAAATGAAACCAAGTTCGCGTATTCATTTATGTTAAAAAAAAATTACAGTTCGTTTGTTAAACAAAAACGAATAAGTAAGCATAGAATATACCGACAATACAATACTCTAGTATTAAAACGACACCAGTTTTTATTTCATCAGAATTTATGTTTTATATTTATTTGAATCTACAACCGACAGTTAGTTCAACTTTGTTCGCTTCAATGAAATATGTGTGCTAGAATTAAAATGAAAATAAATGTTCCCTCTAGTGTATCTTGCTTGTTTTGTGTCATTAGCTGGTAGTTATTTTATAAGCAGTTGGTTTTGTTGTAATCTGCGAGGGCAGCTCCTGTTTCTCCCTTGCCTAAGTATCCTTGTTTCCTTAACATATCGCTAGAGGGCATGTGATCGCCCGCACCGCCATCATCCAAGACAATATAATTTCATATATGCACCATGAAAAATTTTCTCATTGTAAGATAAAAATTATCTTGAGAATTTAAAATAATATTAACTTAAAGTAAGCAAATTCATCTCCCTCTATTCCAAAAAACACATACTGTATAGTGTCAAATAAAACCAAGAATATAATTTTTCTTAAATTAAATCATTTCGTATTCTTGAACGATAGCTTTTGTATTACACTAGCTTGAAGAAATTCTGTGTGAATTTTGATGTATTGAATCGATGAAATATTTTATTTATGACAAATGATTTAAGTGTATTGACGCAATTTATTAGTTTCATTGGGCGAAAACGTGCATTATATCAAAATGAATAAAATTTGTTCGAGAGGAGAAAAGCTTAACGTATTTAGTCAAGAATATGATTATTTTGTTTGAAAAACTTAGATATTGTTTTAAAATTGCATTCCTTTCCTTGTAAAAAATAAATTCAAGATAATAAAATTGCTTGAATGAATAGTAACAGCTTTGGTTGAATTAAATCACGAAACTCTTCTTTTTCCGTGTACGCGCCGCGAGAAACACGTGAACTCTGTATCGCGAATAAGTACGCGGGCCACATCGCGAGTGATAATATATTTTGTGACCCGCCTACTCACTAGATAAGGTCGCAATACTGTAATTATCTGGTGATTTAAGAGTTTCTCCACCGCAGCAGCGCAGAAACCAACGATCGGCTGCACTTCAAGTGAGTGAGTATGTTTATATTTTCCAGCTTAGTTGATTATATACCCTTTAATCCTATGATTGCGCATGTATCCCGTAATACCCTTGCCTTTGCAGACCGCAAAAAATACAGTCCATATGTCTCCTTATAAGAAACACCACCATCAATGGAGGTAAAAGGAATCAAGTCATTTGATCACATTTGACAGCCTATTTCCACCATTAGCTACTAACTACTTCCAATCAGATTCAACGCCCAAACTTTACGTGCTTTTAGTTTTAATCGTTTTAAATTTCATAAAAGCATTCAAATGACACGATTTAATTACCTTCACGACAATGAAATATTAATCGATTAACCATTACCCAAAGGTGTAATATCAATCAATTAACCATTTGAATCGAATTCCATAGCAGAACAATGGAAAATTCATTACATTATACAATTTCATGTCATTTCCATTTCCTTACAATTACGTTAATCGAATGGTGATTCACGAAATATATTTAGTAATGCTTAAAAGATTTATATGAATAAATGTGTATAACTGTCTGTATGTTTAACTTTTTTAAATAGTTGTAATAGGGTATTGTAATAAAGGCCACTGACCACAAATATGACCTTAATTTTTTTTCTATCTCTTTGTCTGTCTCTACGTCCGGATTTATTTCAAATACGACTCGACGATTTTTTATGTAATTGTAAAATTAATACACAATTAATTAAAAAAATTAACCGAAAAGAAATAATAGGTAGTAGTTTTCGGGCGCTTTCATTAAAAACGTTGACTAAAAAGGTTTTTGAGATACATAGAAATAATGTGCTACAGAATTATACATTCTAAATATGTCTACACAAAAGACCACAACAACATACGTATCTCCTAAACATACCTCACAATTATCATACTTAACTTTCACATAATATTTAAAAATAATTAATTAACTAAATACTTTCATTACGAGGGGCATTTCATATATATCGAAATAGCTCTATAGAGTATATCATTTCAACGTATATCTGAAAAGTATGACAGACTTAAAACAAAGCGCTATAAAAAAGACATTATTGATGTAAGTGTATGGAGTAAGTAAGTAATTTCTATGATTTGAATGGTAGATATCAAAACGCCTAAAAAGAGGCCTAAATCAAACGACTTAGGCTAAACAGCCACATTAGCACATTGCAGCTACGTAAAAGCCAAAGAGGGTCGCTAATTATGAATATTCTCTATGTTTACAATTCGTTTAAATTTACACCCGATTAGACCTCCCACGCCAGCGGCTCAAGCCTAGGTTTGATCCCTCGGTAGGGAGCCCTTGAGTGCGTTGCTTGCGCGATACGGTGACACACAAATATACATCACTGCTACAACACTACACGATCACCCCCACACACGTGCACGCCTACACGCTTACACATGAAAGTGGATAGGTTTACTTTTTCCCTTATCGAACTGAAAAACTCTCAATTTTCCGATAATAAATATATGGAGGAGTTGTTGAGGCGTGTATGCTTGGTACACATACGTTTCAACAACTCACACATATATGAATAGTTAGCTAGGTTACATAAGATAGGTCGCGATTTTGCATGCAACAGGCAACAGCCAAGCCGAGGTGTGCCGTGCACCCTTGAGCTGTTTGCCAAAATAAAATCGGCTGAATGCCTTAAGCGCTCGCCTCAGTAGTCCGGTGAAGCTGTTAAGACCTTGCTAGGTCAATAGCGTAACATTTCGAAAAAAAAAAAAAAATTCACAGATAAACAAATGAATGAAATACCTGTATCAGTAGTGATACAAAAAATCCCAGGTAAGTAATTATCCTAGAACAACCTAACGCTGAGTGAAATCTAACAACCCCTTAAGCTTGGTAAAAAAAGGCCATAAAAGTTAAAGCGCTCACTATGTACAACATTCAATATGAACGGCATCGTTACCTGGGTCTAAATTACGTGCATTTATGCGATAAAGCTAGGTTAAAAGAGTTTCACCGTCATTTTTCAACGTTCTTCACACTATACAATCGCCCTATCACTTTATTTTTGTAACTTCACTGAAGTGTACCAATTTTTATGAATATAAATATGAACTACCAGTTCTAAGAGGTCAAGTATTTCGATGATCTTGGAGAATTTAATTTATAGGACGATAAAACGGCGATGTTATACTTTATGATAAGCATAGTGTTATCCAAATACGACGGCGATTGATGAAATATCTATAGCGGTGGGTCAAATCGTTTGTTGACGTGGCGACGCGTTACAGCGTGCGTCACCACGCTTTAGGATTTGGATTTTGGATGTGAAACATTTACAGGCGCGGTTAACCCTGGCGACGCGATGTCATGCGCAAATGGCTATGAGCAATCTCTTGCCACACTGAGCATACCTATAGTGAAATTTGAGATTCGTTTGATTCGAACAATTTTGATGTTTCACATCTGCCAGGCGTTCCGCAACGGCTCACGCCTTTTTTTATAGTATCTAACTTTTAGCCCCAATCTTACAATTAGATGACGGTGTTGGTCTCTGATTGTAAACACGTTAAACCTAGTGGTGTAGTACAACACATCTATAGATGCTTGTAATATACTCTCAACTGGAGTTTGCAAACTAGCCAGATGCAGTTAGAAAAAACCCTACTACCATGATTTGGTTTCAACACGATGCTTTTCTTAACCGGACCTACGTGAATAGACATGCTGTCTGAATACACTAACCACTGTGCGACCATCACTTCAAAAGTTGTTACTATTAGACCGTCTTGCACACTTCTCCGCAACTGAATGCACACTAACTAATCCTAAATCGCTACAAATTAAATGAGACTTACTGCGGCAGCTTTATAATAATTTGTCTGTTGGTCAAGATCAATTTAAGTACAGACAGCTTAAAACCTCGCAAATGTTTATAAATCTTAGTAATGGATAGTTCACAGACTACATAAAAGTCAACCTGAAAGGCGATGCGCCAAAGGACTCTTTATTACGAAGGTTGAAAGACTATTTTATGGTTATAAGAGCAGAGAAAGGTTGAAAAATGATTGGATGGACAGTATGAAAAATGACATAGGTATAAAAAGTTTGAATACTGAGATAATGAGAGGCAGGAGTAGAAAAGGCAAACATGTTGTGCCGACCCTACTTAAGTGAAATAAGTGTAAGAAAATTATGATACAAGATTTGATGCAATGTAATTCTTCTTTTAACTCGAAATACATTTATGTGCAAAGTTAATTTTTAGCATAAATATGTATACAAAATTATATTAAAAGAAGTATCTCAGACACGATCTTATAAAGATAGAAGTTTAGTTGACGCATTTGTCTTTAGTTTTTAAAGTTTTATTGTTATTACTTATATTATAACTACAATATTATGTTTGTCAGTAGCTTGTTCGGTAGTGTGAGTTATACAATGAAGCTCAAAATGAACAAAAAGTGTTTCTTTAAAGTCATCCTCATATCATAATTCAGGATAACATAGTTACTCTAATTGTCTCTCTAACAAATTCTATCAATATAAACGTATATCGGACTATTGATACAAAAGCCTAAGAGATTTTATCTTAATAATCTGAATCGATACATTTATCCAATTCAATTATATAAATGCTATTACCTTCGTCAATAATCTCTAGAGAGAGGAGACAATATTGTACCCAAACTAGTTTGATCAAATCAGTTCATACGCCGTATCAGTTCATCAGCAACAATACGAAATACATTAATCTCTAAAGGAATCAAATCAGAACAGTCGTTCATGTGATGCGTAGCCGCTTTGATCCTCGAAATCCAATACGTTCCAATACTATTACGATCCCGGCTTACTAATGGAGTCATAGCCTGCGGAGTGAGACCGCTTTGATCCCAAGACAGACGGATATTTCCAAAATCAATTTCTATTACGTATCTAATCCTTTCTGTTACACAGTATTGTGATATGATGTGTTTGAGTTCTATTTCCAATAATATTATAGCTCTATACGACTTGTATTGAGACATATATATATACTTGTCATATGATCCTTTATTTTTCAGATTATATGCCTGATGAGCCTTTCACCGTACTAATAAGGCGAGCGCTTATAGTACTCAGTTGCTTGACAAAACAAAATCAAAATTGCTAAAATGGACGAATCTCGTTTTAGGCTGTTACCTTGCATGCAACAACGCGAATCTTGCTAAGCTGAACTAGTTAAGTTAATCATACATATAATAATTAGTCAAGAACACATGTGTGTCTCACGAAAAGTATTGTATCTGACAACTCGGCTAAACCAAGTCCAAAAACCTGCGAAAAAAAAGTGTGTGTTACGTACGTGTTATGTACACACATTAGAAGTTATACTTCTTTGGCGTAACAAGATAAAAATCTTTTCAAAAACTTTATCTTTCGCCTACTCTACGTTTGTAGAAAAAACGACATTGACGATAGAAAAAAGGTATTTAACACATTGAAAGTTTTAATACAAAGGAATACAAACAATAAATGCAAAAAGACAAAATGTTGACTATAGCTAACTTCAGGCTGTCTGTTCTTCATGAAGGTGTGCGCGCGCATCGTAATAACTTCAGGGTGTAGCTTTTTCGTGACGCTGTGCGCGTGCATCTTAACATTTACTTTCATAATTTTTCCCTAAGTCGCCAAAAGAAGTACAACTTCAAAAATATAAAATACTACCACCATATGTGTATCACTATGTAGAAGTGATCTTTGTTGTGTATGTTAAGCTAGTGAGTAAAAATATTCAGTGTTACTATATCACGCTAGCAGCATGCTCGAGTGTTCCAATCCGAAAAATTGAACCTATATGTATTGTATCAAATATTCTGTAGACTTAACAGCAAAGTATATGCTATACCGTTATAATCCTAATAATTTGATAAAGATGAACAAGCTGGCCCTAAAAGAGAGGATTTTCTCCGTCGTAACACGCATGCGTGGATGATCGTAGAGGACCGGGTTTCGCAATCTGCCACTATCCTGCACCACCCCAGGAACGACGAAGAAATAAAAAATGTCCTCCTTAGAGCCAATCACAAGCGGCCACGTCATCGCGACGAATTACCATATGCACGCCATCAGACATTACCGAAACTCAAACACTGACCACCGCTTCGCCCACTGAACTCCGCAGTATTGTGCCTACGCCTTGCAACCGGACTTTGGATGCACGACAGAGGTTGCCCAACGGAGCGTCAACGACGACAGACGCTTACGTGACTGTTGTAATCACACACAGTGAAGACTCCGACAACTTAAATGAATTGGGAATGTATAAATTTGCTACTTATTAAAATAAGCTTTAGTATACGTACTTTTTCTTCACATTCAACTCAATTAATAATTATAGAAAGTTCGTAAATAAAACCACAGGTAATTAATATAATTTATTAGGAAATGTATTATTTCAATAAACATGTTTAGTTCAACTAAAAATTTGATCCTTTGAATAGGATTTCAACAAAAAGCACTAATATTGATATAATGTACAAAGACAACATACATTTTTAATTATTAAATTTAATAAAAATAATTAATTGTTATTATTATGTAACCAGAAACACCAATTATAGGCCATCAAACACGTCACAACTTCCAAAACATTGTTTTAAAATTTGCACTTTCGTATTTTCATACCGCAGGAAACAATGTTACTAACTGTATGACGTCAATCTAATGGCATGATAATCGTAAGTGCTTTAACGAGTTTTTAAAATAGATATGCAGCTACGAACTAAAAACATCCTCAAAATGTGTCTGTAGCTAAACCCAAAATAAAAAACGGCTATCGTTTTTTTTTTAGGATTGACATCAACAAATGAGAAACAAAATACGCTAAGTATATAGAACCGTAAAAAGAATGTCTGTGGGATGGAAACAAATTGTTACAGGCATTCCGTATGCCGCGGTGGATATTAAATTCTTTCTCTCTTGTTACAGTTCGCCTGCGTTTATTATGTTTACAATTTGCGGAAAATTTCACGATGTACGTCAAAATTTTCGCCCAGTTTTTTGAATTTTAAATTAAATTATGAAAATGTTGTCTTTGTTAAATTTGAACGAAAGAGTTTTTGTAAAATGACAATTTAAAGGTATCTCTATTAAATATTTTAAGCATTCGTGGACAATAGTGGTAGAGTCATGCTGAAGTTGTAACTGGTTTCAGCATGAATGTATCGGCTCGCCGGGGTAACACCGAAAACCACACCTGGGAACCAAACGGGTGTGGGAACCACACCTCTCACAGAAAACCAACGTGAAGTAATTTGCATGGTTGCGTTTTGTTTAGTCAGTGAGAGCGCCGAAGGCCCAACTTCCCTCCTCTCCCTCTCCTCTCCCCCTTCCACTTCCCCATTCCCTCAAACACAGGCTGGCAACGCACTTGGGATTCCTCTGGTGTTGCTAGTGTCTATGGACGGCGGTGATCACTTAACATCAGGTGACCCGCCTGTTCGTTAGCCTTCTATGATATAAATAAAATCATTTGATTTCAAAATCAGATACACATTTCATTGTTATATATTATGTGGCATACAATCCAATTTCAGAACTAAAACTTAAAACTTCATTAGATTCATCTTAATGGAATATTATGAGTCTACATTATATTAACTTTAGTAAATTGTTTACGATATACTATTACGTAAACGCTAGAGAAAAATTACTCCTATATCCAAAGGCTGGGAATAAACCCGACAAACTACTAAATTATACAGAAGGCCAATCGGTTTCAACTAAGTCGAGTAAGTTCGCCAAGGATTCTATGTTTTTCTTGTATTTCTTAAAGTATTACAGAATTATTTCCCACATTCTCCTAATATTATAACTGCAAAAGAGAAGTTGTTTGTAATGCTTCAGGCCGAAATTATTCGCATATTTGTCTTGTAAGTAACATATCATGTGGTCAATGATGTTATACCCCTTTTTATACAAAAAATATGAAATGTTTTCTGGAAATAAAAAGTTTCCATCTTCAAAGGTATAGCTCAAATTTAAATTAACGCTGAGAAAAACCAGTATACAATGAATTTTGACAGATTATTACTATAAAGCGTATAATAATATTTGTTACCGATAAAGTGCAAAGATTATTTATTTTACCTAGATAAAGTGCAGGTAAATCATAGTAGTCTATTAAAGTAGCGAAAGTTGTGTAAATACTCATTTCATTAGGATGAGTATTATTCTAACGTTCTCAACAACTTGTTAAGTTATGTTGGACACAAATCTAGAACGGATGAGATACAGAGCCAGTCCCCTCTGCCTGATCAAAGAGATGTGTGAAAAATATAATAATTTCCATATGTAAAATAATTTATAATATTGTGTTATTTAGCTCCATATTTTGTAAAATCGGTGGTCTAACATAGTTTGGTTATCGTGCACAAGTGAGAGATGGAAGGGAAATCGAAGCGTAAATTCTATGTTGCCGAAGAAACTCCCTGGAACGTTCTAACAAAACGTCCACCATCATGATCATTGAAATGACCGGAAGAAACTTGTAATTTCATTACCTACTCGACAATGGCAGTAATAATCTAGTATAAGATTGGTTGTTAAAAATAAAATAAAAACTACGTAGTTTAATTAAGCAAATCAATTAACCTGCAGATGCTTTAAAAATTTGGCGGTAAAATTCTAAGCAAATATTTCCAGTTCATATCTTACTGCTTCAGTACAGCTTTACTATGGCCCCATAACTTCTGTTAAGCAAAATTTCTCCATAAATAAAATACGCAATACTTGGAATTTGAATTGGAAAAAGGTAAAAATCGAAAAAGTTTATATCCAGTATAGTAACTATGCCGGCAAACTTCGATAAGTTTCTCGTTGGGAATGATGTTAGTATTCAAAGTACCTATGCTTTTTATTAGATTGGCAAACTTTGCAGCTTCATTTAAGTATGCATTAAAGTGCATAGAACTTTTCTCGTAAGCAAATTGCAAGGGAGAAAGAAATTGTTTTGAAGTTTATTAGATATCTATAAAAACTAGCTGACCCACGCAATTTCGTCTGCACCATCTTGGTTATTACCGGTTCCAAATGTATTTCCAATCGCGAAAAAACTTTAAAAAACCTAGATTCCAATGGCAGTGCCACATAAAGGAACCTATTGCATTTCCAAACTATTAACGGACCCACTCAAACTCATAAGCCACCCACTCAATAGTCATACGAGTTGTACTCCGCCTACTTATGTCGCACGGCCAGCTGTAGCGACAACGCAATAATTTTACCGGTTTATTGTTTCATTTCGCCTTATCTTCTGAAAAATCGTTTCAGGTATCCATGAATAAGTAATAGAATAGCATTTCAATTATTTTTAGAAATGTCTGTCTGTTTGAGTGACCGCGTATCACTGTTAATACATTACGTTCACAATAAAACTTTACAAAGAAAATCATAAAGCATATTGTCGAGTAACATTTAGTTTATGTTTCATTAAAATCGGTTCACTCATTAAAAGTAATTATAATTTGGATGACGAATTAGTTCAAGAGAAGAATAGGTAAGAATCGTAGCGGTTTGGATACTATATGTTGCACATATCGTGGGCTCAATCGAAGTGAAATCCGAAGTACTTAATTTTCATGTGTTTTTAATCAAATTCATTAATCACTACATACTATGAAATAAAGTCCTCCCCATGCCACGTGTCACGCTCACTGTCTGTCTGTCTGTTCGCAATAAGCTCAAAAACTACTAAACAAATTTTCATGTGGTTTTCCCCAGTAACATCGTGATCCATGAGGAATGTTATCATTTATTGTGATAGTCACAATATGTCATAACAGGTATATGATTTTTCGTAGGTTTAGACATATGCTGTCGTTGACTTTTTTGTAGGCATTATAAAAGCTCTACAACTTTTCTCTAGAACTAATTCTTATAACTCTCATCGTTAAGGCAGCGTTCGTAAGAAAACTTTTCGTTTGACCGTTTTTTCCGACTTACTTTGCAAATCCGACCACCACAAAAAATGTATTTTCATTTATCGGGTTAATATATAGGCTATGATACTGACAAATAACGGGGTTTTCAAATTGGATTTAGAAGATCCAGATATAACCCCCTACAACCTCACAAACTTTATGGATAAGCCTTCTGGAAGAAATTATCTAAGTTATTGTGAAAATGTCGTAAATACGTTGAGAAGTTATAAAAAGAAAAGATAGCACCACAGAGTACCCACAAAGTGACTTGATATTTTGTTAGTCATAGATATAGACTGACTAATTCTTCTTCTTTGACATAATGGTAAAAGTAAAATCAACTCAACGGTTTTAAAACCAATAATAACAAGAGTTTAAGTGATACTTATAATATTTCTGTCAAAATATATATAATTTGAATGTATACATGTATATATAAATATATATAGAATACATAGATATATGTATATCTACTTAGTGATAAAGCAAAGGTAAGTAAAATATAAAAGAGTTCCTGGGCGACCGAACCTAGCTCGGTTCTTTAAAAAACATTTCTAAATTAAAATAAATCGTTAGGTTTGCCTCACAAAATTAGCATTTTTTCTCATAAAAGATATTAAATAAAGATATCTCTCTTATAATTATGATAATACAATTATTTACTTAATTAAAATAAATTCTTAGGTTTGCCTTACAAAATTATGATTTATTACAAAAAAAAATATATATACACTCGGATTCGAAATGGGGTTACACCGATTTTCGAAGTAATCAATTTCCACCTGAGCTATTTTTGTTTTGATAGCGGCGGCGAAATTTACCTTCATATTGTAGCTATATTTTTTCATTGCCTGAAATCTTAGTTAAAAAAAGTTTTCTATGAATAAAATCTAACTAGGTCTATTTATCGTCCCCGAAACTACCTACATACTAAGTTTCACCGAAATAGATGACGCCGTTTCCGAGATCCTGAATATATACAAATATAAAAATATACAAGAATTACTCGTTTAAAGGTATAAGATATTTTGGGGTGTAAGGGGTGTCGAATAACATCATAAGACTTGAGACACCCAAGCCAACCTCACCTGCACGTGGTGCACCCTGCTGAATAACGAACGAGGCAATGGCACAAGCGGGGTAGTAGGGTTTTACAGCCCGACTGGGTTGCAACCACTATGTATATGGCGAAAAAGCCCGTAATAGTGATTCGCTTCTACGGGTCGCGTTTTGGGATCAGCCTGTGCATATCCAGCTTTTTATAAGCTGGCATGATAGTGGCGACCGGCGATGGACAGTGTGTCAATCGGTGGTCGCTATTATTTTTGGATTGTACTATGCTTACCATCAGGCATAGTGCAGTCACTTTGCCGCGCTACAATAAAAAAAAAAGATAGATACATACATATAGAAAAAACTATTTCGGTGGAAATGAAACGGTTTGTAACGTGATATCAAGAAACCAGATAACATTGACAACAGATTAAACGCATAAAACTTGAAATGAGATTTTAACGTCTCGCGCAGACGTCTCGTATAGAAGATTAAGAATAGCAGAAATTCTTTACAAATGTAAAAATGTGTTCGTAAAACTTGGTGAAACCCTCATCAGAACATTTATTACTTCGCAATGGTTACGCGTGACTTATTAGGTTTTTGAAAACTTCGTTATTTCAATTTTCACTTGTAATCTAAAATTAGTATAAATTTCTACTCCTTCGCTATAACTTTTAGTATCATTTCTTATTCTATTCTGGTATGTAAATGTATTTATTAATAAAGGTTACAATTTAACTATACCTAAAGAGTATGTAATCTATAAACGTATATGCCATTAACTATACATTGTAGAATCCATGCATATTGGCTCTATATCACGACGCTTTTTCATAGGAGATGAGCAGTAATAACAAAACTTAACAAATAGTAAAAAGTTTTACTTCAAGATATACGGAATAAAACCTGATTAAATAACTGAAAAAACTGGTTTCAAAAGTTTGACTATCGTATGCGTTACACCGAATCCCATAAACTAATGTTAAAATATCAGAATGGGTGTAAAACTTGTTTAGGGGCTAGATCATTTATAGTTTCAAAGAGTACCGGCCGGCAACCAGTTTACACTTTCTGCCAGGTAACCCAAGATTCTGACTCCCTACCCTGGAAGCTGGAGTGCCGCCGTGTATGAGTTCACGGCGGCATGGAAGAGAATTGGTGAGCCTTCAGCTCCCAGGGAGATAGAAGAGAAAAAGCGGTCGGAGAGCTATGATATGGGCGTTTTACAATTAACGCCGATCGCCCAGTCCTGTCGGAATGGTGCAAGAGGGAGTGGGGCTCCCTGTTGTTTCGACTAGTGCAGGTACTCACCGGACATGGTTGTTTCAGATGGTACTCGCACCGGATTGCTCGCAGGGAACCGATTACAGTATACCACAAATGCGGCGCTACGGAGAACACCGCGCAACACACTATCCAAGTATGCTGCATGGGAAGAACAGCACCGCATTCTGGCTTTGGTGACTGGGGTGGACTTATCGCTGCCGAGTGTGGTATGGCCAGCGATGGCCTCAATTTGCAAGGAGGTCATCTCACAGAAACGGATGGTGGAGAGGGTCCGTGAGGAGCATCTTTTAAGTGATACTCTCTACTCATGGAGGACAGGCAGGAGGAGGCAACAACTTGCCCGCCTCCGCTCACCACCGTAGCCGAATTTGAGGGAATGGGCCGGAGGGAACAACTCAGGCAACTGGAGTATACCTAGTCTGCCTCCCTATTAGGTATCTAAGTAGGCGGCTATCTTCCGCCGGGCGGACTGTTGGGGCGGCTATCCAAGGTTGAGTAGCAAGTACGATCCCTTGTCTCACCAACAATTACGTTCTGACGGTACACCGTGGGGTTTTAGTCCGTGCGAGTTGGACATAACCCACCCTCTCCCCTGGGAGGTCATTATCCACAAGGGATTTCCCCACGTTAATAAAAAAAAAAGGTAACGCGATATTGCAAAAACTTTCATTCGAATATATGTCTTTTTTAAGTTAATAACAATAATGAGACACTTAGTTCTCATGGAAAAAATACCACTTTCACTAGAGTGACGCTACGCTTGCTTCTTCTTAAATTAACAAATATACACCGAACCAATTTGAACATGAAATTTTACATTAGTACAAACGATATATCATTACTTTAAGTTATTATGTAATAAATAGAAACTCTATCAAAATGAAACTTCTATATTTAACAATACGAACAATGATATTATTCAAACGAGACCTTTTGTCCAGAATAAAATGGTGTACCTATTTTACTGAATAAATGTTGCTGTATTTATATTCTATGTTATAGAAATTTGTTAAAATATAGCATTTTTACTCGCTGTACCATCTCAATATTACGCAAACTATTTTTATTAATCTTGGGCTGAATACTGTGACGACGTCACTCAAGGATGGGGACAGGTCAAAGTCAAACCAAATTTAAGGTTGTTCCAAATTATGCTGTGACTGGTAAATATTTATACTAACGGTTATGTGCTAAATATTTTTCTGGTAACGCGTTCACGTAATCTTAATGACATTTTGGCCGAATCTTCATCAGTATTTTATTAAATTTAGTCTATACATATACATTAAATTGAAGTATTTGTTATTTATTGGGTATAATTTTGGAAAGAGCTGAACCAATTTGACAAGATTTTAACGGCATCATTTTTAAAGTACTGTAGTAGTTAAATACAATTATACTTTTTCCATAGGGCTTAAGCAGTAATAGCAAAATGTAATCCAGGCAACTTAAATTCCATAAATTTACCAAACACATTGCTAATAAACGAACTAGCGGGCATTAGTTAGTTTATGAATAACTCTGTATTTTATATGCGTGATCCAAATTATTCTCGAGTGATTTTAATCAAATTTAAGCCCGTTGTCTGGAAAGTTGTTTTTAAGTTTATTGGTTTCTTTTCCAAAAAGTAATTGGAGAGAAGCGACGGAAAATTCTCAAATTATACTCTACGGTCTTCGTTATTTAGTGTCAGTTATTTATATCATCATGGAGGTGTTTATTCGTTGACTGAAACTTAACAAGAGACCGTTGAACGCTGTAGCATATTGCTAAAACATCATTTAACCTGGTACTTGCCATCAATACCTGGAAATACTTTACACTGATTGATACTTTTTGCCTTTTCATTATATGTAAATTGTCGATGCACAGAAAACGCTACAAACATCTCGCCATTACTTCAAGCGCTTTTATCCTACTTTGCAAGAACACTCATGTAAATTTGCTTCTTTACTTACACACAGTTTAATCTTTTTTTTTATTTCATAGGAGGCAAGCGAATAGTAATGGTGCTTGCATTGTTGCGTTTCGTTCGGTAAGTAAGAGCGCCGTACCATCTCCTCTCTGTTGCTCTCCACTCTGTCCCCCTCTCCCTTCCCCTCTCCCCATACACAGGCTGGCAAACCACTAGCGACTCTCCTGATGTTGCTAGTTTCTGTGGACGGCGGTGATCACTTAACATCATGTGACCCACCTGTTTGTTGCCTCCTATGATGTAAATATAAAAAAAACTACACTTTACCTTTGCGTGAATGTATTATATACAAAAAGATTAGTGTTTGTTAAACTGGTGCATGAACAAATACGATTAAAATACTGTACCGGTTATTTTATGTATTTATATAAATACATAGTCATTGCAGTGAACGATCCCTTGACAATCGAAGAGATGATTTATACGAACTACAAAATTCAATTTCCAACTGACAGCAGAGCGATCGAAAAGTGTAGACTGGATATTAGCGAATTTCCTTTCAAACACATCGAAATAGAATAATTATATCTAACTAAAGATACATACGTATGTATTTATATGTACAATTTGATATTGGTATGTCTGAGATCAATATATTCCACTGTTTAACCGAACACTATGAGAGTTGGCATATTTTCAATAATCCGTTATTTTAAAAAGTTTCATAATTGATGTGAAACATCTTTAGGAGGGGGTAAACCTGATTAAACGTGGCGAGTGTGTGAGACGTGACGACGCGGTACCATACGCGTGCGACTGTGCGCAATCTCTCTTGACGCACTTACCTAGCATACCCATAGTGCAATTTAAGAATTCGAGAATTGAATATTCGAATAGTTTCGATGTTTCACATCTGTGTAAGCTTAGTATGAGGTCCCTATATTTTAAAAACATATATTAGCATGAGGTAATACACCTCGCTGTTTGATATTAATTGAAACTTTATACTTCAAACACCTTCCAACAAAGAACAAAAGAAACCGTAATCTAACTTATCGCTTAATAAGCTGGTAATGGATTTAATAAACAACATTTACGAGCTTATTCCTTAACTTATGCGAAAAGACTTTTTTTTTCTTACCAAATATCAACAGGGTAACCTACGCTGGGTGCGAAATATCCTGAAAGTTATAATAATCGATCAGCAAGTTTACACAAAAATGAAGCCTATTAAAAATGAGGACTATTCCTTAGCCTTGGATATTAATTTCAGCTTTATTTCTTAAACAGTTTTCCAAGTAAGTCAGAAAGTAATTAGTAATTAGAAAGTATTTCAGAACAGTAAGATTGTCAGACAGCCGACTAATCGTGTGGTAATTATATTTTTTTTAACGTGAAAGATCTACAGGCGGAGGGTAAACCCGATTGTTGGCGTGGCGACGTAAAACACGAACATTGTTTCTTTGAACACTTGCTACTCTATCTTATAGACCACTTGTTCTACTAGGGTTACGTGGTACGCGCCGACGACCTAGCGCCCTTTGATCAATCACCAAAAACACCGCACCAGCGCCTAGTTGATTTTTTCTATTTTGTATTTAATAAAAATGAATGTTTATGAAGCAAAATAGATAAATAGTCATTATTTTATGGAACGAATTTGTAATTTTTTTTATATCATATAGGAGCAAATGAACAGGCGGGTTACCTGTTGTTAAGCAATCAACGCCGTCCATAGACACTAACAGCCCCATAGGAGTCGCACGTGCGCTACCAGCCTGTGTTTGGGGGAGCGGGGATGGGTCTCCGGTGTTCTCACTGACTGAACGAAACGCAACAAGGCAAGCACTGTTACTTCGCGTCGGTTTTCTGTGAAAGGGTGGTGCTACCCCGAACGAACCGACCCATTCATGCTGAAACCAATAATAGCTTCAGCGTGGCTCTACCACCTACAATAATAATAATATAATACAATAATAATATTTTTTTAGCTTTAACGTTTCATTATGTCATAACTGTTTCCTGTTATAATCTTATTTTATGCATATAACTTCTACAAAACAATTTTGATATTTCTGACAGCTACCAGGCGTCCCGTGATGGCTAATTTTTTTTATTAAAAGGTCCAGTTACCTGAAATTAGTACAACAATGGTGATTTTTTGACTTTACCATTAATAACAAGGATTATTAATTAAAGTATGTCACTTTATATACCATGAATAAAGTTATAGGGAGTTATGAATAATACAAGCAACATATGGAAACATTATTCCACTGGCCTTACCCTCTCAGATACAGATTTCCCCCGGGCTATCTATTCATATCTTATACAATGCAACTCGTTCAAGTATTCGTGTTTATTATACATTGTTGTGCATCTTTGATCTGGAATATCTTTATCGTGCAATATCTTTATCGAAACATAACGATAACATTAATTTTAGAGGTATCTATCTATCTATCCATCTATAATACCTTTAAACGAGCAATTCTTGTATATTTTTATACTAGCTCACATTCTCATATTGTACTATAGTATCATACATAGCATAGCATTTTTACCAATTTTGAGTTACCTTTGAAAATTTTTATCACTGCTTCTTAAACTTTTTGCAAAAGCGTAACTAATATAACTAAAACAATACTCTGAAAAGTTCTCTGTATGAAAGTGTAAGTCTCGTCAAAATCAGTGCAGCCGTTTAGGACATTAAGTAGAATAAATAACAGATATATCAATTTTATACATAAGTAAGTATATCATCTACTCGTCTGCATAAATTTTTTCAAATCTTATTTATTTCAAGCGAGAAGAAATATTCAGATTTAAATAAATACAGAATTTGACACCAAAAGCATTCTTCATTGGTCGACACTTTCATGCAAAGCCAAAAAGCTTGCACCCATTTACATAGACGTGACCTAAGTAACCACTTAACTCCAAACAAACGAATTTATACCTAAAGAATTCCTATCAAAAGTCGAAAATTACATAGTTTACGATGAAAAATAAAGACAGTCAGTTCTCGCCCTTATGAATTGCTTGTAATAATGCTGTAGCTTAGAGCGATTTTTTCTCAAAAGATATAAATAAACGGGCTGCCCGCTGTTACTTAGCCGCCGTCGTTTGCCAATTATTGGAAAACAACATTTTTCAGATATTACTAACCGACATTTTCGTTATTAAACCGTAAGGAATTCTCATATAAAAATTCCATATATACACAGGCAAAGATAAAATAGTTAACAAACATGTTCCTTCACTGTTTCGCAACTGATTTTGTTTATCATATTGAAGAACTTGTTGTAGCACAGTAGGGAAGAAATTTTACACGGTAACCTCACCTTATACGGTAACCTTCATCCAAACCACATTCACATATCGTAACAAAAGCTCATTAAAATTATTCTACGCATTATTAAGTTACGATGTTCTTTAACCTCCATTTTATACCGTGAAATTACATAATGTTATATTTATAGAACTTTGTTACGAGTTAATGCGTAGCGAACTTCAAAATAATAACAATTTCTTTGGGACACGTTTGCAGGGACAACTCTTAAAGTCATGTCTAAGGCTGTCAACGAGAGAAAAGTTTTGTAGATTTAGAGGGGTCCGTAACTTTCGGGTGCTCTCAACAACTCGTACGGTACATAGGCACCGGTGGTAACAAGTACACTCGGTGATGGAAAATAATATAAAGTCACATACGTTTCCTTTTAAATCTATCTATAACAATGGAAACAAGATCGATTAACTTTAAACCCGTTCAAGGAAATTATACAATGTCAGTGAATATTTATAAAAAAAATGTGGGTGTTTTCTTATGACCACACAATAGAATTTAAAATGTATAAAGATTTAATGTTCATGCATAATTATAAATATTTATCTGTACATAAATAACACTACACTAATGATACTTATAGAAAACATACGTATTGCCTAAAGGAAATTTTATTTCAAAAAGATTGTCCAAAAGTAGACTATTATATCATATTGTAAAAATATTTTTTAAGTACATTAAGGCATTTACATAATTCATATTTTAGTATACTGATGGTGATAATTGTAAATGATTAATATCTCATAAACTCCACAGAGATGTGCTCATAAACTCCAAAGAGTTTTTCTGCTAAGTTATATTTTAAACGATCAAAGAAATTCGAATATGCTAGCACTTAAATATTTATCTGTTTTTGAATTAGGACGCGTAATCTTAAAACTGATCATGTTGGGACTACTCGGTCCATGAAAAAATTCTTACTTATTGTTTCATCTTTAACGTTCTAGAAAGTAAAGTATGAACAAATAGTTAGTGCCTTAATATTGTCATCATTACTTATAACTTCACGTTACGTAACAGAACAAAATATAGACTAACACACGGTCAGAGAACATATCTACAAATTAAATATAATTTGAATCCGATTAGTAGTTTTCATATAATAAACACACTAAAATAAAATATACATTACTTTCCTTTTTTTCGAATGACTAACTTTATTGGTCTGTGTGCTTTAACGCTTTAGTTCTACTGACAATTTTTGATAAGACTTATTAACCATTAAGCATGTAGCATTAAGCTCGCCAGTTTACAAGCAAAAAGTGTAATAAAGTATTCCTTAATTTTTTCATTAAAAGTAGAAAATACCTTACAGGTTTGCCGGTGAAGCTCTTAAGGCCTTGCTAGCGTAGTCAATTCGATATGTGGCTACTATTTAGGTGTGTAAATGGGACGTGTGGTGACGTGTATGTTGTGACGTTGTGAATGTTAATATCATATTATCGTGAAAACAGCGAACAATGGATGAAGTGCAATATTGAATCTGTTGGAAGCTAGTAAATGTTATTGTCAGTTTATCGCGCATAAAGCAGGCGAAGTGTGAAGTGCAGCGTTTTTGTGCTTGCCTTAGTAATCCGGTGAAGCTATTAAGGCCAATACCCTAGTCAGTTCGAGAAAAAAAAAACAACGTTTTGCGTGTTACCATGTAGTGAACGGTAACATGATTTCAGCGACGAAAACAGCAGGCAATGTGTGGAGTGTAGTAACATGTGAATTGTGAGCTACTGAATAGTGTTGTCACTGTATCACGCAAGCAGCTGGCGGTGTGTGGGTGTAGTGTTGTGTGTGTGTTGTGAGCTAGTGAATAGTATTGTGACTGTAATACGCAGGCTGCTGGCGATGTGTGGGTGTAGTGTTGTGTGTGTTGTAAGCTAGTGAATAGTATTGTCAGTGTGTTGCGCGAGAAAATGGTGAATCATGAAGTACAGTGGCACGTGGGTTGTAAACTAGTAAATAGTAGTACAATAACATTATCACGCACGCAATAGAATTGTGTACTTCATAACAAAAGCAAAAGGTTTTATTATATAGATTTATTTTATTTTTTAAATACATTGTGTTCAACTGTACCCAGCACTCGGTAACTTTTGACACCTCGTCTTTAACGCTATTTACAAGAGGGCTCGAGGAACCTATTCAAAGGATATTCTATTACCGAGTTCTGTGAACTTTATTTTCCGCATGAGGTAATATAATCAGGTAGATCTCTGTACAGTTCGTTTTATGTCTCAGGAATTTCATTTCGGGTCGTATACGGTTGGTAGGGCGAGGTAATTTAGTTTTATTTTACGTATTATGTCAAAATCACCGCATCCGTGGCTTAGTAATCGTTTCCTTTAGGACCCGGTGAATTACTTTGATATCGAGTTCTGAAGAAACTCGATGTCTATCACTTTAATTAGATACTTACCTACCGTGAAGAAAAATATTTGTTGTAATGACTGTTTTTTTGTTTCTTTTCTTTTATATTATAGAATACAAACGAACAGGCGGGTCATCGGATGTTAAGTGATCACCACCATCTATAGACACTAACAACAGCAAGGTAGGGGGTGGGCCTACGACGCTTTCACTGACCGAACGATACGCAAAAATGCAAGCACTTCACGTTATTTACGTCACGTTACGGCAAGTTACTTCACATCGGTTTTCTGTGAGAGAATGGTATTACCCCGGGCGAGACGACACATTCATGCTGAAACCAATAAAAGCTTCAACGTGGCTCTACCACCCACGAAACGGAATAATTTTTAGAACTGTCAGTTAAATCTACAATATTGTTAAGATATTTTATAGCTTGTAGTGGTTGACATCAGTCTCACCTTTTTTTTATGTCAAAGGAGGCAAACGAAATGGTGGGTCACCTGATGTTAAGTGATCACCACCATCCATAGACACTAGCAACATCAGGGGAGTAGGAAGTGCGTTGCCAGCCTGAGTATGGGTGAGGCAGCCGACCCATTTATGTTGAAACCTGTTATACTTTCAGCGTGGCTCTAACACCTAATGTTGAATATGCTCTAAAACGGTAAACAATCTAAACCTAGAAGGGAATTGGCTTCAAGTACAGTTGTCATAACAGACCTGTAAGCCCTTGATTAGAGATTTTCAAGGCACTTTGCCATAATTTCATCACGATAATTATCTGCCCCTAAAATTCCACTTTATTCTTTAAGATTCAATCCTACTTCAATCAACGCAGTCTTCAGTTATAGACTATCTAGTTGTTATTACCCGTAGGAGCAAAGCAGTTACAATATCTATCTATCTATCTAATACCTTTAAAGGAGCAATTCTTGTATATTTTTATATTTGTATATATTCAGGATCTCGGAAACGGCAGCATCTATTTCCGTGAAACTTAGTATGTAGATAGTTCCGGGGACGATAAATCGATCTAGGTAGATTATATTTATAGAAAACTTTGAAAACATTGAAGAGATATAGCTAGAATATAAGGATTAATTTCGCCGGCGCTGTCAAAACAAACAGCTCAGATGGAAATTGGTTGCTTCGAAAATCAGTGTAACCCCAGTTGGAATCCGAGTGATAGCAGAAGAGATATATTTTTTTTAATATTTGTTTTTTTTGTGAAAAATTGTTTATTTTATGAGGCAAACCTAACAGTTTATTTTAATTTAAAAAAATGGTTTTTTAAGAACCGAGCTGGGCTTGGTCGCCCAGGTACTAAATTGTAAATCTCAGAGCACTATAAGTGTGAATTAAGAAGGAAATACTTAAAAATACAGACCGATCGTATAGCAAAAACTGAGTACTAAGAACACGGTCCGGAATGTGAATGCCTATGCTAATGGCTCTGCTATGTATAGCTCCTCACGTAGCAGTTGTAACTTTTAAAGATTATATGAGCATACCTAACACTGTAAACAAAAATAAAAATTTCCAATAATTAAATGCAAGTAAAACCATGACTCGCGTGCTAGTATTTTATTTTAATCTAAATAACAAAGCTACTTATGCTTTCTTAGAAGCAAAACTGAGACGTGTAAAATTATATCTTCATTATAAAACAATAACCATATCCACAACAAATAATTACTCAGTCCAACTTAGAAGCAGGGAAAAGTGTACTTAGAGTTTCGTTACTGTTTCCGAGTTTACATGTTCTCGGTTCTTAGTTGTTAACAGATAAGTACTAAATACCGCATACTTAGTTGTTTGTTCACAATTATTTTGTTTCGCAGAACACAGTTGTCTTGTTTCTTCTTTGCAACTTTTGTATTCGTTTTATAATTTCATACCATAATTTTACTTAAATGTAAAGTTTGTTTTAATAATTATTTTATGATTTGTAAGCTACTATATCATTTCTTAATGAACACGAACAAATTCGCGAGTAGATGTTAGTATTATCAAATAATTAAAGATTTATTGCAGGCGTATTAGAGTTCAGGATTTGTTTATTCATTATTGAAGTGATAACTTTTTTTAGACTCATTGATAAATTACCGAAAGTGAACTGTCACGCTTGGTTTGGAAACGCTGAATCGGGTCACTTGGCTCTAGCCGACGTGAAGCGCGCTCGGTTCGGTAACAGTCGTGTACACTCGGCTCCAGTCGTCATCAACAATGTTTATTGTCTGACAATGAGTTCATAGTTTCAATGATTAGCTTTTCATTGATACGTATCATAGTAATATTATGTGTGTCATGTGTGTATATAATGAGCCTAGTATTTTACCGGTTTCAATTGTGTATCCAAAATATTTTAAGTACCTAGAACCCGACTGCAGCGGTACCTACCAATTCCTATTGTAAAACTTAGCAATCCAGAGACTCAGTCAAATATAGAAGAAATTTCGATGAGGCGGATGAGGACATCTGTTATTCAGCAATATGAATAATTGTATTTTGTTTATAATACGAACGACCGTTAAATTGTTTCAATATAGTTCTTACAATGGGTGAGTGACATGGGAGGGTGAAAATTTAGGGTTACAAGTATTTATGATGACAATTATAAAAATAATACAATATAAAAAATATATTTAAAAGTATTAGACTAAGATCGCGATATAATAATGGGAGAGTAACGTAGGAGGGTGAAAATTTAGGGTTACGGGTATTTTTGGTGACAATTATAAAAATAATACAATATGAAATACATTTAAAAAGATTGGACAGCGACCTAAGCACTCGTCAGTATGAAATAGACTTTACAACCTATTCTCACACCTGCCATATATACATTAAAAAAATCATAAAAATCAATCGATCCGTTTTGGAGGAGTTCGAACACAAACACCGCGACACGAGATTTTTATATATTAGATTGTATAGAAAAGTATAACAATCGTATTTGATTGAGTCAACACAGAGTTGGTTACCCTTAATACATCTTCTGCCATGGGGACACTAAGCGTGATATATTCCGGTATCAGCCGCTGCATATTGCATGCATGCATCAATTAATGAAGCAGGCCAGTGGAATATCTGTATCTGACTATATCTCCATGCTAATTATCCTTTTTATTCTGTCGCGTTTTAGGTTTACCCAGTGTACATTCAGCTGTCAAGAGGCTTGTTGGTCGGCATTATAGCGGCGATAGCTGATTGACTTTAATCTTTGGATAACCGCCGTTGTTTTTAGATTTCAATATGCTTCCTATCAGAGACAGTGTCATCTCTTTGTCTCGCTACAATATACAATATTAGATCTTCACGATAAATATGTAACATTTAAATGAACTATTAGAATTTATAATTAAAACAAATTAAAGACGGATAGAAATAATACGCAGCTTGTGCAGTGAGACAACACCTTCACTAATATTATAAAGAGGTAAAGTTTGCGAGTTTGTGACGTTTTAGGGGGTAATCTCAGAAACTACTGGTCCGATTTGAAAAATTATTACAGTTTTATATAGCTCATTTATAGAGGAAGGTTATAGGCATATATATATCATCAAGCTAAAGCCAATAGGAGCAGAGCACCAATAAATAATGTTTTAAAAACGGGGCTATTTTCCTCTTGAAATCATCCGCTGTATTTTATCGTTAGTCCAAAGTAACTATTCCACGCGGACGAAGTCGCGGACAGAGGCTAGTAGTATATACACATATACTGTACACACATAAGAGAGATGACAGCTGTAGCATAGAAGGGGCATGACGGCATAAGAGACCGTCATGTCATATAACGAGACGGCTTACGGTTCAATTATAATGACGCAAAATAAACGAATCACATTTTTTTATATCTTATTCCAAGTTTTATAGACATATAATCAAAAAAATATTATTTATATTCATCGTACAGTTGCAACTTGGCTACCGTTTCCCACATCGTTTACTTGAACACGCTATTATCGCCTCGTATTTAGCTGACTCAACATTTTGCCCGTGCCTACTCATATTGAGGCGGGAACACATTCGATCCTTTAGAGGAAAGTGGCAAATTGTACGGCCGACGTGGGTGGTAATTTGCTTCAAATATGCAGGAACAATACGTACGCTGATCTCAGGTGTTAGAGAAATTTCATTAATTTTATACAATATTAAACTATGCCGTTCTAACATCTCCCATTTTTTCAGTTCGTGACTTTTTATACATTATTTTGGTAGGCCAAAAAAGTGTAGAAAATGAAAACGGAAATACTGAATAAAAATCATGTGAACTGAACTATTATAGTAATTAGTTGAACTTAATCTTCTTCTTTGTCTATTCTTTTTCGGGATCGTGATCAGATATTTGGGATCGGCTCTTTATACATTTTTGCGCCAAGTCTGTCTTGGGTTTTTTTTCTTCTTCTGTTCTGCAGACTATTGGTCCGCACCTTTTTTGCTTTCGTTTTTTTTTTTGTTATTATTATTTTATTTATTTATCTTTAATGATATTATTGTCTTTATGACTGTTTAATTTTGATCCTTTATGGCCATCTTTAGGTTATGATCGACTACGTCCCGCGCCGGAGCGTCCACGGTCCGATGGATGAACCAACTAACCGCGTCGTCAGGTTCCTGTCTTGGGTTGTCGAACGGAATAAAGAATAATAATATTTGATACGAGCTCTTTCCTGCGGTTTTACATGGGTTCATGTAGATTTAACCGCAGGAAATGGTTCCGATAGGAAACTAGTTTTTTCTGGATGAAAGTCACCCAGTGTCTTTTTTTGTACCCTTGAAACAGCGTGTATGTTAAATGTCATGTTATCAATAAAGCAGTTAGACCGTGAAAGTCCTAACAAATAAATAAACAAACTCATTTACATATATAATATTAAGTGGGCTTCACCAATACATCTTGATAGAAACTTACACCGCGATGATAACAATACTACCAAAGCAAACCTATATAGATAGATTATTATACAATTCCGTTCCCTGGCCTATTCAATACATTTAAACCAAAACTTAAGTGATCGCATAATGAGTTTAGCAACAGTCATTACACAAACGAGTCAAGTAGTGAATAAGGAATATTGTTATAAAATCAATGATTACATTTTTTGGTAGCCCCATCAAAGTATAGACCGATATGAAGATATTATTGGTCGTTTGATTGCTTGTGCAATAATATTACGTTAGAAGGTTTGTTGAAGTTAGTTGTACAACTTGTCCTACGTCTATTGGATAATAGAAAATTTACTATACAACTTTAGTGTTAAACGATACATGACATCATTTCAAAGTCGATGAGTAATAAACCAAGGAGTTTCCAGGTATTCGTAAAGAGGAAGAAAGCAATGAAATAGTTGTAAATAAATGGGATTGAAAATAAACACCAACTAAAATAAATATTTTAGTAAATAAGTATTTATCTATTTACACTTTTAAGGATATTTCTGGTAATGTCAGTAAATTTATGGTTAAATAGATGACATATTTAAAGCTATTTCCAAAATAATATGAATAAAATCCAATTCCGTGAATTACTTTCAAATCGTACATTCTGTATCTTAATAAACCTTACAATTATTTTGAGTCACATAAGTTATTCTAACCTATCTAGGGTTAACCGTCGTGGTTTTGTCTAACAAATAGGTACACTTTGTTCTCGACTTTAATAATATAGTTACATGTACACGTACCTTTAGAGCACAACGTGAGCTTTTGTTTGGCATGTAGCCAGACTCTCAGAGCATCTAGCACCCACTTTACTGCGCCGACGGGGTGTGCGACCGCTTACAAACAATCTACGAAGACCTTGCATCTTACAAATAGAGACCTTTTTGCAATATTCGAAGCATCCCGCTTCGATAAATACAGCATCTAATAAGTGAAGTGACTGTCTAGCGAATATAGATTCATTTTCAAGATGGTATGCGAGCTTATTGTAGTTTTAGAGGCAAAATGTCTTGCGATATTTGACCACTAAGCGATGTTGGACTAGTTGATTATTTTCGGTTATTTTCGGACACTGTATCGATCGACATGGCTTCGTATCCTTGCAAATGAATGTCGTGATTAAGCCATATCATGGTGACATAACTTGTCTATGTTCGCCTGGCTAGCTACCTACCTTCAAATTGAAAATATGTCACCATTCACGAATAGGTGTATTCCGACAGCTGCCCTTTAGAGCCAGTCCCATTCTTGATTTATCATGTTTACCATTTTAGACCCCATCGTTAACTTCAAGTGAAATTAATGTAAAAACCTATAGAATATAAAAAAATTCGTATATATGGAATATTATTCAATTGGTAAGGAAAGCAAAAAAATATAGTTATGGGGTTTTAATAACTTGCTTACAATAAAGAAGAACTAGCAACAAATTCTATTAGATTAATTATTACACATGCTAAAGTAACAGGACTGTGCTACAAATTAGAATTCCATTGCCAATGGTCCCTGCTGAGACTGCTGAGTATAGACTAGCTGACCTGGGAGCATTCAAAAGCAAAATAAACTGACTACGGAGGGTAATTGGTCACCACTTAATAGAAAAGATCTTTAATACCTCATTTGGTTACTGAATGTACAACGACTACTGATCCCCCAACGTCAACCATTTTTTTTAAGTAACGATTTCATCAAAACTTTTTGTATTTTGTTTGTTGTGATTTTGTAGTGGTAGAGCCACGCTGAAGCTATTATTAGTTTCAGCATGAATGGGTCGGCTCTCACAGAAAACCGACGTGAAGTAACAGTGCTTGCATTGTTGCGTTTCGTTCGGTCAGTGAGAGCGCCGGAGACCCATCTCCCCTCTTCTCCCCTCTCCTCTAACTCCTCTCTCTTTCTCTTCATTCCCCCAAACACAGGCTGACAACGTACTTCCGACTCCTCTGGGGTGCTAGTGTCTATGACCGGCGCAGCGGTGATCGCTTAACAACAGGTGATTCATATATTCGTTTGCCTCCTATATGATATAACGCTAAAAAAACTCTATAGTCAAGATGGAAAGTAAGGTTGTACCAAATTAAATACTGAGTCGAAAAATATGTAATATCGTAAGGAATTGTTATTTATTGTGTTCGCAATAATATAAAAACGAGCTTCATAATGCGGCAACGATATTATATCTAGGGGAGAAAGGGGATTACCCTGCTGTCACTAAAAGACAAATGCTTATATGTATCTATAAAATGTAACAATATATATTTAATCATATAAACTAATATTCTATATATTATATTCAACTTTTAGAACGTTTATAGCATTAAGTAACCAAGGAATACCTGAAATGAACAAAGAATCATTAAGATAATAGTCATAAAGATTATCGCAACAAAGCAACCAGGTAACAAGCAAAAAGTTGTATAAATTATCCTAACACAAAATTTCTCAGTGCTTACTATTGTTACTAATCTATTATATTTTCATAAAGACACCAAGATGTGACAGATAAATTCCTGAAGTACTAATTCAATTATGAAAATTAATTCACTAATGTAATTACGTTTTTCCTGAGCGACATTTAAAATTTACATGTAATTAAAAGGAACAGAGTCGGAAGTTTTTTTTTCGATCTGACTACGCTATTGACCCAGTAAGCTGACAGCTTCACCGGACTTCTACGGCCAGCGCTTAAGGCACTTAGCCGATTTTATTGGACAACTAGCTTAAGGGTGCACGGCACACCTCGGCTTGAGCTGTTGCCTGATATATGCAATTCGTGACGTATCTGAGCTAACCTAACTGGTGAGGCTGGTGGGACCGTGTAAATAGGCCCCACCAGAATATGCGATAAAAATAAATAAAGAGCGAAAGAGCGCTTAGTGGCCTTGCCTATAAATAAATAAAATAACAAGAACCCCAAATAATAAGCGTGGACTAACCTGCAACTCAGCACCCCGTACAGAGCAGCGGCGTCCAAGGCGAAATATGGTGTATGCGGATTCCTTTAATATGAATCTTCTCTAATCAAATGTGCGGTACAAATTTATATATGAATTGCGTTGCGATTATTTACACCATATAATATTCCAAAGCGTTCAAATTAATATACAATTCAAAGCGGTGTAAAAGCGTTGCTGGGAATATATTAATACGCCAATTTTGATTTATTCTTTTTCTTGTTATTTAAATTGTTTTGTTCTTTTGTCACATTGACGTCCAAAAAGTTCTTACCTAACGCGCCTGCATACTCCGTAATATATCAATGAGATGAAGGTCAGGAACACTTCTCATTATCTGGAGCGCAGCTATTAAATTTATTTATAAGGGGCCAACCACTAACTATTCATATATATATGAGTTGTTGAGACATATATGTGAACCAAGCATACATACCTCAACAACTCTTGTATATATTTCATTTCGGATAATTTTCTAGACTATTTCAGTTTGATAAGGGAAATTAATAAGACTCTTTTACTTTCATGTGTAAGCGTGTATGCGTGCACGTTTGTGGAAGTGATATGTTGCAGTGATGTAAGATTTTGTGTCACTGTATCACGCGAGCAGCGCACTCAAGTGATGCACGCGGAGGGAACGGACCTAAGCTTGAACCACTGCCGAGGAGGGCCTGATATGGTGTCGAGAGTGAAATTTATACCCAGACCTCGGCGGCGGGATCTGTGGTTACGCCTGCGTGGGCGTGAACACGCTCTGTTTGGAGAGACAGGCTGGTACTGATCGTTTGCTGCCGTTATTTTATCGGGACGAATATGTCGCGGACATCTTTTGTAGTGAGCAGCGTTGGGTACGGTTTCATATTTTACGGCGGATACCACTAACGGACTGGAGTCGCAAGTCATTCTCCTTCATCCTACCGCTTTCTAACTTCTACAACTTTTTGTCTGCACTCTTTGGTAGCTTTAAGTATATAAAACCTATTGAATGCTAGGTAATGTAAATCTTAAATATCTATATATGTATAAAGGCAACATGCACTACAAAATACTAAAGAAATTTTGTAAGCGAAGTATATTTACGCTTTTAATTTTGATAATGTTTTTCTTCCTGTACTTTCTATGGTAAAAAACAACTCAAAAAAATAGCTTGTTATATTAAAACTTGCAGTGAATATTGCATAACTTAATTGAAAAGCAAAGTATGTGATAAAAGAAAGAAATTACCCATTCTTTTTTACACGAACTCAATTAGGGGAAACTGTTGGACGTTATTAGGGATTACCCATGACTAATGGACGACATGTTATGAATTAGGAATTTCTTATAGCAAAAAACAAACGGGCACGAGAAACTTCAAATTTGCTATTTCTTTTTAACTGTCGCGTTAAACTCTATAAGCAATGATAGAACTAACAGTTATTGTTTTCCGATTAAGTTAAAGTTTTTTTTTTTTTTTTCAGAAATTACAATCATCAAAAGTATAGTTACTGCGAGTGGATGAGGTGTTCTTGTTAGAGATCTTTAAGTATAATACATTCATGTATTGTCAATATGGGATATTTATTCAAATTTTAAGCTATTTCTTCCTGATTTCTTAATTCCTTGCTGTTTTTCCTTACTTATAAGCCGTTCATAAAATACGTCCACATTTATGGGAAAAAGAGGTATCATTCACTGTCACAAAATGTGACAAGATGGATCAAGGAACTCAAAAAGATTTGACTTTAGCAGCTTATTAAACAGCTTTGCAAATTTATATATCAACTTTTTGAAGTTATACTTCTTTTGGCGAATTAGGGAAAAATTATGAGAGTAAATTTTTACGATGCGTGTGCACACCGTCACGAAAAACCGACACCCTGAAGTTATTACGATGCGTGTGCACACCGTCATGAAAAACCCATACCCTGAAATTTTCTATAGTCAACATTTTGTTTCTTTGTATTTGTTGTTTGTATTTCTTTGTATTAAAATTCTCAATGTATTAAATGCCTTTTTTCTGTTGTTAGTGTTATTTTTTCTAGAAACGTTGAATAAGGCGAAAGATAAAATTTTTGATAAGACTTTATTTTGCTAAGCCAAAGAAGTATAACTTCTAACGCGTATACATAAGTACTAGTACATACACACATTTTTTTTTTAATTTTTGCTTACTATAGAATTCATTCGTTTAGTTTTTGTACATATATAACTTTTTTAGGTATATATATGCATACTATCCATCATTCGTGACCTAATATTGTTTGGGGAAGTCGCAGAAAATATGATAGCGTGAAGAAAAAGGAAGTAGGCGTAGATTTTGTGTATTGAATCGAGAATGCGTGACATTTTTAATACAAGGCCCTTTACAAATACAGCATTAGCTGTCAACAGCGTTTCATTATGCCTAAATATAAATATAACAATGTAAGGAAATTTATCAACTTTAATAACAAACCTTTCCCAATAAGAAGTGCTGTGTAAAAGAAATTATTTAACAAAATGTTACAGAACGATCGATACCCATTCTATTTATTTAATATGGTTAACCCTTGACAATTTGTTTTCAAGTGGAATTTTCTGCACTACGAGACATTTTCATCACATGCTTATCTTTAGTAACAGCATCGTGTAAGGCAGACGAGCCTCGGCCGGGATCACCAATTTCTTGCTTGATTGGGTCGCTTGATGGCTTTTCTAACAAAGGACACGATGAAAATGGACCAACAAATATGCGATCCAACACATGTGCCACTATCGAAAAACATTACAGGTAAGTTATATTAAATTTTTCGTAGTACAATACTTGCCATTGTTATATTTATATTTGTTTTCACTTCTTGTATTCATTTCTGTAATATTTATGGCATTTAACATCATTTATTTCATTCATGGTTCATAAATGAAGTGGATGGAAACATACCACGGAGCTAGAATTCTAACATGCCAAAAAAACTCCATATTTATATCATAGAAGGCAAACAAACAGGCGGATCACCTGATGTTAAGTGATCACCGCCGTCCATTGACACCAGCAACACCAGTGGAGTCGCAAGTGCATTGCCAGCCTGTGTTTGGGGGGAAGGGAGTGATGGGGAGAGAGGAGGAGAGCTTCTGGTAGTCTCACTGATCGAACAGAACGCAACAATGCAACCACTGTTACTTCACGTCGCATTTCTGTGAGTGGGTGGTATTACTCTTTAACAAGGGGCCATCATCATGTTGGGACATTGAAATTATCGCAAATTACTCATATTATTTATTATAACGTATTTGACAATCGCAGTAATAATCTGGAAGACTGGTTGGCAAAAAAACCCATCATTGATCTTCAATTGTTTTTTTCTAGCTGGACATAGCAGCACTTGGAAATTTCAAGCTTGGTGCTTGCTGAAAAAAGAGTCATAATGCGATAATGGATCACCTGATAAATTTGTAATATGCGAACAAAATGTTTAATCACGAAGATCAATACTTAACAAAGTATGGAAACCACCGCATATTAGGGTTACACCCCATTCATTAGCTGAAAGCGCATCGAAAACTCAGCTTTACTGTACTTAGACGGACTCAAAACGTTGAATGCATTCGGAAATGGGTTCCTGTTTGTTCCCAATTGCATTCGTACTTAGTAGGAACGTTTACTTATGAACTCGTTAAAGTAACTGAGACTGTTAACATACTCTGTTACTGTGAACTCTTTGGTTACAGTTTAATTGCCTCATGTACAAAACAAAGAGAGAATAAGAATATATAGCCCATAATATTCTCATAGCCTGTATGCAAGCTTATTACCTATATAGAGAGTAGTATCTGGGCGACCAAGCCTAGCTCGGCTCTTTAAAAAACATTCTTAAATTAAAATAAACTCTTAGGCTTGCCTTATAAATTTATATTTTTTTTACAAAAAAAAATGTATCACTTCTGCTGTCACTCGTATACGAACTGGGGTTACACGGATTTTCGAAGCAACCGATTCCATCTGAGCAATTTTCGTTTTGACAGCGGTGGCGAAATTTAAAACAAACAGTCAAAAAAGATTTCTATGAATAAAATCTAGCTAGATCGATTTACCGTTCCGGAAACTACCTACATACTAAGTTTCACGGAATTAGCTGACTCCGTTTCCAAGATTCTGAATATATACAAATATAAAAATATACAAGAATTGCTCGTTTAAAGGCATAAGATATTGTTACCTATATTTACACACTATCCATTTACTCAAATATTAATTATTTGAAACTTCAATTACACCAAATCATAAGAAAAGTGTACATAGACGCTTCCAATGTCAGTAATTTACACCATAAATGTATACGTATATATATGATTAGCTGTACAACTACGTCCGCAAAAAACAATGATTAAAAAAGTAGTTGAATTTGTATTAAGTCCAATTATTTAGCAATACTTCCTCTCGTACCTATGCCGTCTCGTCATTAAAATTACAATAACTTCTCATAGAGTGGACCAATTTCAATGAAACAAAAACTAAGTCATACACGGAGATATGCTTTATGATTTTCTTTATATAGTTCTATTGTAAACCTACTAGTTAAGCAGTGATGCGTGTTCATACAAATAGACAGACACACATTTCTAAAAATTCTAAAAGTATATTTTATTACTTATTCCTAGCCACCTACAACAGTATTGATCACGAAGATAGTGATATGATTTATAGGTGGTAGAGCCACGGTGGAGCTATCATTGGTTTCAGCATGAATGGGTCGGCTCACCAGGGGTAGTACCACATGACCTATAGAAAACCAACGTGAAATAATAGTTGCATTGTTGCGTTTCGTTCGGTCAGTGAGAGCGCCGGAGGCCCACCTCCCAGCCCCCTTTCCTCTCCCCTTACCATTTCTCTCTGTCCCTCATTTCCCTAAACACAGGCTGGCAATGCACTTGCAACTCCCCTGGGGTTGCTAGTGTCTATGGACGGTGGGGATCACTTAACATCAGGTGACCCGCCCTTTCGTTTGCATCCTATGGAATAAAAAAAAAAGATCGAAGAAGTACAAACACGTTAGATTTACATTCTCATTATATCTATAGAAAACAAGTAATCTAAACGGACACAAAAAACTCAAACCACGAACCGCCTCCTTTTCAAATTCATTAAAAACTATCAAAACATAGGCCTAACACGGAAATCTCAAAATAATAATTTGTTCATAGCTATAACGACAACGTCACTCCAAATCTGCCATAAAACAAGCGTCAGTAGTAATGAAAGACGACCTTTCTAGATAATTACCAAGATATGGGGACAATCCGTTTTATCTCGGAAACTATCTGGAAGAGACATAACACGGTGTACTGAAGCTCCGTGTGAGGGGAGTGTAGGTACGCCCCCTTCATTAGCCGAAAGTTCGCCTCTATCGTGATTTAGACTGATTTGGAATGCTGAGTATCTACAATCAGCTTTGGTACAATGTTTGTTCGTAACTGCATACGTTATTTGTAAATGTTTATCTATACGAATAAGTAAAACTGAAGCGTCTGTTGTTGCAATTAATCTCTGAAAGGGTTAGATACATTTGGATTACACATGTAGTGACAAAGTACCTGGACGACCGAACCTAGCTCGGTTCTTTAAAAAGGATATCTCTCTTAAAATTATAATAACAAAAACCATTTTTTTTTTTAATAAAATAAACTGCTAAGTTTGCATCACAAAATTAGCGTTTTTTTTTTTTTCACCAAAAAATATATTAAAAAAGATATTTCCACACAAACTAAGTCGCGGGCACTAACTAATACAATATAGGGCATTTTTGAAGTGACTTTCGCATAATGACAAACTAGTAATTATTCCACTTGCGCAGCTTGCATCAGACTAGCGATACGTAGTATAGGAGCCTGTGTCCATATAATATTCATATTTTGTATTGAGATTGTGCAGCCTATCATATCTTTAATTAGTTATTAGAATGTTTAAAAATCAATATAAATAAAATAAGACATAAATAATATATATACAGCCACTCAAACTGTCTTACGATCTTATTAAACTCTGTCATGTCAATATCCCGAGAAAATTCTATCGATCAGAGGCTACTCGGTGACCGTTCCGATCAGAGACTGTGAAATTACTGTTTTCTAACAAGTTCGCCGATACACGCACTCTATGCGTGTGGCCCGCATAAGATCGAAATCAGCTCGACCGAGACGCTATAGGATGCGCCTTTGATGAATAACGCCATGTGCGCTCTGGTTCGTTTGTGCTTTTTTTTCTCGAACTGACTACGCTATTGGCCTTACTAGGCCTTTCTTTACAGCTTCACCAAACTACTAAGGCAAGCGCTTAAGGCACTCAGCCGATTTTGTTTAGGTAATATACTCAAGGGTGCAACGGCACACCTCGGCTTGGGCTGTTACCGAGAAAAATCCCCGATCTAACCTAGCTAAACTATGCTAAGCTATACATGTATTCATTTTTACTTGCTTCTAAAAGCCAAATCTCAGTTTGGGAGACCATACGTGGGACTGAGGAGGAGAGCGAGTTGGGGGAAGATATTAAAAACCTCCCTGCCAGATGGGCAGGGTGCACGTATTTTTGAATTTAACGGACTCCGGAGTCCGGGCCAAAAGGAAACTGTGGGCGAAGTGCAATGCCTCACAGGGGTTCTTTTGTGCTCTTTCCCCTTGACTTATATTTACAAGTTAAAAGAATACTTAAGCCTAATAAATCGTTATCAATGTCCAAACCCCGACATACCAACGAATTTTTCGGAATTCGCGTACATTTACTATTTTAAATTGGTAACAGTATCGGCTGGCGATGAAGGAAAACATCATGAGCAAACCTGAATCTAAGAAATGTTCTTGTAGTACTACTATGCGTGAGAAAACCTAGAACTGTGGATTTTACAAAGTTTGATATCGCCAATACGTCGTGAGCTGGCGTGGTGAGCTACTTTCCTTCGAGCGGAGGCCTATGGCCCTGCGATGGGTCTTTTACAGGCCTGATGATGATTATAAAAATCTATATAATAATTGCTTGAAGCGCTAATAGATGTGAAAACCAGGATAAAGTTAATAATTCAAATTTACAGATTATGAAATGAAAATAGTTCGGACTACAATCGATTTATAAACTCAAAAATGACCGCAGTTATTCGATCGTTTTGAGTTTTCACTTCTACCGGCAGCCCTTATAACTACCTCGATTTTTTTATAGAAATTGTATTCATTTAAACTTTCAGTTGTTACTATTATTTCCCATATTATTACGAGTGTTACTTATTCTGTTACACACGTATGCGGATTTAAGGCACTAAGCCGATTTTTTTTTTGTTTTTGAGCTGGTTGCCAAAATAAAATCGACTGAGTGCCTTAAGCGCTCGCCTTAGTAGCCCGGTGAAGCTGTTAAGACCTCGTTGGGTCAATAGCGTAGTCATTTCGAAAAAAAAAAAAGCGGATTTAAGTACATACAAACTTGCGCACTACAAAATAAAAGCATTCAAAAACGTTGACATACATTTTTACCTAATTTTAATAGTTGAATATTAACACGAAGATTATAACATTTCGCTTAGAATATTCTAGTCATACGTTTTCTTAACTAAGTAATTTAGTTTAACAAGCAAAGCTACTTTATTATGTGTTCCATAATCCTTAAGCACTTGTTAACTCAAATTTCAACATACATTAAAGTTATACTTTGGAGATTGTTCAAGACACTTATGAACTAGGCTATTCTAATATAACGTCGGTTACTGTAGTAGGTTAATATTGAACATACAGTAGAAATGTTGTATTTCACATCGAAAATCTGATCACAATACTGATGATTGATAATTTAAAATAATTATTGCAAACGTAAGAAGTGATACGGAGAGTGAGCATGTGCAAACCATTTAGTGACACTGAATAGTTATAGGAAATGAAAGAAGTGAGCTGATTATCTTTTAGTTTGTATTCCATATTGTTCTATTACGTAGAAACTCAGTATTAGAAATAAGTTATATGGACATTAACGTCCGAATAGACAGACAATTTATTAGGAATAAGTATTGTTCTCAACTGTGGAGGATGTAATAGATAAGTCAATAACACGCTCAAGAGGAATAAGGACAAAAGAAGGACACCATATGCCATGGATCTCGGTCGAGCTGATTTCGATCTTATGCAGGCCACACGCATAAACTACGTTTATCAGCCCATTACAGCTGCGAGACCCTTAAATAGGAAACATGAACTTGTTAACAAACAGTAATTTCACTGACTCTGATCGGAACGGTAACCTAGTAGACTCTGATTGGTAGAGTTTAATCGGAATATTGACACGACAGAGTCTAATAAAATTGTAAGACAATTTAAGTCACCGTATATATATTATATTCGCAGTAATGACCTCATTGATAACGTGTTCGGACATCACATTGATCGGCATAATTTCAAATCCTTGCAACTAAGTCGGAGGTGTCAGATCTCTCAGTCAAGTCAATTAACATAACCAGGTGATAAGGTTTTTTATAATTCCACCTGGCTAGATACATCCCTCGAGGTGAAAACCTATCGATAAGCACATGGTGGTTTGTTCTGGCAGCTGCATTGCGAAGCCACTCCTCGTCTTGGTTAAGCGATTTTAATACCTGAGACCACATCATAAATTAACACCAGAAGAGATTGTGGTCAAACTCTAATATAAAGTATCAAAAACAATGCATATTGGAACACTACAGCAAACTTTCAATTAAGAAAAATATCAATGTAAATACTCCCAGAAGTTGGATATGTGCTCCTTAAAAGTATATAACAACGCAACTGCTTAGTCGCGAGCAATATTTTTAAAATAATTTTCAAAATCGGTTTAGTAGACCCAGATGTTACCCCCTACATCCTCACAAATTCACAAAGTTTACCTCTTGTTGGGAGTATATAATGCATAGTCGATGCGGTCAGGATGCCTATAAATACTTCGTAGTTACTTTCACTCTCTATTTGGCCAGATCTTCGGCTTACAGAACTTTTCACATAGGAACGCATAGATAACACTGACATCTTGCTTTTTATGGGCCGAACTATATAATTTATAAGACGAACTATAAAATTCAAAGCAATTACCATTTACTTATAATTCTACACAATGATATAGGTAACACCAAAATAATAAGTGATGAATAAATTAATATTATTTAAGTACATCAATTCTATATAATCATTCTTATTTATGTATCTAAAATATATTTAGACACAAATATGTGTGTAGATCAGCGACATTTAGCCTGTTATAGGCCAAACTATGGAAGTCAAAGCCATTACTATTAATTACAATTCTGCAAAATACTTTGTGCAACACAAAAACAATGATAATCATTAAACTATGATGGTGATAACTCAATAATATCAATTCTTATTTATGTCTCATTGAAATCTATATAATAATAATTCTTATTTAACTCTCTTTTATAAAATGGCGCTAGTGTTAATATGTACCTTTAATATGTTGGCTAGTGTCAATGTTCCGGTCGGATTGTCTCGGTTCTTGAATATGACGAGCGGCACCGGAGGTGGGTAGATAACACTCTTTATAATATTAGTATAGATATGGATAATCTACATTAACGAGAATGAAACCTCGAGCAAAAGGTAGTTTTAATAAAAAATGTTGGTTGCTAAAAACAGTACCTAAGCATTATTCGCACGGAGTTTTTGACAAGAACTTGGAACGTCATGTAGTGGACTTTATATTTTATTCATAATCTTGTACTTGTATTATTTGACTCTATATTATGTAGTATTAGCGGTGTCTTACGTAATATAGTGCGGTTATTGTGCACAAGTGAATTGGATCAGAAATAATACCACGGAGTATGGATTATGACTTGGCACGAAAACTCCCTTTGAAAGTTCTAACTAGGTGGTCATCATCTTGTTGTTAAAATGATCGTAAGAAACTTATAATACTATTACGTACTCGACAATAGCAGTAATAATCTACTAGAAGATTGGTTGTCAAAAAAAAAACGCGCGGATGCTTATGTAATATCGTTGACTACGTGACAATGGCAGCAATAATCTGAAAGAGTGATTGCCAAAAATAAAGAAACTCTTTGAAGTATTTTGTGTATATTTATGTTTAAAAAAAAAATGGAATTCTCCGTCAGTCTTAAAAAAACTGTGAAAATAATAAATGTCTTCAATATTGCAAATATATTATCTTTACATATAAAATCGGCTAGCGACACAAATCCAACCTGAACCCTACACCGACTATTTATTCAGATAGAAGCAGTATTGTAATGTGATGTTCGTATATTAATTTTTTAACCTGCACTTTTAAAACGACGTTACAAGTATAAAACGTTAATAAAAGTTTTAAATACATTAAAATATGTATAGAAATCGAGCACATAAACGTGCATTAACATACGAGAACACGATGTGGAGCGATTTATAAACACTCCATCAAGGCATGCACTCGAGCATCGAAACTCCGAGACGCTTAAGCAAACAACGCTAATTGGCATTTAACTCTAGGCCGGATTGATCTGCGAGCTGGCAAACTGGCAAGGCCGATTCTGTTTGATTTCAATTTAAATCCATCTAGTATTGACAAACGAGTTCGGTAAGAGCAATACGTTAGTCTCTTCAAACACTGGTCATGAGATTAAATTCGTTTGATTTGTTTTCGTCGCTATTGAGTTAATCGGTTTATTGATGTTTAACAAACGGTACATTTATTTCTCCCTTATTTTTTTAATAACTTTTCTCATAATCTACATGGGTACAAAGTTTAGGTCTACTCTTTCGTCTCACGATATATTATTGTATAACATAACATACTTTTCTACCTTTAACAAATTTGTAAACTAAACTAGTGAGCGCAAATACTCATATTTATTATTTAATTTGGTTAATTTTTAAAATATTGTTATTTTACACTTTTCAGTATCTATATAGATAGATAGATTTTTGGTATTGAAGTCGGTTTAATCTTTATATTCTTAGCTTATAGAAATATATTTTATATGGTTTCAATTACTTATAGAATATGTAACGTTTAGTGCTTTTAAGAATTTTACACCCTGATATTTAGATTGGTTCAGGTGCTAACAAGAAATGGTTGTTTTAGGAGGTACCTGCACCAGATCGCTCGCAGGGAGCCGACCTCCGCATGCCACGAGTGCGCAGCATAGATACTCTATATGAGTGTGCTACGTGGAAGGGACAGCGGCGCATTCTGGCCGCAGCGGTAGGGGGTAGTGGAAATCAATCGCCGCCGAGTGTGGTTTCGGCCATGCTTGGCAGCAAACCGGCGTGGCAAGCGATGGCTTCCTTCTGCGAGGACGTCATCTCGCAGGAGGCGGAGGAGAGGGTTCGCGAGGATGACCCTCTGAGTGGCCCTCTCCGCTAACGGAGGGCTGGAAGGAGGAGGCGACGATATGCCCGCCTGGGGTGATGGGTCGTGGGGTCCATCTCCTCATTGCATAGGTTCAGCTGACGAGGGGAGGCAGCTGGTGTGTACTTAGTCTGTCTCCCTATTAGGTAGTAGTCCGGTGGTCACCTTCCGCCGCGCGGAATGCTGGGGCAGCTATCCGAGGTTGTCGGGATGATGCGTTACCGCCCCAAAATACTGTCTCTCCGTATACCGTGGGGTTTTAGTTTGTGTGAGCCGGACTCCGATTTAATTTGATACAGAAGTTTAGAAACTCATAACTTGACAATCAAACATGATATTCACATTCACATAGTCCACTAGATCCAACTGGTCTAATTAGATTTATTATGAACGATTTTCAAAACCTTATCTTTCCCATTGTCCACTTCAGGTGAATTGTCTCAACAGTCAAAACCTCACATGTATGCATGTCACATATTGTTTTAGTTTGTAGAAACACAGTGTTAGCAATAAGTTATATGGACAATAAGTAATGAATAGACTTATAATTTATTAGGAATAAGTATTGTTTTAAACTCTGCAAGATGTAATAAATCTATGTCAATGCCACGGTCTAGGGAAATAATGACAAAAGAACGAATCCATGTCCCTTTTTTCTCAAATGTTACGCATCCTAGGGGGTCTCGCTCGAGCTGATTTCGATGTTATGCGGGCCACACACATAGAGCGTGTGTATCGGCCCATTACAGCTGCGAGACCCTTAAATAAGGAACATGAACTTATAACAAAACAGTAATATCATAGAGACTGATCGGAACGGTCACCGAGTAGACACTGAACGATAGAGTTTATTCGGAATATTGACACGACAGAGTCTAATAAGATCGCGAAATAGTTTGAGTGGTTTTATCAATGTATTATATTCGTAATATTTATTGGTCCTTCGTGAGCCGGATAAAGAAAGCTTCATCAATTATTTTCGTAATAATATCGATTAACATACATAAAAAAATACATACATACAACCCAACATAGTAACCTCCTCCTTTTTTGAAATCGGTTAAAAAGAACCAAACAACCAAAGAAGATTACATGAACTAGCTGATACACGCGTCGTTTATTAAATAATATATTTTATGTACTGACGAAAAAACGTAAGCACCAAACCGCTTGCTCATCTACTTCTCCACGACAAGAAAACACAAATCGCTAAACGCGTTGTTCTTACAGTACCTTGTTGTAGCTTCTTAAAACTCTAATAAGTTTATATCGATGGAAACTGTTTTAGAGAAGGACCAATTCATCATCATCTTCTTACGCTTATTCCACCTTAGTAGGGTCGGTACAACATGTTTGTCATGCTGTGGTGTATGATTTGGCATATTTTTTACGATCGGCCGCCTGCCTGACAAAGAAGAAGAAAGAAGAAGAAGAAGGACCAATTATACAAAGTAAAAAAAAGTTGAAATAGTAGACCTATTTTCTATATTATATATACTTCTTTATATTTATTCATGTAAAAGATATTGTAATAACTTTAAAAGAAAATGTATGCAAAGTTAAAACCCGAAACGATTATTAAATATTTGATATTAAAAAAGATATCTAAATGATTAACATTGTGACAAAATTAAAACTATAACAAGAACTTCAGCAAAGAAAAAAGATTGAAATTTAATGCGTATTCAGCAGTTAGTCCTGTAGCCTACTTCAGTGTTGAAACACGTTAAGTGTCCTTTTGTGAAAGTCTCTCATGTATTTTTTATTATTTCCCTTTGTCTCAGAACCTTCTGAAGGACGGACCGTCTGCTGAAATAAAATATTCGGCCCGTAAAATAATTGCTACTGTAATTTTTGCCCTCATTTAGCAACATTTTATTATTGCGGTCGACGAAAATATAAAAAATAAGCGGGTCTTCGTTAATTTAGCGTAATTATTACGCTCTTATTGTATTGAAATGAGACGAGAAAAAAATGAAATTCTTAAGAAGAAAGACACAATTGTTTGTAAGAAAAATATATGAGACTTTTTTCGTGCCTCATAGGATATTTCATTTTGCATTTTTACACAAAGATTTCTCTTCGCGAGTTGTTTTCATATTACAACGTATGAACAGCTCTATATTATATGTAAAACATCTATAGCATAAAATTAAATTTACATCTTTATCAGTTTACTAGCTTTCAGTTTTTAGTTTATGACTTTGTCAGCGTGGAATATTATGTAAAAACAATAATTAATAAGGTCATCTGAATTAAATCCATATACTTATCGACTTTTCTCTCGTACTTGCTCCGCGTCGTCATTAAAACTACAATAACTTTTGATAGAGTGGACCGATTCTAATGAAATAAAGACTAAGTTACTCTCGAGGATATGCTTATATGCTTAATATATAAATAGATAGACATTTATAAAAGCGATTAAAATAAATTGTATTACTTTTCCTAGAAACCGGCAACAACTTTGTTACAAAAATCGAAAAAGTACAACATTAGATTTTTTTTTCGAACTGACTACGCTGTTGGCCCAGCAAAGGCTTAACAGCTTCTCCGGACTACTAAGTCAAGCGCTTGCGGCACTCAGACTATTTTATTTGGGCAACTAACTCAAGGGTACACGAGACACTTCGGCTTGGGCTTTTGCCTGATACATGCAATTCGCAACCTATCTGAGCTAACCTAAGCTAAACTACATATTCATGCTTATATGAGTTATTGAAACATATATGTGCACCAAGCATACATACCTCGACAACTCTTATATGTATTTTGTGTCAGATAATTTGTCTAAACTATTTTAGTTCGATAAGAGAAAAAATAAAACCCTTCGACTTTCATGTGTAAGCGTGTATGCGTGCACGTGTGTGGAGATGATGTTTGTAATGTTGTCGCACTGATGTAAGATTTTGGGTCACTGTATCGTGTAGCGTACTCAAGGGCTTCACGCCGAGGGAACGGACCTAGACTTGAGCCGCTGCCGAGGGAGGCCAAGTCTGGTGTGCGGGAGTGAAATTTACCCCCAGACCACGGCGGCGTGATCTGTGGTTACGCGGGCGTGGGCGTGAGCACGCTCTGTTTGGAATGACAAGCTGGTACTGATCGTTCACTGCTGTTATTTCATCGGGAGGGAAATAAGATTTACATTATTATTATATGTATTAATAATCGCATGGTAGTTTTGGGTTTTTCTAAAGCAACCTGGCTAGCTGCCACACTCATTTTGTAATTTTCTCGTCAAAACCTAACGGTGTGTTCCGGCAGCTGTAGGCTTAGACTTAGACAGTCTCCCTGTAGGCTTAACACGTTTACCGTTTTAGATAACATTTTCATTTAACACCATTTGAGATTGTGGTAAAATTAATGAACTGTTTTTGACCTAGGTACCGCTAGCGATTATCATGTACTAATTAGTTATTATATCATACTTTTATTTTATCTCATATTGTATTAATACTAGAACTATCCATTGATAATTATTATAAAGTATCATTTTGAGAATAAAATATTGTCAATTCATCGAAAATTAAATTCATATCGGTAATGAATAAATGAAAAAAAAAAACTTTTTTTTTTTCGATCACTTTTAACTATTATTCTCTACCAACGCAGAATTAAATGTATAAAATTCAATAAAAATCGGTATACGCATTACCTAACTTACCTACAATAATTTTAATTAGAAAATTAAGAATGTTTTAAGATTATAAGAACGTAAAATATTTTGGAGCTCTGAAGGTGAACTAACGTAACAAACTAAATAGAAAATTATAAAACAGGGTCCAGCGTAAAATATCAGCTTATTTAACCTTCACCAAGAAGTTAGCAATGGAAAATGCTCATTGCGTTTAGTTTCTAGAAGCTGATGACCGAGGATTTTTAACCTAGTCTAATAGACAACGATTAATAGATGACATCTAAATAGTGAAAAACAAACACGAAAGCAGTTATATGAATTAGTGTCACATACTATATTTGGATGTGATATTTTAGAACCAATGAATTGAGCAATTATATTACCTTTCACATGTCAGAAATATTCCGCTTATAATTTATTGAAGTTATATTTTACCCTGAAAATTGTTCAAGATAACGCATGCATAGTATTTTGTAATATCATTTTAACACATTTTTAGAGATATTTATCTAAAGTTCATAAAACAGAGTTCGATATTAAAATTGTCATGAATTCATTTGTGTGACTTTAATCTATGGAGATAAAACAATAGAACAAAGAAACTTACTCGATTTAGTAAAAAAAAATATGAATAACAAATATAATATTGTACAATACTTCTATCCTAGATAATTTTGTGCTCCTCTAACATCGTAAATTGATAGCATTGGTAGATTAATTAACTGTAGAAAGACAAATAAGTTTTAACAACGGTTCAGAACATGAATATATTACAATAAAAGATGTCGTACAATAATAACAATGTAAATTGAAAAATCCTTATAACTGTTTACAGCGCCATCTTTGCCGCACGTAAGAAACTAAAAAGGAAGTAAGGATAAGGTAAACTGATATTCACACTAAAGGTTTCACAGCTTATAGATGTTGATATAATTACAGATGACGCTATAATCAAAAGCTATATGAGACAAATTTAAGGACTACACTAAATTTTATCATAGATGGCAGTTAAATTGTTATAAGATTTATATCCGGGAAATAGTACATACTATTTCAGAATTAAATTTGTATAATAATTTTTAATAATTCTCTTATTATTTGTCAACAACTTTGAAAGGGTTAACAATAATTTTACAAATTTAAATATGTTCGTAATTAAATAATATTATGATTCGAATATAGGTCCAGCATAAAAAGCATGATCTGCTGATATAACTATACTAGCTAATGTTATAAATGGGAATGTGACTTTGTTTGTTTGTTACGAGATACAGAAAAAGACATAGAATTCATCTAAGAACAAATATTATTCCCGGGGTATAAATGAAATCTACTTAATGAAGCCTCAAGCAACAGACAGTATTTCTATAAATGTATTTTTAGATTGTTACTTTATAATAGTTAGATAGATATATAATAGAGTACAAGATCAATAGTACTTAAAAATCACAAAGAAGTTATTTGAAAAAAAATGTTATTTAAATCTGAACCGATTCAAATTAAAATTTGTACATGTGAAACACGAAAACTCTCGGCGGCTGTTTTTCCAAACAATTACGACTTACAAGCCTTAAAGAAGCGAGCGTACACTTCTTTAAAAGGTCGGCAACGTATTTGCGACTCCCCTGGTGTTGCTAGTGTCTATGGACGGCGGTTATCACTTATCATCAGGTGACCCGAGTGTTCGTTTGCCCCCTATAATATAGTTTTTTTTTATATTTTTATGAATCATCATAAAATTTATATAATAATGTTATTAGTAGCAATTACTGCTTGAAAAACACACGCGATTTTAGTTTATTCTTTTCTAATCTCCACACTTTTCGGCTGTTATTAATAACAATTTAATAGGTAATGTTACATCCTTTGTTATATACACACAATGTACAGTCAATGTATGAAATGCCGAGGGATAGTAAGAAGAGTATTTCAAGTTTAATCGAGTTGTAGGGTGCATTAAGCTTGCTTTGCGATAGCCGCAGGCTAGCGGAGAGGCGCAGTGTTGTGCCACGTATTGAGTCAGTAATGGTATTACTCAATGCTCAGTGCTCTTTGCTAAATTAAGCGCTTTTGTTAGCTTCAAAATATCAATATAATCTATACTAATATTATAAAGAGGTAAAGTTTGTGGCGTTGTGATGTTCTGGCGTTGTACGGGGTAATCTCAGAAACTACTGGTCGGATTTGAATAATTCTTTCAGTGTTATATAGCTCATTCACCGAGGATGGTTATAGGCTATATATCATCACGCTAAAACTAATAGGAGCGGAGCATAGGTGAAAAATGTTTCAAAAACGGGATGTTTTTTCCTTTTGAGAACTGCTGCGTGTTAGTGTATCTATTCTACGCGAACGAAGTCACGGTCAGAGGCTAGTATATAGTAAGATTGAAAATAAAATTAAATCTACACATAAAATAAAAATGTAAATCTATTGTGTCAGTACCTTTTAGACTTTTGTGAAAAAAATTGTAAATTATCTTGGTATAATTAATAAAATACATTTCAAATCAGGTGACCCACTTGTTCGTTTGCCTCGTATGATATAAAAAAAAAAACTTTATATTAAATGAAGCTATCGTGATAACTTTCTGGATACCGATCAAGTGTCTAAGAATTAAACCCAAAATAGGGTTCGAATCTGCGGGCATCGAGATAATATTCCACCGGTTAAATCGCGGCTATACCCATACTAACAAATGAGAAGACAGAGATTCATTATTTCATGTGATATATGAGTAATTAAACACGAATAAAGAAAAGAAGACTAAAAAAGAACAATATAGAAACATTTATGCCCAAGTTAGCTCAGTTGATCCTAACTAAACAAAGTGCAATTTCCGCAAACACAAGCGCCCACGCTTCAGGCACACCGCACTCTTGTAACCGCGATGATTTTTGTCAATCGCCCTAGACAAAGAGTAGGGTGAATATTAAAGAGCCTCGGCGACACTTGAGCCGGTTTTTCATCAGCCGGGACACCACGTGCCGCTTTCAGACCGGCCTTTTCAGATCCCGTGCAAGATTAGGCACTAGTACTAACGGCGTAACCGTAAGGATGTGCAAAAATGCACAAGGATTTAATATATATTTTTAATTTGACTTAAATCTTAAAAAATTGTCTTCTATTTTAAATCTATAAACTTCAACGGTGTTATTACAAAAAAGTTAAATACGTATTAAATACTTGTTTTAAAAAGGATTCGTCCTAAATGCACCGCGCTCACCCGAGGCAAGTTCGCGTTATCCTTTTTTCGCAAGTCTAACCTAACCTAAACAAAGCGAAACAAAAGAGCAAGATGGCGAACATTCAGCAAGCGCGATGCATTTAAAACGTAAACTTTTTAAAGCAGGTATTCTATACGTATTTAACTTTTTGTGATAACACCACAAGTGTTTGTTCCTTGTAGAGAAAGTTTCGGTAACACGTAAAAACAAAATTACAAATCTTGACTTATAATTTGTCTCTATATTCACAAGAATAAAACGCGACTAATATTTGTACTTGTTACTTCAAGTAACAAAATATTCATTGTAATGATAACAATGAGGATAATCTACTCCAATTTTAAGTAGTATTTTTTTAAGTCGATTAAATGTATAAGTTATAAACAGAATTCATTCCTTATTTATTCCTCTCAGTTGTAAAATTATTTCTTTATTTTTAAATAGGGTCATCACTGAATATAATCATTTCGAATAAAAAAGAATAGTTAAATTCTATTCACAATTATTGAAAATACACATTAACATACATATAAAATACATTCAGCCGAACATAGTACTTCCTTCATTTTTGAAGTCAGTTAAATTAATAATTATAAGAATAGTAATATATGACACTATAGTGGCTCAGTCGTAGCTTGTTTCAACACCGCGTCGGTTGATAATAAACGTCTTTGAAAGAACAATATTAAAGGTTGATGTAGGATAGGTTGTTGGTCTAGAGATATGTGTATCGAGAGAAGTAATTCAATAATGAAGAAATACAAAATTATATTTATTTCTCTGCAAATTATATTTTCTAAACTATCGATAATTACCCGTCTTATCGATAAACCTATCGTAGCAATAGTTTCATAGTGCACTCGACCGCAGCACTAGCTCGGTGACGCGCGGCATGGCGGAGTAATACTCCCACCCTCGCTTCACACCACGATGATTCAGCATTCTCAATCCGAAAGCCTTTTACGATTCCACTCTTTCATTCTCAAGCGTGAATTCGACGCTTTGGTTTCAATTTCCACACAGGTAAAGTATAACACGCGCAATGATTAGGTATTTCCCACCTATTCTTTTATATTTATTTAATATGACTATTGAATAATAGAATTTCGTACTTATTGTTATTGAAATACTGTCAAAATTCCTTTAATATAAACTTTAAAATTATTTAACTACAGTACATCAGATACAAAATATGTCATATGTTATCTATACTAATATTATAAAGAGGTAAAGTTTGTGAGTTTGTGACGTTGTGAATTGTGAATTGTGACGTTGTAGGGGGTAATCTCAGGTACTACTGGTCCGATTTGAATAATTCTTTCAGTGTTATATAGCTCATTCATCGAGAATGGTTATAGGCTATATATCATCACGCTAAGACCAATAGGAGCGGATCACAGATGAAAAATGTTTTAAAATCGGGAGGATGTTTTTTTCCTTTTAAGAACGCGAACGAAGTCGCGGGCAGAGGCTAGTCACTTATAAAGAAGAAGTACCTGGACGACCGAGCCTAGCTCGGTTCTTTAAAAAACATTTTTAATTTAAAATAGATTTTACGTTATCCTCATAAAATTAGCATTTTTTATCTAAAAAAAAAAATATTCAAAATTAATCTCTTCTTTCAGTAACTCAGATTTGAACTAGGGTTACACGGATTTTCGAAGCAATCGATTTCGATTTGAGCTATTTTTGTTTTGACAGCGCCGGCGAAATTAACATTTATATTCTAGCTATATTTTTTAATTGCTTAAAAACTCAATTACAAAAGTTTTTCTATGAATAAAATCTGGCTACATCAATTTATCGTCCACGAAACTACCTACATGCTAAGTTTTAAGGAAATAGATGACGCCGTTTCCGAGATCCTGAATATATACAAATATAAAAATATACAAGAAATGCTCTTTTAAAGGTATTAGATAGATAGATAGTTTTGCAGTAATATTTTCATAGTTGAAATAAATGATAACTAATAACAAAATAAACGTATTTATTACTTTATCTACGCGTTGTCCACGGAATTTGTTTATTTATGACCAATTAACAAAATAACTTTTCCACTGACTTCTCTCAGAATACACCATCAGAAAATTTAATAAATAATGCGTATATATATAACGTAACTTTAGTTATTTTTTAAGCCTAAAGACAAAATACACTCATCAAAAAAGTCTAAGCAACATGTACTAATTTAAATTTTAGAATGGTTCTTCACATTATAACGTATTTTATTTTTAAAATAATATCTTTAGGGTTCTATGATGTAAAAATAACAGTTGTTGTCTTTATAAGTTCTTTTAATAACAGAAATGAACGATATTAGAATATACTGTAGGAACTAAGATACATAAGAAACTAAACTTTTTTTTACAAAATGATATTTCTAAAGAAAATGTATTTATTGTGAAAGAATAGAACAATTTAATACAAAGTATGGTCTCCTCTGCTATTCAGAACTTGTCGGCAACGATTATTCATTGAATTAATGAGACTGTTTATGTCATCTTGCGGTATTCGCTCCCAATGGAATTGTAGCAAATCCTTCAGCTGTTGGGTTAATGTCGCTCCGTCCAAGTCCTTCAAAACACGTCTCTGGAGCATGTCCCATGCGTGCTCGATGGGGTTGAGATCTGGTGATTGTGCAGGCCAGGGCAATACCCGGATGTTCTCCGTTGCAAAGTATTCACTAGTTCGCCGAGCTGTATGTGAACGCGCATTGTCATGCATTAACCTAAAATCGGAGCCAAAGATTTGTGCAAATGGGTAGACATAAGGTCTGAGAATATCATTCTATTATCATCACTATTATCATGTAAGCATTCATGTTTCCATTTACAAAAACGAGCTCAGTTCGCCTGTTCTTCATAATACCCGCCCATAACATAACTGTTGAGCCGCTGTATGGATGAACTTCCTGAATGCACCTGAGCTTTTCAGTATTTCCGGGCCAACGATACACTCGCATCCTTCTTGTATCAGGCTTAAACCCGAATCACGACTCATCGGAAAACATAATTTTATCCCATTGTTCCTGGGTCCATGTTATGCGTTCTCTACACCATTCATATCGACGAGCGCGATTCCCGCGACGTATCGGTGGGCACCTGATTGAGCGTCAAGCTCGTAGGCCGTACTCATGCAGTCGATTTCGCACAGTTCGAGGACTTACATCAACACCACTTGAAATTTGTAGCCTCAAACTTATCTCTCGAGCGGTTAACATCGGCTGGCGTCTTGCAGTCAGTTGTATGTACCGGTCTTGCCGAGTGGTTGTATTCCTTTTACGGCCTGGATGCTGTTCAGCGGGTTCTTCTGTATTATTGTAGCGCTGCCAAAGACGACAAATGACACTTCTATGAATACCAAAATGTCGAGATACCTGAGATTGATTACTTCCCGCTTGCAACATGACTACAGACAGCTCTTTGCATTTCATCTGCCATCAAATGACGTCGCTTCATGACGTAAAGAATATCGAACAATTCAATTTTATCGCTAACATTATTTAAATGGTTGGTAAAATTATAAAATCAAGACTAAACGTAGCAATTAAAACGCACTTAAATTCAAACAAATTCGCAGTTATTTGAATTTTATGAAAAAACAAAACATAATCAATTTTTTTTACAACCAGCCAGTGTCATCAATAACAAAAAAAATTACTTACCTACGCACTTTGTTTGAGTAAATACTTAGGAATTAATTAATATAAATGGTAAAATTTGTAATATCACGCATGTTGCTTAGACTTTTTTGATGTGTGTAGATGAATGTGAATGGCTTGATATAAATATATATTCTCATAAGTACTCGTCTCCGAGATTACATATTTTGATAAAAACTAATATTTCATCTATACTAATATTATACAGATAAAGTTTGTAAATTTGTGACGTTGTAGGAAATAATCTCAGAAACTACTGGTCCGATTTTAAAAATTCTTTCAATGTTATATAACTCATTTATTGAGAATGGTTATAGGCTATATATCATCACGCTAAAACTAATAGAAGCGTATACCTGTGAACATATGAAAAATGTTTAAAAATCGTTTTTTTTTTTTCATCTTGAGAGCTTCCGCTGCGTGTTAGCTTTAGCCCAAAGTATCTATTCCACGCGAATAAAGTCGCAGGCAGAGGCTAATATTATATTTATACTTAAGTCTTGTTAAAATAAAGGAAGAAAAAGACTTATCGAAAGCCAAAAACTAGGCCAGGTTTAAAGAAATAAGACAGGGTACCTTTCATCTAAAAACACAGAGTACCTTCATCTAAAGAAAAGTACTGTTTGAAAAAGTACATTTCACATGTAACAGTTATGTCATATAAGAATTCCTAAACACGGTAGCATTATATTAACATTTTACCTAAATTTCGAAGCTTTCCAAGATTAATGGGTTCTACATGTACAATTTACGTAATTTTAATGTTTCCTAACACAATTATCTCGTATCAAGATTTTAATAAAAACGCAATAAATCCGTGCGTCAATCAACCGCAAACCGCTCGGGCCAATGAAAAATGGTGGATTCCATTAAAATGTAAAACCTGAAACTCTGCGGCACGCGACTCTATATACGTAATTACGACATTTAAATTGCATTAATCATTCGGATTGACGCTTATATTTTTGTTTTAAACTGAATTTAACGATTTCAATGGTTGAAGTATGCTTAATTTACTTTTAGATAGTTCGTAACGAAACAAAAAGCAAACTGTTCACTCTGTATTAGTAAACATTAATATAATGCTTATAAAAAAGGATTTTACTATATTAGTATTCGTCTAGAGGTTATTGAGGTTATACTGCTTTTGGTGCCTTTGGGATAAAATTGAGAGAGAATTTCTACGATGCGCGCGCACACCAACACCTAAAAGCAACACCATGAAGTTGCCTGGTAATGTCTGTCAAGTTTTCGTGAAAACCGATAAATATATTCAAGGTAATTACTCAAATACATACGAATTCACAATAAGTGTTATCAGTAGAGATAAAAAAATATATTTATGCATAGATATAAATATACATATGTATTTGAATATGTAATTTAAGTTATTATCCATACTTTTGAAATTCTTAGAACGAACTTTACCTGAGGTTATCTTTGTTATCTATTAGTATTTGTTTTGAGATTATTATTTGGTGTGTTAAGTGTGACTATGAAGTGTCATATTCTAGAATATTCCAAGTGTCTAGCCTTTCACCTGGTATACTGTTGTGAACGATCATTTCGTTGTCAGTATTCGTGATAAGTGTTTTTTTTTTTATATCATAAGCTTTTTATGGTGGTTTATAGATTTGAGATTAACTGTATGTATAATTTTTTTTATTTGTTTACATTATAAATTACTATTATTTAGTAATTAATTTCTAGTATTTCTTATTGGTTCCTTACTTGATTCTGTTTAGAGATATGCAACTAATCTATTATCGATACTTTTCTTAGAATTACAGCTTCCACAGGCCCATTTAAATATACCACCGCTCACAGATGGAACAACATCATCGCCATATCGATCCAAAAAGAGTAAACTTGACTTTAAACGTTCATAAACACATTATTTATTGCAACTTCAAGCTCCGAAATTGAAATTTACGTACATGTATTTACGTAAATCTATCTATTTTAAGTTCTCTTCGTTTGTGCCATTATTTACGTGTGTTACAATTTGCCTATTTATGTTCTTCTTGATTTATATTCTTTTGAATAAGGTTTGGATGTAAAGTGTCATACTTGATATTGGGTTTTTTTCCTCGAACTGACTACGCTATTGACATAGCAAGGTCTTAACAGCTTCATCGGACTACATCTTGATATTGGTGAAACTGCCTATAAGGTAGCGGCCACACCGAAAAAAAAAGTTTGGATGCAGACAGACGGTCTTAAATTTGTAGCAACAGTAATATGTACAGGATAATGTAATCATCAATTATGTGTCTATATTATTATTTGTATCTTAAAGATTTGTTCTTTTATTTTTTTTCCATTAATATGACCGATTGAATGTCCATATATATCCATATAAAAGCTCCAATCGTAAATCAGCACTGCTTCTACACACAGTCTTACTGTATTGCAGGATATTTGCTCAACGGGTTGGACAGTTCTTGGACATTTTTTGAAATTCATATATAAACATATATAATTTAACTGTTTTGCTGGTTCCAACATTAAACTATTTCTTTCTTTCTACATACAAAAATTCATTTTAAAGTCTTCAATTCATTTTAATTAATTATTCATAATGAAAAGGAAGTATATTTATATGAACATTAATTAGAAGTCGTATGTTAAGTAACATATAGGTCAAGATGGAGCATAGAAATCGTACAAGTCGTGTGGCAGTAAACTTCGTGGAACCGAGACCAAAGGCTTTAAATTATTCGCCGCAACTTCAAAGGAGCCAGCTAACATTTCGTTCTAACACCCAACCGATATAGCCAATCCATTGCCATCAACCTATATTTAGCTCATGCAAGCAAGTTTTGTGAAACGTTCAGTCAACTTACAGACGAAGTTTATATTAAGAGTGGGTTTTTCTTATGACTCTGTTCGTGTTTTCTATGTAATAATTATTTTTGAGTCTATATTTTATATCTGTATGTAAAGTTAATTCTCAATCTTGCAATTTTTTATTAGCCTTAGCAGTTTGGGCTGTACCTTGATATGTTATTCAATTACTCAGTTATTTAATTACTCAGTTATTCAATTAACAAGTTATTCTTTTGGTGGAGTGATGGACAAACTACACGTAGCCGATATGTTGCGTCCTCTATTGTCGCACGGGATTGTCGCAATATTTCCATTTTGATTATATAAGACGTTCCTTTGCGGAAATCCATAATCAAATATATTCTTTTTTTTTTCAAACTGACTATTCTATTAACCAAGTAAGGTCTTTACAGCTTCACCGGACTACATAATCAAATATTGTTCTAGACGTTACTTTGCATTTCCACCTGGAATTGATTGTCCGCTAACACGTCTCATTGCAACAAAAGACGTTTAACTTTATTTGTCCGAGGTGTATATAAAATATTAAGTTTGAAACCAGTAATAGAAATGAAGAAGCGAAACACGTGTAGTCGATTGTAGTTATTACCCTTTAATCTGCAACAATTTTAAATTAAGTTATATACCAATAGTGTCAACCGCCGTCAGGTGCAACCGTCACGAAGGACGCGTTTTTAATTCTTTTTGTTGTTTTAATTACTAATAATTCGCTCTTTCTATTACTAGTTTCAGATTTAACTTTTTAGAGTTAAAAATATTGAAGACAATTGTTCCGCTGCTGATTACGTGTTCCCCATCATTATACTGTCCGTGACAATTATAGCCTGGTGTTATCGCAATGTGTTAACAAACAGCAATTTACAACAATTAATAGATATGAAAGGGGAAACATTGAATGTTGTCCTCACTCGAAATCATGATACGGATAACGAATAATCATTTGATTATCACGTAACTGTCGAAAATTGGCAACATCAGAATAATTGACAACAGTCAAAACAATAGTTATTGCAAAATATTACAATAAGTAATAATTTTTTTATATAGACGACAGACATCCGTGGTAGCGTTAGAGTCCGAGACATCGCAGACAAGCTGCAGGAGACTCGACTCCGTTGGTTCGGCCACGTAAGTCGCAGACCGTCAAACTACATCGGAAACAGATGCCTCAGCATGACTGTACAAGGCCCGAGGTCTCGCGGCAGGCCCAAAAAACGCTGGTTGGTCGTGGTGAAGGCGGACTTAAGGGACAAGAACCTCACACACAAGGATGCCGAAGACCGGGCAAAGTGGAGGAAGTCCATTAGGAAAGCGGACCCTGGCAAAGCCGGGAAAACGCTAGGAAGAAGAAGAAAACGAATTATTTTATCTATGCATAGCAGCTATTTGCGAATGGGACGTTATAACAAAATTTGGCCAAAATCTTCCAGTATACTTAAAAAAAAAGATAAATATTTGATTTATCTTAGGTGGTAGAGCCAAGTTGATTTCAGCATGAATGGGTTGACGTCGGCTCCCCGAGGTAATACCATCCTTTCACAGAAAACTGACGTGAAGTAAAAGTGCTTCTTCTGTTGTGTTTCGTTTTGTCAATGAGAGTGCCGGAGGACCCCCTTCACTCCCCTATCTTCTCCCCCTCCCCATCGCCAACCCTCCCCTTCCATCCTCTCCCTCCCCTCACCACCGTCTCCTCCTATTCCCCAAACACAGGTTGGCAACACACAATTCCCCTGGTGTTACTAGTGTCTATGGACGGCGGTGATCACTTAACATATGGTGACCCACCTATTCGTTAGCCTTCTATGATATAGAAAAAAAACTCACAGTGTTTTTACAGATAAAACATAATTATAGTTCGAGTATCATAAAGTACAAAACGACCGGAATAATATTTGTTCATTAACCCACTTAAACTTTTAACCAGGTACCAAACGTCTTCCCCAGTGGTTATTAAGTTCTCCATATACCAGAGGGAATGTACACAGAAATTTTTCTATTGCTATCCCAGAGGTCGAGAGACTAAATCTTTTGTTTTTCCCCTTTTCACGTTCATTTTCTCACAAATTGCAACACTGAAAAATATACACGCAATTTGGAGAATTCCGGAAGTTATAATAAATAACAATGTTTGAAAAATATAACCGATTATTATAAATTAACTAGATTTACACACATGTCCGTTCGCGTGAGTTACAAAATAACTGTTGAGATGTTTTTTAAACAGTCTTTATATATAATTGAATAATCTAAAAGGCTAACATAATTATCTAGCTGATACGGATATCAGCTAGTAGCGCAGCATTCCTCCATGTTGCGGAATGTTTTTAATTGAAAGTAATTTCTTTGGTTTTTAGTCTAGATATGTGAGATAATGCAATTATTTTCCTTGCATTATTATACAATTCTTTTTATAGAATTTATCGCTGTTATTACAAAAATGTAAATTCGTATTGAATACTAGCTTTAAAAACGTTACGTTTTAAATGCACCGCACACTGAATGTTCTCCATCTTGTTCTTTTATCTCGCTTTGGTTAGCTTAGGTTAGACTTGCGAAAAAAGGATAATTTGAACTTGCCTCGGGCGAGAGCGGTGCATTTAGTACGCAATCTTTTTAAAGCAAGTAATTAATACGTATTTAACTTTTATATGATAACACCGCATGGGTTTTAGCGGTTGGCCACAATTTCACTTAATATTTAACAACGATGTGATCTAAGTCAGTTAACACAATAAACCTGAAGGTGAGTTGATTCTCAAGTGCAGCTGCGGAACGTACTCTTTAACATTGAGAAGAATCCTCATTAGACTGTCAGGCCCAGGGGAGGTCTGAGCTGAGTTGACCGCCCGCCGCATTCTAGGACGCAACGGGGACGGTGCCTTTCGGCGACTGTACTAATAAAAAATAAATCAGAACGCACCTATAAGTGTTTGGCAATAGATTCTCTATATGAGCGTGGTGAAGAGCCATGCGAACTTATAGAAAGCCCTCCCACCATATTATGGTTTCGACGTGATTGTTTCCTTCACCGAAAGCACGGATACTGCTGTTGTACTAGCAGTCTACGTCTACGTTCAACCTACGTCTAACAAAGCGGTGTCGGAACACGCTATCAGCTATGTATATAGCAAGTAGCTACGCTGTGGTTCCTTTAAGATAATTTCCTTCACGAAAAAATTCCGACTCCATGACAAGAATTCAAACATACATCGAGCGACGCAATGTCTACGCTAACCACTAAGACATCGCCGATTCAAGCTCAAGCTTCAAGTAAGTCAACTCTGAGATTGAAAATGAAAATTCATGTATCCTGCTCATCAGATTAATTAAAAAATAATTATAACATTCCAGTCGGAAAAATACACAAGAAAGCGTGTTTACAAAAACGTATTAAAATAGTATTTTTCCTCTTTTTTTATTGAGACTTGTTCAAAGAGAGCACATCGTCCTCATCCATGCTACAAGCAATCACAACTTACAAATATAATAACATCTTACAATATACGAACAAGAACTAAATTAAAAACATCCACCTTATCATAGATTAATGTAGCTTCTTCCGATGCTGGGCGTGACAACATTTAATTACAAACACCTATATTATAAATATAAATAAAAAAAAAAATAGTTTCGAAACTTTAAAGCAATCTCGCAATTAGTGTTAAATATTATTCTAGAATAGTCCATTTGAATCCTACCCCAAATTTGTGTACGAACTAAATACGACTGGGTAATATTTAGCCCAATAACATTTGCACCATTAACTCTCCTGTGCCCACAATAGGCATCGGGCTAGCTTACTAGTTTATCCCGAACTAAACCAACATTTAACAAAATGATACCTTTTAGAAGTACAAATAGAGTTCACATCCACAATTTGTTAACAAATGCTTTGCTTTTAATACGCAGTAACACAAACAAGTGAATGTAGAATGTTACACTTTAATTTAAGAGCTTTAAAGTATATATTCGAGTGATAGTGTAAACGATGCCTGTAACACCGATTATTCTATTTCATGTAAGTCTAAATTGCCAACAGTTAGGTAAACTGTCGCGCGCTCAACGCTTTCTATCTGCGCTATTGTGTTTTCCGCTGATATATAGCCACGCAGATTAAGGCAAAAAGCTTTGTACAAAGTATATGTAACATTTTCGTTTCATCGTAACCATAAATCCGGTGAATAAATGTGTATGTCTTGGCGTAAATCATGGTAGAGATTTCCCGTGTAATTTATAACCAACACACTTAATGCCAAGGATATTTAGTAAGATGAAATCATTTTTCTCAAACATGCATGAAAATGTTGTCATTATTTTCGAAAAAAGAACACGCGAAGATCAAATTTACGGACAAAGAAAATCAAATCCATAGTGGGAGCGTTTTTTGAATTTGGAACATTACAACGCTCTAGCAATGTTGTATAAAACGGTGTGCTGGAGTTATTAAATACTCTGTGATTGAATATCTTTTATTGTTCTTGGTATACCAAAGTAAGTGTATTTGCTTAGTACGAATTACGTTCACGTGCCTGTATAGCCATAAATATTATATATACTATTGACATAAATTTTGCAAAAATAGAAATGAAATTACAGTGATCTTTTCATTTATTCGTTTTCTTACTCCAAACATTACTTTAAATGAGGAACAGCTTTTAGAAGAAAAGAAAAGTTTTAAGGGAATATCAAATCAACAATTCGTAGGGAATATCATACCACTCATTAACTAAAATAAGTGAAAATTTAAACCTTCAAATTATTCATGAAATATTTCATAGTATTAATTCAATTATGTAAGAAATAAATCCGAACACAAAGATATCATCACTCTACGTCCGATGTAAACCGCAAACAATTCTGAATATGTTCACTATTCTCTCAACTCCATTTAACAACGCTCAAGACCGACGACGTCTACGTCTCTTACGATTTTATCCCATTTTTATTGATATAGATGTATTTTGACACCTTAATTACTCTATTTATGTTTACGAATTCCTAAGAAAAACCAAAGGAGTTCTTAATCCTTAGTCTGTCATATTGTATTATATTCTATTCCCTATCTCATGTTGTTTGACTCTATATTTTGTAATTTTGATGACAATGTACGTAATATAGTTCGTTTATTGTGCATAAGTGTATGGAAAATAATACCACGGAGCATGAATTCTGAGATGCATCAAAAACTCTCTAGAAAGTTGTAACAAGGGCTCACCTTCTTGTTAGAACATTGAAACTTTTAGCAAAACTCTTGTAATATTATTATCTACTTGATTGACAATGGCAGTAATGATCTGGAAAATGGGTTGCCAAATTTTACATCACTGCAACAACATTACACATATCACCTTCACAAACGTGCATGCACAAATGCTTACACATAAAAGTGGAAGGGTTTTATTTTTCCCTTATCGAACTGAAATAGTTTAGAAACATTATCCCACACAAAATGCATATAAAAGTTGTCGAGGTATGTATGTTTGATACACATATATGTTTCAATAACTGAAATAAGTATGCATATGTAGCTTAGCTTAGGTTGGCTCAGATAGGTCGCGAATTGCATGTATCAGGCCAGGCAACAGACCAAGCCGAGGTGTGCCGTGCACCCTTGAGCTAGTTGCCCAAATATAATCGGCTGAGTGCCGCAAGCGCTCGCCTTAAAGCCCGGTGAAGCTGTTAAGACCTTGCTAGGTCAATAGTGTGGTCAGTTCAAAAAAAAAAGTTTGCCAACGAAACTTAAAAGAATTAATTATTTAATTCTTAATTTTCAAGACATAAACAAGTGTATTATAAAATACATAAAAATGACAACAATACTTTAACAAACCTTTTATTAACTGTATTGGCTAAGTTGCGAGCACCACACATAAATGCTACTTCCATATTGCGTGTATTGCCATGAATACATGTCAGTCCATGGTAGCAATGAATGCAGTAATGGGAAGACATTACGGCTATGCGTTGCGCACTATCGGGTTGCGTAACGATATACGCCAAGCCTGTGGTCTTTACACACATCAAAGGAACTTGAAGACGATTAATCGAGTTATTATTGAAATCACGAATGTGTGACAACGTTATTTTGCACTTTTACCGGAATACTTTTGAGGTTTCTATACAAGAAAATACATAAAATCGTACGGAAAAGTGAAGAATTTAAGTAAAAAATATCTATATAATAATGAGTGCTTGAGTGAGAAAGAAAAAAGTACAGATATTCACTGATCATTTTATTCCATTGTATCTTTATATACCAGGTGACTGTTTAAATTTTAACATCCTTCAATCCTTTCGTAGTTTATGGCCATATTTGAGATACAAAATAATAATACCAAAACAAATACTAACAAACAACCAAGAAAACCTTTGTTAAAATTAATTCTAAAACTTTTATAAGTATGCGAACGAAACTTGTAAAGGAAAAAAAAATCACATCTAGGTTCAATTAACAACATTAAGTGGACGCTTTTCAATAATCATTACGTAACTGTTTATCATGGGAACGCTGCACGGTCAAACAAAGGAAAGCGGGACGCGGATCAAGGAGGGGACGCGGATGGGTCTGCACGGCATAGTGTGATTCATTGCTTTCCTTATAATTACACCAGTTCGTTTTTGCGTAAATCACCTGATGTTAAGTATATATCAGTTTTGTTTTTATCTAAATAAGTAGATTAAATATTAAGCACCTATTTTTTTAACTCATTTAAAACGAGAGTCGACTAATGATTATCCCTTTAAAATATTGCTGGTGATTAACCAGTCGAGCTGTATATAGGTATAATTCTTCAATCCGTGAACTTTGACTGAACTCACCCTAAGCAGGTAGACCGATTTGGACTAAAGTTTTTGTATGAGTTCAGATAGATTCAAGAATGGTTTAAATTCATAATTAGGCTCTAGCGCTGGCGCTGCGATCTGATTCCGGGATTTTTTATTATTTTCAAGGCAGGACAATGTCTACCGGTCCTGCTAGTTACATATAAAAGGAAGAATATTAATAAAATAAAAGAAAATTACTCATAAAATTTGATACTTTGTTGCAAGAAAAAACAATTTTACGATGCCGTAGAAGCTATAGAATACAGATTTAAATTAAAACAATATTTTTACATCAAAAATTCTTCTTACGCTTATTTGTGTCCATGTGAAGGCGTTTTATTTTTTATATAAACCTAACAAAACTGGTCCCCTTATTACGTATTTCGCGAAAACAATCTGTCAAAAAACAAACTGTCAACAGAAATTATTAAATATGTGTTTTAACGTACACACCACAATGCTGCCTCTACACGTGGAAGATTAAAACCTTTTTAACATACGGTATGGCTAATACATAACTGGAAATTAGGTTTTTTTGGCGGGCTTTTAGTCTGTCATATAGTGGATTTTATATTTTATTCATAATCTTGTGTTGACTCTATATTGTGTAAATTTGGTGGTGTTTTACATAATATAGTTAGTTTATTGTGCATAAGTGAAGTGAATGGAAAATAATACCATGGAGCATGAAATTCTGAGATGCCACAAAAACTCCCTGGAAGTTTCTAGCAAGGGATCCACCATCTTGTTAGAATATTGATTCACACGATGCTTAATATTGAAATGATCACACGACGCTTATGATATTATTGACTACGTGACAATGGCAGTAATAATCGGAAAGATTGACTGCCAAAAATAAAGTTAAAAAAAACTTGAAATAACCTATTTGTTTAAGCTGACGTTACGCTCATTTTGCTATTGCTTTTCTCTTGCGAAATATGTAATTTGGGAGCTTATCTGTCACGGGAATATTAAACGACTAGTTAAAAATCGTTTGATGAGAACTTTCAATAAAGAATATAATTCAGAAGTATCAATCCACATCAATTTATGATGCGATATCCCGTTTATTGCATTGCTGGACGTTACGAACCAATAAAACTGGCCTGTTTTATGTTTTTATATTTATGAATCGTATTTTGTGATAATAAAAATAAATAACATAGAAAGTGACACCAGTAGATGAGACCGGTATAAGCTTGATAGGAAACCGCGCTAATTAACGTAGGTTTGTGTCATTGCAATCCCGGAACGATCGATGAAGAAATACAATATGCAGAAAACATACCATGAATGTAAACTGTTTCTACGCTTGATTAACTAGAATACTACCTTCAAATGGAAAATATGTTGGCAAGCACCTAAGTATTCGGATACATGTACTTGTGAGTCAGTCCTATGAGCTCCAGAGATTGTAGTAAAAAAATGCTATTATATACATTTACTTCAGATCTGTTTCCTCTAAGTTCTAATATGACATCAGAAGTATACACATTTTCCTATGTCTCAAAATAAAACAGCTATTCTAATTATATTTCTTTGATTATACAAACTCTTAAGTCATGCAGAAAGGATGATTAAATATCATAACAACAGATACTAAATGAATTTCAAAAAGCGTAGTACATATTTGTTGTAGGAATCCCGGAATTTGATGCAGTATTTCGCTAGGAAAAGGGTACAACACATTTTACAGTAATTCAAGTTAAAATGGAATTCATCGAAATGAAAAATGTCTTAGAATTATCTTCTATACTAATATTATAAAAAGGTAAAGTTTGTGAGTTTGTGACGTTGTGACGTTGTAGGGGGTAATCTTAGGAATTACTGGTCCGATTAGAAAAATTATTTCAACGTTATACAGCTCATTTATCGAGAATAGTTATAGGCTATATATCATCACACTAAAATCAACAGGAGCGAAGCACCAATGAAGAATGTTTAAAAATCGGGGTTTTTTTCCTCTTGAGAGCTTCCGCTGCGTGTTAGCGTTAATCCAAAGTAACTATTCCACGCGAACGAAGTCGCGGGCAGAGGCTAGTTATATATAAATTTCTTCTGTACCTGTGTATGTCATTGATCTCCTCCTAAACGACTGGATTGATCTTGATGACATTTTGTGTGCGTATTCCAATGGATTCGAGAATGGTTTAGATTCACATTTGGACATGGTAAGTAGCAAAATAGCCTACTAGCTTTCTAAAAATGACTGAAATTTATTCTATTACTTATTTATAGATTTCACAAAAATCTAAAAATTATAAACATGTTAGATATACATTCTTATTATATGTATAGAAGGTAAACAGTAATGTAATTGTTGTTATCTAGTCTATTCAACATATCATGCTAAGTCCGAAATTAAACAATAAAAAACTAAGTTATTATGGCCGCTTGCAACAAACATCGATACATAGTTGAAAGCAACACAGACTCACTGTACATTATGCACGTGATGCGTCTCCAAATGGCTTAAGTTTAATTGAAGTTAGCATTCGCTGCGACCCATAGACAGTCCTCCCTCCATCCCATAGTCTCTAGTCAGGTAAATACAAAGCTGAAACAAGTTTCATACTAAGATTGTTGTGCGCTCACGTTAACCGCAAATCCATATTACTCTGCAAGATTAATCATAGAGTTAGGATTAATTTTACCAAATCACTTTAGTTCATGAAAGTTATACATTTTTTAGGCGTATTGATTAGTGAACGAATAAGAACCGTCACGCTCGGACCGGTAACGCTGAATCGGGATTATTTGGCTCCACTCGACATCAAGTGTTTTCGGATCGGTGACGCACCGAATCGTGTATACTCAGGTGCAGTCGTCAACGAGCTTTCACTTCGATCGTGTGATCATAAGCACACAATTCTGATTTTTTAAATCCATTTAGTTTAACATTATTTCTTTTAAATTTCATAATGTTGACGAAATAAACTAGAGAAATTTGTTTGTTCTTTATTAAACGTATCAGACTTCGGAATTATGAGTCAGATGTAACCTATTTATTAAGGGCGATTTATTGAAGAAGGTTATTTATAGGTTATTTAACATTTCATGCATCATTTACCTTATAAAATGGAAGAACAGGAAGTACGCTTGGCGA
>JACEII010000035.1:712954-738412 GCA_014332785.1 Antheraea mylitta
GTAGACATATATGTTCCAACAACTTATATATGTATGAATAGTTACCTTAGGTCAGCTCAGATAGTTCGCGAATTGCTCATATCAGCTAACAGCCCAAGCCGAGGTGTACCGTGCACCCTTGAGCTAGTTGTCAAATAAAATCGGCTGAGTGCCCTAAGCGCTCGCCTTAGTAGTCCGTTGAAGCTGTTAAGACCTTGATGGATCAATAGCGTAGTCAAATCGAAAAAAGAAAAAAAAATGCACTTCAATAAAACGTAATATAAAAAAGCTTCAACAAGAACCCAATAAATTAATTTTAGAAACAATATTGCACAACAAATTTACAAAGGTATTTATCTAATTTCAATACAGCTCCTTTGTTGCTACGACAAAGGAACGTAACTGCGCTGTTCACAATAATATTGCCGTTCACAATTAAGTTAATATTTCCGGCTTCTCCCTTTTCAAAGTGTTAATTTGATCACTCGAGCTGAAATTCTGTATGCAATGAACGTTGTTTTATGTATGCAATCGTGTCTGCGAAACGGCAAAATAACTGCAATTTACATTTGACAAGAATAATTACACTGCATCCGAACACGAAATTAAAATTACTCTTTGACTTTATGAACGAAATCATGCATGTTTTTAAAAAACGTGTGTTACGTCACCTTGCTCTAGCTAATTCCCGCGGTTTCTGTGACAATTATTATCTCAATTGTTTTGTTATGTCTCAAAAAGATTAAGCAGCGTTTTTGACGAACATTCCCGGGCGGCTTGACTTATCCGCTACTTCAAACATGTATCGTTACATTTCAAGTAATTTAGAGAAGGTCTTGACAAAATATATACCTATACCTTCGTTGAGAATCACTCTATCTGTAAATAAAAACCGTATGAAAATCCGCTCAGAAGTTTTCGAGCTTAACGCGAAAAGATAGACAGGCGCGGCGGAGGACTTTATAATCTGTAATTTAGTTAGTAAGTAATATGTAATTTAGCCTTCCTTTACTCCTATACAACTAAATAATCAAAACATTTCTGTTTACATAATTTTCATCTCTTCTCATAATATGCCTATACCATGCTAACCTATTAGTCCTCAACTTCTCTGTCACTTGTTTTACCATTACATTGTCTGTTCACGATAAAGTAAAAAAATATATATATAGGTGGTAGAGCCACGCTGAAGCTATTGACTTCAGTATGAATAGATCGGTTCGCCCGGAGTAGTACCACCCTCTCACAGAAACTCGACGTGAAGTAACAGTGCTTCATTCTTGCGTTTCGTACGGTCGGCGAGAACGCCGGAGGCCCACCTCTCCTCAACTTCCCCCTATCCTCTTCCCTTCCTTCCCCCTCCCCCCATCGCCCAACATAGGCTGGCAACGCCCTTGCGACTCCCCTGGTGTTGCAAGTGTCTATGGACGGTGGTGATCACTTAACATCAGGTGACCCACCTCTTCGTTTGCCAGCTATGATATAGAAAAAATACTGAACGGATTTTCATGCGATTAGTTAGTTCACCAGTAGGTAAAGTGATTCATGAGGAAGATTTAGATATATAATTTGTCTATATTTTTTAATTATAAAGAACAGGACAACGTCCGCTGGGCCTACTAGTAGATTATTTATTTATTTATTTATATTAAGGTCGTCAACATGACAATACATTATTAGTCAATATATAAAAAGTAGCACTATTGTGATACATTATAAATGTAGTCATATTTATAGACAACCACGGCATGCTCCAACAATAAATTAAATATTAAAAATTAAGTATCAAACTATTTTACATATTTGAAGATTTAACACAAAAATACAAAAACAAGGAAATTGAAACGGAAAGAGAAATAAAAGATTATTATATTAGCTGACCCGCGCAACTTCGTCTGCAGCAAATCTGTTCTTAACGGTTCCAATTTTGTTTCCAGGCGCGAAAAATTAAAAAAATCCCAAAACCAAACTACAGCGATACCTACCGGGCACAGTTGTGAACCTAAAGTATCCTACATATATTGGTAAAAAATGTTTTTTCGGTACCCCCTGGACTGCTCCTCTGGCCCTCAGCTACGCAATTACTTTACCGGCTTATAGTTTTTATTTGAGAGTATTAACAAAAGAAGAAAATATGCATCTGTTAAAATCAGACAAACGTACTATATTGTTAGGTAAAATATCATACAATACACTAAATTGGGGCAATTAAAAGAAATCTGTTCTAGAGTGCCTTTCTTTATACAACTCAAATTCACATACTGAGTTATCTCTGATTCTGACCTTTGCAAGATGGACTGGAGAGCATACCTCTACAGAGAGATTTTTAGCTTACAAATAGTAGACTCAGCAAACTTGCAACTTATAAAACCATGACATACTCGGAATGTTGTCCTGAATGGAAGTATATGATTTGCTAGTAATTTGATTAGATACATTCCAGTTTGAGTTCCATGTTGCAAACAGATCAGTCTTGTTTGGAGAAATTCTGAACATATGTTTTATAGTGATCAAAATATCGTCTGAGTAGCTTCTTTAGCAAGAAGGTCAACAGCTTTGGTACCCTAGATCCCACTATGTCCTGGCCAGAACTACATAAATTGCTAAGCAATAATATTGATACAAATGGAATATAATAATTTTAATAACTATGTACTTTCCTTTAAAAAAAATTAGACTATGCTGAACAGTTTGTAAGCAACTTAGAAAACATGTCAATATGATAGATTGATCTAATATATTTGATAGTAGATATTTGATACCTTCTAGTATAGCAACTATTTCAGCTGTGTAGGTGGTAGGTAAAGATGTGTATTTATTATCTCTTTATAATATTAGTGCATATAAAAACGACAAACGTATATGTTCTCACATTGTCATACAAATAAATATAATATTGCGAGCATACGACTACATAAATATCACTGCTGTATTTCGCCAAAATTAAAACAATTAAAAACTTAGCGTAAGCCATTTTGACCTGATGTGGCTAGTTCGGAAGTTGAAGGGTTTATTAATAGCTAATTATATTTCAATGAAATATGTCAAAATAAGAAATGTAGTGTCAAAAGTTTCAATAAGAACAAAAACTCTTTCATTCTTTAAGGCAAACAATTTAATTAATATATTTAAATTAACCTTTATATTTTTTTTTTTGGGCTAGGAAAGTCCTTTACCGTGTCTATCTGTCTGTCTGTTTGCGATAAACTCAAAAACAACTGAACGGGTTTATGCAGTGGACAACAGTCAGTGCAGTAACAGTAGATAGAGTGATTCATGGGGAGGGTTTTGGTATATAACATATCAAGAATTTCTTTATAATCAAGGCGGGACAACGTGTATTAGGCCCGCTAGTAAATAATAAATTGATAATTTGTTTTTTCGTTAGATACATTGGGAGTTGAGTAAGTATAAGATAATGCCCGCCAAATTGATCAAAGTTATAATAACATACAAACTACATACATTTATACTCAAAATATATACACTTCAATTATGTTCAAAATAAGGCTGTTAGGTGTATCTTATTTCTTGTGTAAAATATAGTTTTAGTAAAAAAAATTGTTCAATGTAACATATGCAAAAAATAAAGAAACAGTATTCAGAACAGCACGTGCCTCACGTACACATTTGTACAGAACTTTTTTTTTATGTTGACTAACCTATGTTGACGATGTCGCGGATGATAGTATAGAATAAAATAGCCTAAGTTACTTCTTATAACTACAGTCATCTGCTAGGAAAAGTCTCGTGAAAATCGGTACAACAGTTTCGGAAAATCCACGCGCCCGAAGCAACGGGTAACAGCTAATTTCTTATAAATGAAAGTCAGCCGTACGAAATTTTGTACGGACTACGGTGTGATACACAGCAAATTTAAAACAAATCTAGTTGGTTCAGTGTATTATTCACGCATGATTGGAAAAAATTTTGTTAAGTTGGACGTAGTGCCATCTGTTATTAAATAACATCAATAATTCCGGTTTGTATATATTGTGTTAAAAACACTAAAATTATACTACTTGGAGAGTAGGGTATAGAAGATGTACATTTGGGATTATATTTATTTTTGAAGGCTAATAAAAAAAAATCGAAAAAAAATTTTTTTTGGGTAAGGAAAATTTACATTACGACCTATTCTCATACCTACCAAATTTACCAGAACAATTTCATAAAATTCGGTCTAGCGTTTCGAAGGGCACACGTGATTTTGATATATATTACAATAAAGAAAATAACGTGCATGAAATGTTAAATACTTTGATAATTATTTATACTGTATACGTCTAAATTTTATGCTTTATTACTGTATATCACCTTTATTTAGAACATACAATTTGTATAGTGGGCTATCCTTAAAAGATAGATATATGACCTCACAGACTTTTTTGTAGATCTATATTGTCTCTGTTGTTTCATTACTTACACCTGGCTAAAAACAAAAAGAAAAATGTATTGTGTCGTTGTCATTATATTTAGACGTCAATACATTTTGTAATGGACGTCACTTTCTTTTATTTTAACCTATACATACAAAAGTAACCTTATTGTATTTACCTAACATACATTGTTAAATTTCAAAATGATTAGGCAGAGTTTTCGTTGAAAACTCTCAGGCGGTTTGACTTTTTCCGACTTGTCCAACAATTATCGTTATATTTCATCCAATCTATATGAAACCCTGACATATTTATTTACTAAAATGTTCCTCATGAATTACTTTATACACTTGTAAAAACCGTATGAAGATCCGTTCAGGAGTTTTTGAGTTTATCGCGAACAGACAGACAGACAGATAGACAGAAGCGGCTGGGGACCTTAATTTAATCTAAGTAATAATAATAATAATAATAATAATAATGTAATAATAATAATGATATTACAAAGCCAAGCATACTTCCACTAACTAATTTCTATATAATATGTCTTAATATATATTTAAATCATTTATTACATAAATAAACTCACATAAAATCTGAAAAGATAAATATAAAAAGAAATAAGTACTGTCATAGAGAGTTATTTCACTGCACGAAGAGGCTGATAAAAACGGTATCTATTTTAATATATCCCGTAAAAGGCAGTTAACAGCGTCAAGCTAACGTTTTAATAAAGAAACTTTAGCACGTTAAATCGCATAAAAATCCAGCTGAAGCTGAATTTTGAACGTAAATTAAACCGTGAATATCACAGAAGCAGCTTATATTCGGATGAGACAGGCCCGGAATTAGATTAAAGGGAACAAACATATGCACTGTATTTTCTATACATAAAATTATGTAGGTCCGTCATTTCGCGCACATTACGAAATCTTTATTAAATATACAATAATTAAATCTTTCAAAAATTATAATTTTTATTAGCACTAAAAATTGCTAAAGAAATGTTGTAAGCATATAAAATATATTAATAAAAAAAAGAATAAACAAGACAGAGAAAGTTGCGGTTATCAGCTAGTAATATAAAGTAGTACATAACCTTAAAATTATTATTGTTTGATCAAGTTAATCTTGAATTAATTTCGACGGTACATTGACATATAGATCGAACATTTTCATATAATTATATAGCATATATATAATTACCTTTTTCGATGGAGGTCAAGCAGTAATGATAAAATTTAACGATATTAATTTAAAATCGATAAAAGGGTCAGAAAATTACAATCAAAGAGTTAAATAAAATATATCTTCCTGTTAATCTAGACAAAATACGGTACTCCCATGAAACAATACAGACATTTTATTGTAATGAAAATAAAGCCGCGTACACAAGCTAAAATGTAAATCTATATATTAATACGTGAAGCAAAAAAAATTGTACCCCTTTTTAACCTATTTCCCGTCGACGGGTGAACTTGAAATTTGGCATAGTTAAAGTTTATACGGCGGAGAAGTGCAGAAAGCTTTTTATTTTATATAAAATGCTTTAGAAGTACATCATATACACACATGTAAATAAAAAAGACATTTTGACAGCCGTCAATAATTACGAAGTTCAAAAGAGGTTATGAAGGGGGTTGCTATGCTCGACTATATGTATTTTTAACTCTTACTTTCCAATTGCCATTTTTCATCCTACATTCAACAATGATATTATAAAATATAACTATTATTGTAATGTTTATTATTTTTTATGATGAACTCACTTCAAATGATGAATTAATAGAAAAAGGGGCCAAATAATACTTTGTCCAATCAAAATAAGAATTTTGTTCATAAAAGTAATCCATGACTTAAACCTCCGTGGTTACAATGTTGCAATTTAACCTCATGTATCAACAAAAACAGAATTTATTTTCAAAAGCTAATGGTAGTATTAAAAACGTCTTTGTCTTGGATTCACCATTTGGTTGTATTGTGCATTCATTACTTTTCCAAACGATGATACTGGGCATATCACTATTTCTCATAATGAACAGACTACATTTAATTGAATATCACCCAGAAATACCACCCCATGGTGTCGTGTAAAATTAATAGAAAATTGTGTCATGGGTTGCAATAAATTTCTTTATTTTCGTAAAGTTATGTTTGGTTAAAATTTGAGCTTTGCCGCGTGATTTTTGTTTCTTATAATTAATTTTAATTACACACAATTTATTTAATTACACACATTTTAATTTATACATAGTTTTTTTATAATAAAGATTATATAATAAATATCATGGCAAATGGCAAATAACTGAGTAGCCATGACGAAAACCTTTGATTATAGAAGTATATACCCCTTGACAAAAGAATTCTAATAAAATTCAAACTTTATATAATCAAATAAGTATAGTCGAATATCGACCACTGGGCGCCCATTAGTATAAATAACTACTTCAAACAAAATATTGTAATACTGTGTATGTATTGTAAATGTTTTCCGATAGATGGCAGTGTTATTAGTTTTATTATGTTCATTTCAAGTTTCAAAGTTAGAGTCGTCACATTTGAAAATGAGCTATATCCAATTTGAATCGTTTATATAACACTAGTGTGTCCTGCAGACGTTGAGATATTATATACAAAAACATTCTCCAGGAATCACTTAATCTACTGGTGAAAATCGCATGAAAGTCCGTTTAGTAGTTTTTAAGTTTATCGCGAACAGACAGACAGACAGACGTGATAGAGGACTTTATATTATACTACAAAGCCTTTCGCCTAGGTACGTACCTGGCCGGAACCGTGCAATTTCCACCAACGGAACCGCATAATAAGCTGTTTACGTAAATCTGGCTTCCGATGAATGTATAATGTAATCAAGGGCTAATGACGTAAACGTATGCGCCCTCCGTGACGGCCGTCACGTCTTTAACAATACCCAAACCGTATGAATTAAGATCAATTTTAAGGAACTTCCGAAAGTGGTTTACGGAGATACCTTTAACTTTTCTACTAGTTAATTCTAATTTACAATCTGTAAGGATGGTATAATAGAATTGTAAACAGTTATACATTACTTAGTCATCTACACTTCCCTGACTAGTTTATTTATTACGTACTAGCCTCGGCCCGCGACTTCGTCCGCGTGGCATAGTTACTTTGGGCTAACGCTAACACGCAGCGGAAGCTCTCAATAGGAAAACATACACCGATTTTGAATCATTTTTCATTGATGCTCCACTCCTTTTGGTCTTAGCGTGATGATATAATTCCTGGATAAAATGACCTATATAACACTGAAATAATTTTTCAAATTGGACCAGTACTTTCTGAGATTTTGGGATGTAAGGGGTGTCGAGTAACATCTTAAAACTTGAGACACCCAAGTCAACCTCACCTGCACGTGGTGCACCCTGCTGATCAACGAACGAGGCAATGGCGATAGCGGGGTGGTAGGGTTTTACAGCCCGACTGGGTCGCAACCACCATGTACATGGCGAAAAAGCTCGTCATAGTGACTCGCTTCTGCGCGTCGCGTTTCGGGATCAGCATGTGCATATCCAGTACCGTATGACTTTCGTCATTATGGCCGCCATGACAGCGGCGAGCAGCGATGGATAATCTGTCTTTCGGTGGTCGCCACTGTTTTTGGATTATATTATGCTTACCATCAGGCATAGTGCAGTCACTTTGTCGTGCTTCAATAAAAAAAAAAAAAAAGATTACCCTTTACAAATTCACAAACTTTACCTCTTTATAATATTTGTTATAGATATACTAGCATGCTGCTCCAGTTTTGCATGGGTGTATTGATGAAGAAAACGAGATCAAATCTTTCCTTTCACTTAGTTATTACAATTGTTTATTTATTCTTTTATGGTTAATAGAGAAGCAGCATAATTGCTGATACGTCTATACCATGCTGTGTCGGAATTTTTAGTCGATTCTGGTCATTGCAAATGTTCACTTATTAAAGTGAGTTTATTAGTCCAAAGCCAGCTGTCGAGTCGGTTTTTAAAAGCATGTACAGAATTAGCAGATACTATTTCGTCAGGCAGTCGATTCCAGTTTAGTACCACTCTGTTACTGAGGAAATTGTATGTAATTGTTGTGTGTGTGTTTGACTTGTTTTAGTTTGATTTCCTCTTGTAGATTTTGTTGTGTCTCTTAAAATATACATTGAATAAGTATAGCAGGTTGTATTTATAAGTAACTATTTTCTATGTTTCTATGAGGGTTATTTCCTAATAACTTTAATATTAATGATTTCATAATCATTAACTATGAGAATACTATGAAAGGTAATGAAAAAAAAGCACTTCATGTATCAATCTCACTTAAACTAGTAACAGTTTTTTGGTAGTAGTGTTAGATTTCCCAAAGCATATTTCCGATTCGTCAGATAGTAAGTCCAAGCACCATATCAAACAGATCTTAATGCATAGAGGCTATTACAGGGTGGATCAATATGTGAACATTGGTGACGTCTGGAAGTGACGCCTCTCTTTGTGTCCACCAAATACGAACTTGGTTATAGAAAGAAAGGTGATGCTCTGAATGCTTCTGAGTGATGCGCTTGCATACATTCGGCAATTAATTAATTTATATACATAGTTAAAATTATAAGGATCTACGTCTGTGTGGGCATCACACAAACGACTATTTTTTAATTATTTTACGTTTCAACAACTTATTCTTTAATTAAAAAAATTATTAAAGGTTTCTTAACCATAATTTTTAGAAGCACGACCCGTTCAACGATGTTTGTTTTCTTGCAGTCTTGAAGTGGAGGAAGCAGTCTGTTACTTAAGTGTTACTTGAGTATCTGAAGAAACAAATTCTGCATATAAATAATTATGATTTTACAGTATTTATTATTTTAATCAATGTTTTATATCTCTTTAAAATATTCAAAAATTCATAAATCCCATATAATTCAATTAAAATTTTCATATAGCCACCGTGATTTAATAAGCATTAATTTCATTGTAATAATGCGAAGGATCAACATAATTAAAAACGCCAGTAATAGCAGAACGCTCCCGAAATATTCGTTCGACAATATAGGCCTCTAATTAAAATTAATCGGTGATTAAAGTCACCGGTAATCTATTTATCTTATAATATAGACAGGCTTTTTAACAAAGCTGTGCCCGTTATTACCTATAATAATGTCGTCTTCTTGATTTAATTTTTAACGATAGAATTTTTAAGTTGTTATTTCCTCTTTCGCTCGACTTCTTAGCCGTATTTACATTCTTGAGCGATCCATCTTAAGAGATTAAGTTAACGTAGAACCGAATAATCTGTGGTGAGTACTCGTATTATATCGTATGTCATATATATTGTTGTGAGATAAAATTTATTCAAAATTAGGGCCGGTTTACGATTTCTGTGTGTATAAAAATCTTACCAACGAGAAGATTTATCAGAAGCATTTCTCCCACTATAGATGTGTATTTGTTTTACTTAGATATACATACATGTGTATTTCTGCACATATTTTTTTTTTCTCGAACTGACTACGCTATTCACCTAGCAAGGTCTTAACAGCTTCACCGGACTACTAAGGCGAGCGCTTAAAGCACTCAGCCGATTTTATTTCGGCAACTAGCTCAAGGGTGCGCGGCACATCTCGGCTTGGCTGTTGCCTATTGCATGCAAAATCGCGACCTGTCTTAGCTAACCTAGCTAACTATTCATATATGTATGAGTTGTTGAAACGTATACGACTATGTGTACCAAGCATACACACCTCAACAACTCCTCCATATATTTATTATCGGAAAATATGTACGTAATGATTCTTGTTTTACGTATTTCGAGAATTTAATAATACAAATTGCAAATTTTATTACGTATACACAACACATTTACATTTTCTCACAAAATAATTTTCATATAACATTCTATTACATTGTTTTTATAAACAGATATAACATATTTAACAGATATAAAGCGACAATAAATTGAAAGAAAATGTATTTTGAGTTTAGATTTAGAATTATTATATTTTATCTAGCGGACGTGGCGAACGTTATCCCGCCCAAATAATAAGAAAACATTTGAACAAATTATACACCTAAACCTTTCTCATGAATGACTTTATCTATTGGTAAAAACTGCATAAAAATCCGTCTAGTAGTTTTTGAGTTTATCGCGAACAGACAGCCAGACAGACGTGGTAGAGACCTCTTTTTATAACATGTGACTTTAAAACAAAATATAAAGTATATAAAAGCAATAACCTGTGCTTTTAATGTTTGCCCATTAATCATATTTTAATGGCACAAAGTATGTTTTTATTTTGCACAGAAGTCGATTAACTCTTTAAAGAGAATGTAGAATCCTTTTTTTCTGTCGAATAATGAACCAAATGATCAACAGATATTTTTTATACTATTATTTATATTTTTCATTATATATTATATTATATTATTATATATATTATACTTTATATTTATTATATATATTTTTATTAGTCTTTATACGAATGAAAATCAATTTTAATCCTAGAATTAGCGTAGCTCGACCCGTCACATGTTCCGTAGCGCTACACAAGGCTCCAGCAACAGTTGCGTTCATCTCGCGCTGGGCTACGCTCGCCCTCTACGAAATCTCGTAGCAAACATCGGAAACTTTTTCAGAGTAATGTTCGATAAACCACGAAAATTAGCTTAAACTCCAAATGAGCAGATTCGTAAAGTCAATAATGGTTTTTAGAAAGTTCTAGATTTAATATTAGAATTTCAAAGTAGTGGTGTGAAATATGAAACATATTTTAATGCTTTGTTACTTTCTAATCACGTTCCTAAAAGGTATTTTCTTGTACTTTTTTATATAATTTAATTTCTAACAGTTAATACATTTTACGGCATATTTTGCTACTGATCACCGTATAAAATTGTTTAAGTACATACAATTACTATAGGTTTGAAAGACAAACAGTCATTATTATTTTGACCGCATTAATATTACAGTTAGGAGATAATTTTAATAACTAAGTGAAAGAAGCTTTTAACATGTAATTTAAACATATAAAGGTTAATAATAATACGTTGGCTGTAATATCAACCACACTAAATTTCTAAATTTTGAGCCGCAGAATGTAACTCGATTAACTTCATGACGGGATGATTATTATCTGGTAAATATAGAAAATAGTAAATGTATTATTTTACCTATATAATATAAATTTACCTTAAAATAAATTAATTTAAGTGTGCGAGTGAGACAAAAGATATTAGGCTTTAGAAACCTTTAAAAATATTGACAGATTGACGTTCAATTATTCAATTGCCATTTTATTGCATTTAATAGTACTATAAAGGGATTTGGATTTGTTATTCCATTATAAATATTCAATAATATTTTTCAAAAGATTTAATCATTTATATATTGCTATGATATATTAGAAATGTAATATATATGATATATAAGAAAAGGTATACATTTTCTTCATTAATGTCTATAATTTCCATTTAATACAACAATGATAACCTTAAATATACTTTATTATTTGGTGTTACAATCTGAAATACTTTCCAATTTATTCAATCTAAGCTCCGAGAAAATATTCATGAATAAATAAATTCAATCGAAAAGCACCCCTGTTATTATTTTATGAAAAGATGGTCATATAATTCAATCCATAAAAAATGCGACATTTAGTTTTTTTTCATTTACTTTGTTTTTTCCTAATATTTTAAAATATGGTTTTAGAGTATCAATTAGTTTTAGAATTTTACTTCTCTTTCTGTTTCAGTTGTATTTCCCTATCTGTTTTAATTTCCTAGTTTTCGTATTATTATGTTAAATCTCGAAATATATATATACTTTAATATTTAGTTTTATTTATATTTCATTTACTGTTGGAGCATCTCGTGGTCGTCTCTAAATATGAAAAATTAGTCCTTTTTTGAACAAACTACGCTATTGACCTAACAAGGTCTTAACAGCTGCACCGGACTACTAAGGCGAGCGCTTGCGACACTCAGCCGATTTTGTTTGGGCAACTAGCCCAAGGATGCACGGCACACCTCGACTTGGGCTATTGCTTCAACAATTTTTTTAATACATTTACTAGTGTAATATCAGGTTGACGACCGTAAAATAAATAAATAAGATATTATACATATAATTATTAATATGGGCAGATGTTGATTAATGTCGAATTTTCGTAGTTACAATTTGCCTTCGCGTAATCGGAATATCAGTACCGAATATGAAACAGCGCGGGGAGTCGGCGACATTGGTATGTGACTACGATCTGGAAGGTGGGAGATTGTATTCCGTGAAATGGTATAGAGACAATGAAGAATTCTATCGATATATGCCGCGGCTGCGACCGCCGCAACATGCCCACAAATTAGACGGTGTCAAAGTTGACGTAAGTTTGATATTTTACATTTAAAAAAAAAACAATTAAATTTTTAGAGGGATCTTAGTGTAACGTGTAGTGGATTTAATATTTTATTCATAATGTTATTTTCTTCGACTATATTACTTATTTTGTAATATTAGTGACATTCTTAGTGACAATATTTGACATTATGGGGTGTAAGGGGTGTCGAGTAACATCTTAAGACTTGAGACACCCAAGCCAACCTCACCTGCACGTGGTGCACTCTGTTGATCAACGAACGAGGCAATGGCGATAGTGGGGTGGTAGGGTTTTACAGCCCGACTGGATCGCAACCACCATGCATATGGCGAAAAAGCCCGTCATAGTGACTCGCTTCTGCGCGTCGCGTTTCGGGATCAGCCTGTGCATATCCAGTACCGGGTGATTTTCGTCATTATGGCCGGCATGACAGCGGCGACCGGCGATGGATAATCTGTCTCTCGGTGGTTACCGATGTTTTTGGATTGTACTATGCTTAACATCAGGCATAGTGCAGTCACTATGTCGTGCTTCGATAAAAAAAAATCCATGTAATATGGTACGGTTATTGTGCATAAATAAAGTGGAAAATTATACTTCGGCGTGATTTCTGCGATGTCACGAAAACTCTATGTAAAGTTCTAACAACAGAGCCACCATTATGTTAGAACATTGTGATTATCACTAGCTACTTGTATAAAAAAAGACATGTTTCAAAACTCATTTTTAACTCCTTTTTTTATAATTGGACTCTACTTTTAAATGGAAAATTTTGGTGGTGTTTTCCTTAATATAGTTAGTTTATTGTGCATAAATGAGGTGAATGTAAAATAATATCACGGAGCGTGAAATTCTGAGATGCCACTAAAACTCCCTGGATGCGAGGGAGCCACCAACTCGTTAGAATATTGAAATAATCACACGACGCATCTAATATTATTAACTACACGACAATGGCATTAATAATCTGAAAGATTGTTTGCCAAAAAAACATACCTGCATGTTTAAAATCAAATTTTGAACTTAACTTTTTTTACCTAATTGGACTCTATCCTTAAATGAGAAAGAAGTCAAGCCACAGGGTAAATTTATGACGCATAGACAATCGAAATAAAGTCTGAACTGCAGGCGACCTTCCATATTTGATCAGACTAGTTAATTGACCACTACTTAATTGTTTTCGCACTGAGTTACATTCAACACCTTTGTGGTTTTTGACAGAAATGTTGACCGCTAAACCAGAAACTATATATAAATCAATCTAATTTGTTTTGTGTATGCTTCAAGGGCAAATCAATTATGATTTCCACCCAACTGTAACCAATGCTGGCCTACCTCAAATTTGACTCTAGCTACTGCCCTGATTGGGTGTTAATCAGAAATGCTATAAAGGTATACCTTGCACAAAACAACACAATTTTCTACCAGGTTTCATCTGCACCAATGTAAAGTTAAGGATAAGAAAGTACGATCAAGTGAGGGACATAAGTAAAATGTGTATATTTTTTTATGCCACAGGTAGCAAATGAACATGCGGATCACCTTATGTTAAGTGATCACCATCGTCCATAGACACTAACAACACCAGATGAGTTGCAAGTGCGTTGCCAACCTGTGTTTGGGGGTAGGGAAAAGGGTGGATTAGGAGGAAGAGTAGAGAAGAGAAGAAAGGTGGGCCTCCAGCGTTCTCATTGACCGAACGAAACGCAACAACGCAAGCACTGTTACTTCACGTCGGTTTCCTGTGGGTCGGGTGGTATTACCCCGGTCGAGCCGACGCATTCATACTGAAACCAGTAATAGCTTCAGCTTGACTCTACCACCTACAATAGGTGCATAATATTCGATATAATTATTTCGAAAACTACAAAAACACTATACACAGTCCTTTACGCGTCTATGTTAAAGCACAGTGTCAATGGCCGTCGGGTGATTTTGTTTTCATTTGAAAGGGAACGTCAGGAACAAAACAAAAGGTTTATTGCCCGTTTTACTATCGAAAGTAATTAACTCCGGGTCGCCCTTTGTAGCTTTTGACACCGGTCATTGCCCTTAGGTTTTACTTTATTTACAAGTTTGTAGCTATACTTTTGACAGTCTTAGAACAAACTTTATCTTAGGTTTTCTCTTTCTTGGATGCCTTTCTGAGGTGTGACCATGGCGTGTCATATCCTAAAATACTGCAAGTGTATAACCTTTCACCTGGTAGAATAAAAACACGTCCGAATCATATTTTGTTTACAGTATAAATATATACTTCAATAGGTAAATGTTATGGGCTTTGACATTTTTAATTTCAGTTAGATAAATCAACTGCTCGTCGTGTGCACCTTCAAGATATTACACTAAAATCCAGAGGATTATATCGTTGCGAAGTTTCTGAAGAAGCTCCATCATTCCATTCAGCACAAGCAGAAGAGTTTATGGAAGTTTATTGTAAGTTGAAGTACTGTTATTCTTATACTTACGTTGGTTTTTTATATCATAGGACGCAAACGAACAAGTGGGTCACCTGATGTTAAGTGATAACCACCGTCCACAGACGCTTGGAACACCAGGGGAGTCGCAAATGCGTTGCCAGCCTGTGTTGAGGGAGGGGGGCGGAGGAAGGGAAGAGGAAAGGGGAAAGGTGAGGAGAGGTGGGTCTCCGGCGCTCATCACTTACCGAACGAAACGCAACAATGTTACTTCACGTAGGTTTTCTGTGAGGCGGTGGTACTACCCCGGGCGAGCCGACCTATTCATACTGAAACCAGTAATAGCTTCAGTGTGGCTCTACCATCTACAAAACTAAGTATTCCTAGTGCAAATACATTGTATAATTATTGTTTGTAATCACATATTTTAAATACGCGTTTTTGTTTATTTGTATATTTCCAACTCAAAAACCACGGTACCGATTAACTACTTTTTGAAGTGAAAATTTTATTAGGCGCGTTGAGCGGTATATTTGGCAGATGAGTCTATAATTTCATGTCATGACATTCTTCGTAAGCATGACCGGACTGTACTGCACGGTTTGCGTCAGACTAGCGATACGTAGTATAAAGGCCTATGTTTACATATACTGTATATATTTTGCTATATATATACTTTGATGATGCAGCATTTTTTGCAAGCACCTTTGATTGATTAAAAGACTTTATAAAAATGTATATAACTATTGCTTCGAGTGCCAGTATATATGAAGACCACACTAATGGTCATAATTTCAATAAACAAATTCTGAAATTTAAATATTGTTATAAGATATACACTATAAGATACACTATATGAAAAGTTATATGAAAATTCAAAAGAAAACACATTTATTTCATTGTTTTGAATTTTCACTGTGTCAGCAGTCCTTATGGCTGGTTTTTTTAATTGGAGATATATTCTTGGATATATTTATTCTTTCAAAGGATTGATTGAAATGTAATACATAACATTCACTCGTCGGTTACCGGAGACAAAGGTTCAGATAGTATTTTATAGCGTTTAGTTTTTTATAGCTTTAAATATGATGTTTTGCAGATTTCCCACGTGAAAGTCCTCGCATAACAGGCCATGAACGTACATATACTATTAAAGAACCACTCGATGTCAACTGCTCATCAGCCAGATCGTTCCCCGCACCAGACCTACAATGGCTTATAGACGGACAAAAGGTAACTTATAATGAAATTATATTCGCACTATTATTAATGTGAAACATCTATAATGAGGGTAAACCTGATTTTTGGCGTGGCGACTGTGTGAGACGTGGCGACGCGATGCCGCACTGAACTCGCATACCTATAGTGTATTCAGTGCTGTTTACTACATTACAGATTTCGATGGTTCACATCTGCCATGCGTCCCGTGACGTCTCCTTTTTTGTTGTTGTAACACCTTATATACAATCGCTATCAACCCAGCTATAATCATTATTCTTCAATAATATAAAGGCACATGAAAGTTCAACATAACATTACATTGGCTACTTCTAGCCAAAAAAAAACTATATAATATACTGAACATTTGTAAATTATTAACAGCATCGATGAATTCATGAAGATTCAATTTCACTATATTTCATGTGAAGCCCTCATCGACTATAAATTTAAAGCTTTTAGTGATACATTACGGTTTTACTAATCGTAAGGTTACGTTAAAAAATAAAAATAGAAATGGATAAGTATTCCACGCCTAGTTAATAAACGTGTTATTACAAAAAGTTAAATAAACACGTATTGAATACTTGATTTAAAAAGGTTTGGGTACTTTCGTATTAAATGCACCGCGCTCGCCGAACGTTCGACATCTTGCTCTTTTATCTCGCTTTGGTTAGGTTAGACATGCGAAAAATGATAACACAAACTTGCCCCGGCAGAGTTTGGCGAGCGCGGTGCATTTAATACGAAAGCACTGAAACTTTTTTAAATCAAATATACAATATGTATTTAATTTTTTTGTAATAACACAGATATTGTATAAGAAACGCAAAAATTGAAAAAGTGGCACGATTAAATACGCGTCCTGAATAAAGAAATATAAATATTAAAACTTTCATTTACGTTCATATTTTCATCTTCGTCTTTAGAGAATCCTTAATAGGTTCACAATAATATCTGATTAATATGTGATTATTAGTTTTAATCATTCAGGTTACAGATAAATCTTGGTTAATTGCATACGGTGCTAAGCCCGCCTCACAAGGGTTAGTAGTTTCAACATTAGGGCTGAGAGCTCCAACAAGACCCCGTATGAGACTCAAATGTGTTGCCACCATAGACACTCATAGACGTGAACGAACCGTTATCATAGGTAAGTTTATTTTTAAATTCGAGCTTTTCATTCATATAAATTAATTACTTGTACAGAATAGTAGATTGTAGCACCAGGCTGAAGCTATCACTGTTTTCAGCGTGAATGGGTAGTCGCCCGGGATAGTACCACTCGACCCACAGAAACACTGACGTGAAGTAACAGTGCTTGCATTGTTGCGTTTGCCAGACGCCCACCTCCCTTTCCTGTCCCTTCTTTCTCCCCCATACACAGGCTGACAACGCCAGTGGTGATCATTTAACATCTGGTGTCCCACCTGTTCCTCTGCCTCCTTTGACAAAAAAAAAATTATGATGTTCATTATTTCACTGTTATCATAAGAAAATTTTATGACGATTTAATTGTTTAGCAAATCAAATATCCTGCTTTATATATCTGAACACGAAGCAGAAAATACATATTTTGGGCGTTTTTGACGTAAAAAAAACAATCGACGCAATATTAAACTAACAATAATTCAAATAATTCAATGGTCCTGTATGTCCTTCACTGTATAACTAGATTAAAGCTACGATGGAACTAATATGTGTATATTTAAAAGTAAATGAAATTAAAAAGTATGCTCCAATTGATCTGTACTTTCACGATTACAACTAACCTTGTAATACCTGTAGGTGGTAGAGCCACGCTAAAGCTATTACTGGCTTCAGCATGAATGGATCGGCTCGCCTAGGATAGTACCACCCTCTTACAGAAAGCCGAAGTGAAGTAACAGTGCTCGTATTGTTGCGTTTCGTTCGGTCAGTGAGAGCGCCGGAGACCCACCTCTCCTCACCTTTTCCTCTCAGTTTCCCTTCCCCCTCCCTCCTCCCCCCTCTCCCAACAGAGACTGGTAACGCACTTGCGCCTCCCCTAGTGTGGCAAGCGTCTATGGACGTTGGCGATCACTTAACATCAGGTGACCCACCTGTTCGTTTGCCTTCTATGAAATAATGAGGATCCTAGGATCTCGATTGCTGGAAAGACAGCTTAGTGCATTTAAGTCACATTCGCGTGAACATCACATACGTGACTTATAGAATGTTTAGTTTAGGTCCTGTTTACTGGGAGAGACCGGATCCTTAGTTATCTAAATATACGACTTCAAAATAGCAATAATCGGACTAATGAAATCTATATATTTAAATTATTTATTTAATTATATCTGTCGAAAGTGAAAGAAAACTTCATGGAGATTATCTATACGATCATAAAGTTTCATATCAATTCTATACATAAGAATAAGTTTCTCGGTATAAGATCTTCTTTCCACCTCGTCAACTGATTAGATCAATTACTCTCACTTTGAACAAGATTAACACAGCAATACGAGATTTATAAATGGATACAATAATAAATTAATGCATTTTATTTTCAGAAATCAATAGCTGCGATCGATTCAAACCATTGGATATATCTTTAATTGTATTATTTTTAAATACATACTTCGCAAACAAAACTATTTTGTTATAGTCATAAGATGTAAATAAACTCCTTTTTAAAATACTTTGTTTCATTTCCTCTAAACATACCTAATTAAGACCAACCCCTAATTACAATAGAAGAAAAATGATAGAATATTTTCTCCGTTAGAAATTTAAACTACATTATTATTTCGTCAACCTTTTTTATTCCCATAAGTAATACCCAAATTTTTCGTAAGTTTTTGAATTTGATGACGAACTTGCGACCAGAAATTTAAACCAAGGACTTCAGCCTAACATATGTATGGTCTATAGATTTCACTCTTAGATATTCTGACAGAGTCAGCACTATCATTGCTTTACTAAAGCCATCGCTCTGTTCCGGCGAAATACATAATTAGGGTTTGCGTGACGTCAACATGACAGACCAGTTTCTATACGAAGTCCACTGATCCCCCGAGGCTAAAGAGCTTCAACGTTCAAACCGTTTTTGCGGGATATTAGTTTTACCATGTAGTGGATTTTATATTTTATTCATAATCTTGTGTTATTTGACTCTATATTTTGTAAATTTGGTGGTGTTTTACGTAATATAGTTAGTTTATTGTGCATAAGAGAATGGAAAATAATACCACGCAGCATGGAATTCTGAGATGCCACAAAACTCCTTGGAAGTTTCTAACAAGGGAGCCATCTTGTTAGAATATTGAAATAATCACACGACGCTTGTAATATTATTAACTACACGACAATGGCAGTAATAATCTGAAAGATTGGATGCCAAAAATAAAGTTAAAAAAAGGTCAAAAGAGTTATTAGTGTATCAATGTGTTATGCCAAACTCTTTGCACTCGCAAAAATATTTGACTATCTCTTTCTGTCTCATGCCTCATTCACGACAGCTAAATCAATGAAATGGCTGTTGAAGTATCAATGTACTGTTAAAATTGAAATTAAGACTACAATGCACAGTTACAACAGTGTTTTAATAGCTTATATTTTATAACTTTAAATACAACAAACATATTGTTGACAATTAAGACGCATTGTAACATTTCAAATTAAATAAACGATAACTTACCTTTATTTAGACAATATAGAAGTAACCAAGTATTAGATAATTATTAATTAAGGTTGGACAAGCACTATTTTAACATATTTCATCCGGTGCCAACACAATAAAAAAATTATATAACTAAATATAAATGTATTTCTTGTTATATTTTGTTTGTTATAGTGTTAAAAGTACCTAATATGTGACCATTAATATTATTCTAACAATTTGCAACATGAATGGTGACTTTCATTTATAAAAACATTTCTTGAATATTATACATAAATAAACAGATTACATAGTTACTACTTCTAAATTCAAATTTAATTTCTTACAGGTCAAACTAAAAAGAGAATACATGGTATACAGTTTCAAGACACTCTCAATCAATGAAATAGTTGCTATATTCTATAAAAGATAAAACATTTTTACTTTTGTGTTTAGGAAGCATTTTTATAACAGACAATGAAAGATATTTTCTATTTTTTTTTTAACAAAAAAAATTTTATTTAAAAAAAACTCAACCTAACAATTAAATCTGAATAGATGTGTTCAGGTGAATACAATAAATTTGTCGTACATTAGATAAATTCGTAAAAGTGAATCATAATTTTATTGTGGACAGTGTTTTAGGAATTATATAATACATGCAACACTATAGTTCTTCTTAACTACGCACAAAGCGCTACAGAATTAAACCAAAAACTCATTAAATTATGGACTTTATACCAATACCCTTATAGAATACAACTAAACTGTCAATTTTTATGTTTAATTGTGCATGATTGGATTCATACATCTTTTTTTACAATTTCTTTAATTTTACTTATATTCATAACATTTGATTAGATAATTCTCTATTAAAGTGTTTTGTTTAACTTTTTTTATTTATTTCATAGACATCTTCGTAGTGATCTTACTTTCTCGGTGATTGTTTTAAAAGAAACTAAAATGATAACACTACTATATTCACTTTTTAATTGTTAAGGCCACTGTTTACACACCTTTTAAGCCTATCTTTAAGATCTGTGGACAATAACCAATTTATACCATGTAAAGTGCCACCAACATCACATAATATAAAATTAATAAATGTATGTGCATCATAAACCACCAGATTAGATATTAAAATTACACAAAGTCATTCAACATCCACATCAAAAGTTACAAAACTCCATAATAAAACGAAAAAGGGTTTAATATTACATCAGTGAGTATCAATTAGATAAAAATTGACAGAATCAGTTGACAATGTGAGGGATTCATAATTTTAAGTTAATACAAAAATAAAAATTACATCACATTAATTGCAAAATTTGACGTAAAGTGCTTCAGCATCAAATCTTTACTACAAATATTCGTAAATTAAATCTCTGAGAGGATATATAATAAACCACATTACATTTAACCTTCCTGACCAAAATCATCCATGAACTTCTTCAGTTTCACCATATCATCATCATTGACTGTCGGCTTCGACGTAGCTATAGACCTAAGCATATCAGACATAGTGACTGGTGGCTCACCAAGTTTATCACTTGGGACATCCATCCAAGTCATTTCTATAGCACCAGGATCACCAGGCGAACAAGGAGCCAAAAGATCATTCACTATAGTATTGGGATCAGTAGGAGAAGGACCAGTTATTTTTTTGAAATGCGTAGCTGATTGGACTTTACGGACTGGCTGCATTAATGCATCCCGAACAACGATACTTATATCAGCACCTGAATATCCATCTGTTTTAGCTGCTAACACTTTCATATCTTGTTCCGATAGTTGATGTCTTGTGTTTCCCAAATGCAGTTTAAACATATCCAGCCGAGCATGTTCTTCTGGCAGTGCAATATAAATACGTTTCTCAAAACGCCTTCTAATAGCTGCATCTAATACCCAGGGTATATTTGTAGCACCCAACACAAGAATTCCATCCATATCGTTACCGACTCCTTGCATTTGAACGAGAAATTCAGTCTTGATTCTGCGAGCTGACTCAGATTCGTTGTCAGAACGTGAGGAGCAAAGGGAATCTATTTCGTCAATAAAAATAATACTCGGTTTGTGTTGACGCGCGAGTTCGAACAGATTTTTAACCAATTTCTCAGATTCACCAAGCCATTTGGAAACAAGATCAGATGATGAGACAGAGAAGAATGTTGAATTATTAGCTTCTGTAGCAACAGCTTTAGCTAAATATGACTTACCAGTACCAGGAGGTCCGAAAAGCAGAATTCCCTTCCAAGGTATTCTTTTACCAGTAAACAAATGTGGGAACTTTATTGGTAAAATGACAGCTTCTTTTAAAGCTTCCTTTGCAGCTTCAAGACCGGCAACATCACTCCATTTCACATGAGGTTTTTCAACCACAATAGCTCCCTCTAATTTACCCTGTAGCTTCTTCTTTTCTGGATCATCAGAATCACTGTCACTATCACTCTTTTTATCTTCGCTCTTTGAATTTGATTCTCCATCCTTTACAGGTTTCTTCTTGCGGTCTTTCTTCAGATATTCCTTCAACTTTTCCGCTCTGTCTAGATACTGAAGGCACTTTGATCGAATACTCTCTTTAGCTCTTTCACCCTGTGCTTCATATTTGACTGCATGAAGAAAATATTCTACACCATGTTCATATAGTCTTAACGCTTCTTCATAATTTTTGTTTTTATCTTCCTCAGTAGCTTTTGTTACAAGATCAATTGCTTTCTGCAAAGTATTTGAGGATGTCATGTCCCTATGATAAATTCTGCCACCTGTAAAATATTTATAAAAGAATTATCACTTATTTTTCATACTAAATTTAACAAAGTTAAGATACATTATGTTGTTAAGTATATTTGACAATATTATCACATGTTGATTTACATATATTGAATTTTTTTTTATTTTTATATTTTAACATCAACCAGTGCTGAGAGATTTGCTGACTAATAGATATTTGTGGCTAATGATGGATTATGGATCTCTCAGCAATCACAGCTATTTTTACACTGTATTATAATCTTTGTCATATTTGAAATACACATCTAATAAATATAAGCAGGCCAGATTTGTGTGTCATCATCCATCAGCCTGTAAAAATCCCACTACAGGATCACAGACACCTGCCCAAGAAATGTATGGTACCAGCATAATCACCATGCTAGCCAACAACATACTGGCTATATGAAATTCTAAGAAATATAATGTTATATATTCCCCCAACACAGTGGTATTACATGAACATTTATCAGGTGCAGGTTTCATCATAATATTTTTCTTCAATTCTTATTCTTCTTAATTGGCTGACAATTAAAATTAAAAATGTATGCAGATGTAAAAAAAAGTAGAGGCATATACATGTTATTCCAATCTTCAAATCACTCAAACATCATAGTTTATTTAATTGATATAATTGCAATTAAAACTGCTTAATTGAATAGTTAGCTATTAAGTAGGAGTGAGATAAAATGGCTAAATTATAAATTCATATAACCATGTATCAAAAATTGGAATAAAATTCTAAACTATTATTGTTACAGTTACATTTCCCATGTAAGAAGAAATAATTTGAAAAAGTATGTGACTTTCTTATCACACTTGGTAACATTTTAATTATCACAAAGTAAACAATTCTTGTTACTTTATAAAGAATACAAATGTTTTGAAGCAACCTTAAAAGGGTTAACTATAATTAACTAAAGTTAACTAAACTAATCAACTTAAACTAAAGTTTTAACAATAATTTTTTCTACAATGAAAACTAACACAAAAGTCAAAAACAACAAAATTAGTTAATCTAACAATCAAGAAACTGAAAATTATAAATGAATACGTAGAAATAATAATTTCTTAAATATTTAACAGGGAAATTTATTACAGGTAAAATATATCAACTTTTTTTTTGTAATTTGGGCATTTGGTCCTTGTCTAGAATTCAGCCAGTGTCACATGGTGATTGTAGTATAAAGTAATTCATATAGCACTTGTATTGAAAAGAAAAAATTTGAATAGTTTGAATCGTATATAAATATTATAATTATAGTTTGGTATTGTTACACAAAGTGGCTTTACTTATAAGGATGATATAAGAGGGAATGAGAGGTAAGGGGTAAGGAATTTTTTTATGCAGGAGGGCAATTCATTTCCGGGGGGAGGATATCACATATTGTGGACTGGTGAGCAACAAAGACTGAGACTTATACAACTGATCACTAACGTTGGGTCTACTTAAATTTGGTTTCATAGAAGAACAAGGTTTTGATGGAATGTCAGGTTGTTTGCACTAGTTTGACATATACAAGAAATTTATAAATGATTTACGTATTTACGATATTATACAGAATGCTACTTTGCACTTTGGTCAGGCAGAAGTGCAAAGTGCTAGAGGAAGTGCAAAGTGGCATCCGCTATAATATTTAATGATGGAATTTCCACAAAGTAACATCTTCTTTAATCAAAAATTTGATATATTTTCCCATTGTAATTATTTTACTACTTTTTTTTTTTCTCGAACTGACTACGCTATTGGCCTTAATTTTTTGGCCATTACAGCTTCACCGGACTACCGTTATTTTACCACTGTCATAGACCACTTCTATGTTAACAAAATTAATAACTATCGCTATAATTATTTAGAGAGTTTTTCTCCCTTTATGATATCCTCTCTCTTTTTATTCCCGGTCCTACTAACCTGATATTTTTACATGTACTGTCATTATTTATTAAAATTAACAAAATCAAACTTTAATCAGACTGTCTATTTCTTAATCAATATGTACCTAAGCTTGGCTATCTGTACATACATGGAAAACATACAATAACCCAGTCTGAACACAAATTAATCATCTTTGTTTTCGAATTACTTTTTAATTACTCTCTTTCTTCTATGACACTATCTGCCACAGACAGTCAAAACTCTATATCTACATGATATTGAAGAAATTGTATATTGCTTACACAAGGCACCACAAATTAAACAAAAAGAAGTAATTATTCAGATACCATTTATGTGTATACAAAAACTTCAATTTTTATTGGGCAATCTCAAATATAAACATTGGACAATCTATGGCTCATGAATGGTTTCTATAGTTGAATGTAATTCCTACTTTTAGTAGTAGTTTCTGTCATAAATTTGAAACAACAAGGATCAAGTCACGAGTAACAGATAAGTAGCAATTACATGTAAATAAAACTAAATAGATATGTTGGCAAAAAAAATAGTCAGAACCAATTTTTTTTTTTTTTTTTTCGAAATGACTACGCTATTAACCCAGCAAGGTCTTAACAGCTTCACCGGACTACTAAGGCGAGCGCTTGAGGCACTCAGCCGATTTTATTTTGGCAACCAGCTCAAGGGTGCACGGCACACCTCGGCTTGGCTGTTGCCTGTTGCATGCAAAATCGTGACCTATCTTAGCTAACCTAGCTAACTATTCATATATGTATGAGTTCTTGAAACGTATATGTGTACCAAGC
>JACEII010000035.1:747637-792547 GCA_014332785.1 Antheraea mylitta
TTATTAACTTTTTTTTTGTTTTAATGACGTTATTGTTTTTATAGCGCTTGCATTTCCATTCTTTATGGCCATTTTTAGGTTGTAATCCACAATATCCCGTGCCGGAGCGTCCACGGCCCGACGAATGAACCTACTTATCGCGTCGTCAGTCACGTCGGTATAGTAGACACAGGTGTCGGTGTGCCTAGATATTGCCACTATAGCATGTGAAACGCTATCGTGGATTTGTACCCTTCTGCTCTTTGTTTGCAGGATCACCACCGATTTGAAGGTCAATCCCTGGGATTCATGGACTTTCAGAACGCGCGATCCTTCCTCTACCCCGTAGCCCTTATTAATCAGGGCTTTTTTCTCCTCCTGTGTGTGTACCAGGAAGAGAGTATCGGGAGTGTTTGAGGGTGTAGGAACTCTATTTGCATGTTTACGTGCTAGTAACCTTTTTACTGCGACTCTCTCACTTCGTGTTATAAAATTTATATTACGAAATGTCAAATGGACGGTCTTCTGTTTTTGCATTGTCATGAGCTAGGAATCTGTCATTGCTAATATATTATTGTAAGTGTATAATTATTAAATGTTTTCCTAAACTGGTGACCCCGAACTGGGACACGAAAAGATGTCGACCAACGAAAAAAATGATTTATTAAAATACACTTCGCAAAACTCGGAAGAAACTGCACCTGAATTATTCAAAGTAGGTATAAAACTTCCTCCGTTTTGGCCAGAAGAACCCGAAATATGGTTCGCTCAAGTCGAAGCACAGTTCTCCGTTTCTGGCATATCTAGCGATACTACTAAATTTAACTACGTGATTGGTCAGTTGGATCATCTGTACGCTCGAGAAATTAAAGACGTAATTACAAACCCGCCCAAGTCCAATCAGTACGAAAAATTGAAAACGGAACTAATCCGTAGAGTAAGTGATTCTCAGGAAAGGAAAACTAGGCAATTGCTTGTTCACGAAGAAGTTGGAAACCGTAAGCCATCTCAATTTCTGAGACATTTGCAAGGTCTAGCAGGGCCTGGAATACCACATAATTTTTTGAGAACTATCTGGATTGATAGACTTCCTCACAATGTACAGGTAGTACTCGCAGCTCAACCCACTGCTTCGTTAGAAACTTTAGCAGACCTTGCAGATCGTATCCTAGATATTACTTCAGCGGAGCACCATGTAGCCTCAACTGGTCAAGAAAACAGATTGGATGATATTTTAAAAGAAGTAGCTGCATTGCGTGACCAAGTACAACAACTAACATTGCAGCAGTCCCGAAGTGCGCGTTCTCGTACAAGAAATGTATCTCGATCCCGGTCTCCACCAACTCGACTGAACTCTAGTTACCGAAGATATCCAGTTTGCTGGTACCATATGAAATTTGGTAAAAAAGCCACACGTTGTTCAAAGCCTTGTGATTATCAGATGGAAAACTACAAGGGCAATCAATAATGGCGGCCAATGATTGCCCAAGTACTACAGGTCGCCTATTCATCACCGATCGCACATCAAAAATTCATTTTTTAGTGGACACTGGTAGCGATCTTTGTGTTTATCCTCGGTTTTTAGTAAAAGAGAAACTTAACAAAACAGACTACCAACTTCGAGCAGCTAACGGTTCTATAATCAACACTTACGGTCACATTAATCTTAAATTAGACTTTGGACTTCGTAGAAGTTTTACCTGGCGTTTTATTGTGGCAGACGTTACCAAAGCTATTATTGGTGTTGATTTTTTAGCATACTATCAACTAGTAGTAGATTGTCGTAATAAGAGATTGTTAGATAGCATTACAAGATTATCATCTGTTGCTTCATTAGTTTATGACTCTGCAAACATACATTCTATTAAAATACCTTTAGACAATACGATTTATCACAAAATTTTATTAGAGTTTCCTGAAATCACTCGACCACCCGGTGTAAATCGTACGACCACACACTCTACAGTACATCACATACGTACAACACCTGGCCCTCCAATATGTAGTGCACCACGTCGTCTTGCTCCAGATAAGTTAAAAATAGCTAAACAAGAGTTTGAAGAGATGTTAACAAGTGGAACAGCGCGACCATCCGAAAGTGCGTGGTCATCACCACTGCACCTAGCCCCTAAAAAAGATAATGGGTGGCGCCCATGCGGTGACTATCGGATGCTTAACGCTAGAACCATCCCAGACAGGTATCCTATTAAACACATTCATGATTGCACACATAACATAAAGGGCTGTAAGATATTCAGCACTATAGATTTAGTTAAGGCTTACAACCAAATACCTGTTTGTGAAACAGATATTCCAAAAACGGCAATTACAACTCCTTTTGGGCTATTTGAATTTCCATATATGACCTTCGGTCTTCGGAATGCTGGGCAAACTTTTCAAAGATTTGTTGATGAAATTACTAGGGGTTTAGATTTCTGTTATACATATCTCGACGATTTTTTGATTTTTTCAAAAAATGAAGCCTTACATAAAAAGCATCTACGAGAAGTTTTTTCCAGATTGCAACGTTATGGATTAGTGATCAATGTCTCAAAGTGTGTATTCGGAGCCAACGAGGTAACATTCTTAGGTTACCAGATATCAGCAAGTGGTACGAAACCTCTTGATGCTAAAGTTAAAGCTATAAAAGATTTTCCTCTTCCTACCAATATTAAACAGTTGCGTAGATTTATGGGAATGTTAAACTTTTATCGACGTTTTATACCACACGCCGCACGAATACAAGCACCACTAAATGCCTTATTAGCGGGTAATGTCAAAAATTCACAATCAATCACTCTGAATGGAGACACACTTGAAGCGTTCAATGAAAGTAAAGAGAGCTTATGCAATGCAACGTTACTAGCTCACCCAGATTGTGAAGCTAACCTTGCATTAGTAACCGATGCCTCGGATTCAGCAATTGGTGCCGTTTTACAGCAATTTAAAAATAACAAGTGGCAACCTTTAGCCTTCTTTTCGCATAGATTAACTCCAGCACAACAGAAATATTCGCCATATGATCGCGAACTTCTTGCAATTTATGAAGCCATTAAATACTTTCGACACATGCTTGAGGCCAGACACTTTGTAATATACACAGATCATAAACCAATTAGCTTGGCTTTTCATGAAAAAAAGCGGAATTGTTCACCCAGGCAATACAGACATCTGGATTTTATTTCCCAATTCACGACCGATATCAGGCATATATCTGGAAAAAATAACATAGTTGCTGACACCTTATCACGAATAGATGAACTTGAAGTACCAATTAAAATGGAAGACTTAGCTGAATCTCAGTATTCCGACCAAGAATTACAAAATATACTTAAAGAAGGTTCGTCACTTCGTTTACATAAATTCGAGCTACCAGGATGTCATCGATTTTTGTACTGCGATATCAGTACACCTACATCCAGACCCTTTATAACAAAGGAATGGCGAAAAAAAGTATTTAATGTTTTACATTCACTTAGTCACCCAGGTGCCAACGCAACAGTGAAATTAATTTCACAACGGTTCGTTTGGCCAGGTATACGAAGAGATTGTAGGGAATGGGCCAGGACATGTCTTCAATGTCAACGCACTAAAGTAAGTCGACACGTATCGGCACCATTGGACACATTTGATTTGCCTCGTGCTAGATTTCAACAAATTCATATTGATATGATCGGACCTCTACCAGTATCGCAAGGTTATCGTTACTGTTTAACAGCCATCGATCGCTTTTCTCGATGGCCAGAAGTCATACCCATTATGGATGTTACAGCCGAGACAGTGGCAAAAGCGCTTTTTTCAGGTTGGATTGCCAGATTTGGTAGTCCAGTTGATATAATCACGGACAGAGGCCGACAATTTGAATCTGCCTTGTTTCAGCAATTATCAAAAATATGCGCATTTAATCACAAACGAACAACTGCATATCACCCAAAGTGCAATGGTATGGTGGAAAGATTTCATCGTCAATTAAAAGCTTCAATTATGTGCCACGCATCGAATCACTGGACAGAATGCTTACCTTTCGTACTGCTAGGCATAAGAAGCGCCTATAAAGTTGACCTACAAACATCACCCGCCGAAATTGTATATGGCGAACCTCTAAGACTACCTGGAGAATTTTTTGAACGTTCGTCAAGCGGAACTACTGATATGGCTGACTTTTCCGCCCGTATGCGTCATTTTGCAAAAAATTTGAGACCCATTCCTGCGTCACGTCATAGTAAAGAAAAAGTATTTATATTCAAAGATTTAAAAACATGCGACCACGTTTTTATCCGGGATGATACAGTACGTGGCTCCCTTCAGCCAGCTTACACAGGCCCTTACAGGGTGCTAGAGAGAGGACCGAAGGTATACAAAATTAATATCAAAAATAAAATGGTATCAGTATCTATTGACAGGTTAAAGCCGGCTTACATACTGACACAAGAAACAGAGTTAGATAACTATACACCATCATTAACTAAAACATCATCAGTGCAGGGTGACAAAAATCAAACTCAAAATCGGACACGGTGTAATAAACGTGTTCGATTCGCAGATTCACACCATCTTTGTCCTGCACTTGGGGGGGAGTGATGTAGGAACTCTATTTGCATGTTTACGTGCTAGTAACCTTTTTACTGCGACTCTCTCACTTCGTGTTATAAAATTTATATTACGAAATGTCAAATGGACGGTCTTCTGTTTTTGCATTGTCATGAGCTAGGAATCTGTCATTGCTAATATATTATTGTAAGTGTATAATTATTAAATGTTTTCCTAAAAGGGTATTCGTTCGCCCTGATAGCCCCTGACGCTCAGAGATCTTACTATCGGTTTCGGTGAATATATACCGTCGTATACTTGACTCAGTGCATAGGCTACATCCATCGGGTTCCTGTAAGTGCAAGTGAGCTGTTTGTCAATACTGGCTACGGCGGTTGGTCTGGTATATACCATCCGAAATAAATTTTCCCGGTCGATGTAGGGTAGTTGGTTGATATCTTCAATGAGGAGAATTTTGCTTGCTTCCGCCAACCGACCGACAGTCAGGATTGCTCCGAAATGGTTCATGAGAGCCTCATCCACGATTAACCTTGGACGTTTATCATGCTCTCTGAAACCATTTACTAATATGGACGCCATGGTGCGTGCACGCTTTTCTGCTTTTTTGCCGTGTGCCTGCATCAGCTTCTCCTGTAGGTCTTTTGCCGCTTCGGTTGTGGTAGTCGCTACAGCGTCCCTCTCCACATTGAAGTTTTTAATTAACCACGTAGTCTTTCCACAGCCGGGAACCCCGTTCACCAATCTTATCTTAGGTGTCGCTTTAGTGCTTTCCACCACTGCTGGATTTAGAATCCTCGAGATAGTTTTTACCCTATCGAGTATTTTTTCCTCCAGCATGATTCTTGTGCACCGAGCGACTACTACTATTGGATCCTCCGGGGGCGTTTCGAACATCTGAGGCTGAGGTGCTTCCCGTGTCTCGTTCTCTTTCCTTAGTACGAAACCACTGGTGGAATTGTAAGCGGTCATGTAGCTGCCCGTCATTACTCCTGCTATGACACGGGCAGAGTCGTTGTTGTAGATAGCCGCCTCCGCTTCCTCTAATCTAGCATCTCTCAAAGCCACGATTCCCAGATGGTGGGCCTCTAGGATTTGTCTACACGTAAGTGTATTGACTTTAATCGTGGCTTCGAGTATGGCTTTGAATTCGAGTATAGCATTTTCCATGTGATCCAGTGGTCTTGTGACAGGAATTTGAATGGGTGGGATGACTTGTCCCATGTCCGATCTGGTTTTCTGTGGCAGTGGTTTGGATTTAGCCTTTACCGCTCTCCTCCGAAGACGGTCTATTGCTTCCTGCTGTTTATTACTAGTATATTTATCAGATTGAGACATGATCATCTGTGTTATTTCTGAAGATAGTTGTTTCTGCGGTTCACCTTCTCCTGATGTTTTTGTGGCCTCTGCTCGTTCGGCTGTTATTTTTGCCTGTAATCGTTCGGCTCCGCTTGGTTCGACGTACCCGAGATCGAAAGTTGGTTTTCCTGTATTGTAGGTAGGGTTTTTACCTGGAGACTTTTCGTGTAACAAGAAGTCCAGGCTAGCGCCTCTGTTCTCGTAGGCAACTATCTCGTGATGCATCGATGCGCTTATGTAGCCCAGTAAGTCGGCTACCTCCCCCTTTTCATATGCGACTGCCATAGCGTCGACGTTGATCCTGCGAGAGCGATGTGTTCGCATAATTCCACGTCACTGATTCGGGATAGCAATATACATGCCTGTGAAAATGGCGTTTTGTTTGCCCATGCAAGCAGTGCTATAATCTTGTTTTTGATTTGTACTAGCCTGCATGTGAGACCCGCTACCATGGTCACGGGCAAAGCGTCAAAGGCTTTTCGCTTCATTGCTATTCTAGATGTGCTCCCGTTTATCAGCTTGGCGAGACCGGGCGAGATCACAATGCGGTTCCGGGGACTTACTGTGCAGAAGCTAATACCGAGAGTCTCATAGTTATTATCCATGAAGAGTGCCACCCCCCGGGTTCTAATATCTGGTACCCCTCTATCGCCATGTGCCAGTAGTTGACACACTGACAAGTATTGCTCTATATCTAAACTATACTATACTATATAACTATACTATATATCTAAACTACCTCTTTATAATATAATATTATAGTATACATTAAAAAATGTATATGAAAGGAAAAAAAGAGCAATGGAAAAAAACATCTTAGAATCCTCTACAAACATTTCTGCATCGAATGGCCGTAGACCTATATACTCGTATACTGATACATTTAGAATTTTTCAAGTGATTAGACCTTGAAGGAACTATATCTTCATTATAGGTATATAAGTTATGCAATGTCAAAATTGGTTTAAAATGTAGTTACAAATTTTTTATTCTAAAAATCACGTGACAGAGACTTGTTAGTAGTATACAATTTATTAATAACTGAAAACAGCCAGTACGTAGGTAGTCAATCCGTTTGAGTTAATGACGAAGAAATAGCGACAAGGCGGTTGTACTCAATAGGATCATTGTAACTTAGTAAATACCAACTGATATCTTACAGAACATATATAAAGTTCTTTATTGTCTTATATCTCCGTTATTAAGAAATTTCTCAGATCAGAGGCATCACAATGAACTATCTGTGTTACTAAATTAATTAAATAAAGTACACCTAGTAATGAATTCCGAAAATATACACATAGGTAATCTATAATATCAACCGTATCACAATCTGCCCAGCTGTTTAGCAGGAGTTCAGTCACATACACACGGACTGGAGAATTTTATGTAAAAAAGACATATGCCTTGTGAATATTCAAATTAAATTATTGAACTCATATTATGAGTAGAATAAGAAATTACTGGTATAATTAAACTAAATAATAACCTTTGCTTTAATTTATATACACACATCAGTTTTTAATATTATTCATGAAATATAGATAGATAAGTCATTTAATGGAATAACAGATTAAAAATTTAATTAGAAGCACGCGAATAAAAAGGGCTTTCGTTTATCTTAATCGTATTATAAATAAGTTCATATAAACAACATAAAACCAATTAGTAGTCATTGTAAACTAATTGATTAATTATCTTTCGTGTAGATCCGCCTCATTACGATAAATAGACAAAGAGCCGGCCGTTAGCAACGAAGATAAAAAGACTTCTCAGAGTCAGCGAGCTTAGTTTGCGTTTGTCCATCAACAGGAGAAGTTGCTTGAAGAAACTCAAGATGAATAAGCAGTTGATTATATTACTGGCAGTCTGCCTTCTCAGCGTGAGTTTATAACTAATTAAATTTTTATTGTTTTGTATTTTTATTATTATTTTGGCACGACAAAATTATGGCACTATACTTGGTAGTTAGCACACTACTATCAAAAACCAACGACTGAAACACTCACAGTTCTTGGTTAATTGTCAGGCCGGTCTGCAAGTTTCCCGGCAGCTTCTAATCTTGAAATGCAATATACCCAAGCCAGTTAGTCCGGAATATTCGCCATGCCCTGCCCACCTAAATAATTATTGATTTACTTACTAATATTGAAAATTTAAAATAATATAGAGGTAAGCTTTGTAGGAATACTCCGTATACAAGCTTTTGTGTATAAGTCATGGTTATCGAGTGGTTTATTTGGTGATATATCGATTCGATATCCACAAGTTCAGTATTCAAGTATATTTACTTATTAAAATTTGTTATACTATTGACTGAAATTATGGTAAAATGTCATGAGGAAATCTGGACTTGAGAAATATTCTTGTGCTACCATCGTATGTGAACAATATAAAACTGTGAATTTCTCGAAATTCGAAAGCTAAATACATCATGGGCTATCTGACGGCGCAATTATCAACGCAGTAAAGAACATGTTCTTTACTGCATTTATAAATTGCGCGGCAGTATTGTGGTGTTTATAACCATATATTCCTTCAGGAAGAGGCTTATGGTACTGCAGTGGGTCTTTTACCGACTGATGTGATTATTATGATGAGGCATGAATTTCAACTGAGTTGCGATAAGATTGAAAAGTGTAGTTATACGTTTCCTTCCAGTAATTCTTTATGGCTTTATTATGGTATCTTTGGGATTTTTTTATATATGAGGCAAACGAATAGGCGGGCCACCTGATGTTTAGTGATCACCACCGTCCATAGACACTAGCAACACAAGGAATGTCGTATGTGCGTTGACGGCTTGTGTTTAGAGGAAATGGTGGAAGGAAGGTGGGGAGAGATGAGAGGGGAAGGGAGATGGGCTTCCGGCACTCTCACTAACCGAACGAAACGCAGCAATGCAAGCACTGTTACTTTACTTCGGTTTTCTGTGTGTCGGGTGGTAATAACCCCGGGCGACGGTGACGTTCGGTCGATCATTATTACTAGATGGTCATCACTATTCGACAACTGTATTTATAATCGGCATCGGATAGGAAATAGTGACTATCACAAACTCGAATAAAAGAATCGTTTTATTATATTTAGCGTTTAATCTCTATCTTACCTAAAGCTATGTGCCGATGTTACGTAAGAAGACAGTACCTGGCCGACCGAGTCTAGCTCGGTTCTTTAAAAAACATTTTTAGATTAAAATAGTTTGCCTCATAAAATTAATATTTCTTGTCAAAAAAAAAAATATTAAAGAAATATATCTCTTCTGCTGTCACTCGGATACGAACTGGGGTTACACGGATTTTCGAAGCAACCGATATCCATCTAAGCTATTTTTGTTTTGATAGCGGCGGCGAAATTTATCTTTATATTCTAGCTATATTTTTTCAAAGCCTGAAAAGTCAGTTAAAAAAGTTTTCTATGAATGAATTCTAGCTAGGTCAATTTATCGTCCCCGAAAATACCTACATATTAAGTTTCACGGAAATAGGTGACGCCGTTTCCGTGATCCTGAATATATACAAATATAAAAATACACAATAATTGCTCGTTTAAAGGTATTAGATACTAATCCTAAAGTAACTGGTTAAGAATAACAGTAGTCAAAGCGCACGCATGATTACTTCACAATATATTTTAAAATTTATATGAGTTAGGTGAGCTTAGAAAAAGCCTAATGAAAAATAACTTCCATCCTAAGATTTCATCATGGCATTTTGCTTCACCGAAAACTTGGCTTATTTTAAACAAAAATCGGTGTTATTACAAAAAAGTTAAATAGGTATTGAATACTTGCCTTAAAAAGGTTTCGTATTAAATGCACCGCGCTCGCCAGAGACAAGTTCGCGTTATCCTTTTCCGCAAGTCTAACCTAACCAAAGCGAGACAAAAGAGAACGATGGAGAACCTTCAGCGAGTGCGGTGCATTTAATACGAAATCTTATTAAAGCACGTATTCAATACGTATTTAATTTTTTTTTGTAATAACAACGAAAATATTTATATCATAGCTTCAACATTGTATAACGTATCACTTTGCAAAAGTAAATTATTTGTATTTAATTAATAACAATATTAAATCTAATATAACAGGAATTTGTGAGTTACGAGTATATAGAAACAAAAGCAACAATGTCCACTTTCATTAGAAGATATACGAATATTATATTTATTCACAATACATGAGGAAAATACTAGTTATCAGGTCCCCAGTTCGTTAGTGGTATCCGCCGCAAACTATGAACCCGTACCTAACGCTGCGCGATATAAAAGACGTTCGCGACACATTTTTACCGACCCTCCTGATTCAATCACGTCAGCAAACGATCAGTACCAGCCTGTCCCTCGAAACAGAGCATATTCACGCCCTCGCCGGCGTAACCACAGATCACGCCGCCGTGGTCTGGGGGTTAATTTCGCTCCCGCACACCCGATTAGGCCTCTCACGGCTGCGGCTCAAGCGTAGGTTCGATCCCTCGGTAGGGAGCCCTTGAGTGCGTTGCTTGCGCGATACGGTGACACACAAATATACATCACCGCTACAATACTACACGATCACCTCACACACGTGCACGCCTACACGCTTACACATGAAAGTGGAAGGGTTTACTTTTTTTTCCCCTTATCGAACTAAAAAGCTCTCAATTTTCCGATAATAAATATATGGAGGAGTTGTTGAGGCGTGTATGCTTGGTACACATATACGTTTCAACAACTCATACACATATGAATAGTTAGCTAGGTTAGCTAAGATAGGTCGCGATTTTGCATGCAACAGGCAACAGCCAAGCCGAGGTGTGCCGTGCACCCTTGAGCTGGTTGCCAAAATAAAATCGGCTGAGTGCCTTAAGCACTCGCCTTAGTAGTCCGGTGAAGCTGTTAAGACCTTGCTGGGTCAATAGCGTAAACATTTCGAAAAAAAAAAAGTTATCAGGTCAATAACATTATCTCTCCTACTAGTCAGTCCCAACTTAATAGAGCTATTCACTAAATTAATTAAAAAAAACTTGTTAGATATTTTTTGATTTTACCAATAAATAGTTCAATCAAATTTTTAAAGAAAAAAATATTAAATTGAATAATAGTACAAATTATACAATAGCATTATTTTTTTATTATTATATGGGCGCGCAACCTTGCTACCATCTGGTTTCAATGTAAGTAAGTAACATATTAAATCAAAGCTTAATTATCTGTAGTACCATCTGTCAGCTAATTCGGAACTTAAATAAAACGGAAAATATTATTAGCAACTCGTTGTTATAAAGTAAATAAAATATAGAAAAGTAGGAACAGATTACTATGAAAAGTAACGAATTAAATGAATTATGATTCAATAGAAGTTTTGGTTATGTTTAATTATTATCTCATCGGATGGTAGAGAAACCTGAGGCCATATTGCCGTAACGGACTTCCGTTGCACTGTCGTCCAGTCACCTCCTAGTCGTGTCTAAAGAAGTTTTACTTCAAAAATTGTACATCGTTTTTTCGTTTCATCGACGAATTTTAACTCTCAATTTTAAACTCTTGAAGGCTTTTAATTTTACTAATCAACAATACTTTTAAGTTCCTCGACAAAAAACCTCAACAATAATTAAACTTAAAAAATAATCTAATTATGGTCAAATTTCGACACCTGTATGCCTACTAATAAATAAACAATAGCATTATTGTCACCTACTTTACAAAAAAATTCTTGAATATATCCTTGATATTCATAAGAATTGAGCAATATATACCACCGAAATGCCGAATGTTTTACGTAAATAAAATATTAAAATTAATAAGTATGACAAGTTAAAAGTCAGAAATACATTGTGGGTATAAATATTTTATTTTTTAGGTACATGCTTTTGTGAAACGTGACGCTGAAGCTGCCAAAAATACCGTAATGGAGGATCTTACAAAACAGTTTGAAGAAATCTCAAAGAAAGTGAAAGAAAACTTGGAACCCGAACATATAAAGAAAGAATTCAACACCTTTGTGGACAAAGTTAACGAATTTGTAAGTATTTTGTGATGCCTAGTATAAATATATTTAAATATAATTCACCCGAGACTTCAACCAATAAAAAAGTTGAGCCACCACGGGACGCCTTGCAGATGTAAAACATCGAAATTGTTTTGTATAAAATATATATATGCCTAAAAGAACAGATTACGGCATGAATCAGCTATGGCATAGTGAAAAGACAAAGCATTAAAAATTTGTTCCATAAAATAATGACTGTTTATTTATTTTATTACAGAAATATTCATTATTATCAAATAAAAGATACAAAAATTCAATAAGGTGCAGACGCGGTGTGTTTGTTTGTTTATCAAAGGGCGGTAGGTCGTCGGCGCGTGCCGTGTAACTAGTAGTATAACGAGTGGCCGATAAAACAATTTGAATCTTATGTTTATACAGATAAGGTAGCAAATGTTTCGTTAATAGTACAAAGTTTGTATTTTGTGTCGCCACGTAGCGCTAAGCCAAAATCAGGTTTACACGCGCCTATAGATGTTTCACGTCAAAACCAAAAAAAACTGCAGAAAACAGTATAGTGGCAACCTATAATGCGATACAATAAAACCTTATCCCTGAGAAACACTCAAGCCAACCAGTGTTTATGATTATCGGTCGAACAGTAATGGAGTTAAAAAATAAAATTGAAATGTAATTATATTATTTAATAATATGAAAATAACAGCTTCTACTAACGTCTTTACGGTACAGTTCTTGACAATCTTTTTGGTCGCTATGAATATAGTCGTGTCAAGAGTTTAATATAAAACATTAAAATATTATTATAGGAATATTAAATTGACATATATCTATCTTTAACTTGTTTCTATGTTAAACAAATTCCGCATCTATGGTACATTCAGAGCAGTCAAAAAGGTGCTAATAAAGAAATAATAATTTCAAGTTTCAGTGCTTCTTTTTCTTCCGGTTAATCTTCGAAACTATGAGACCGATTTTTTTTACTATCACACTCACCAGACACTAACTACCAGAAAATTCAGATGGGTAGATATTTTATTCGTATATGGCTAGATATTCACGGTAACTAATGAGCATATTGTATGTTTTATTTTACAAAAGATACTTAACTACCGTCCTCGTTTCAGATGAACAGCATGAAGCCCAGCGCTGAAGCACCAAAGTAAAAAAGGAAATAATCATATTATTACTACAGTAAATATGTACGTAATATCAAAATACCCAAAGCAATGATTGTATTACATATTAATTAAAAGCAATTGTGAATTATTATTCATTTGTTTTTCTATATCTAAAGCTATTATTTATATGTCAAAATGTCTATAATATTTCAAGACACTATCATGTTTAAAAAATCTTTATACCTGTGCAATGCATGGATAGCACTCGAAGATAGAACCGGACCAAAAAAAAATGGGACCACACGGGAAGCACTAGCTTTCAAATAAAAAAGAATCATCCAAATCGGTGCAGCCAGTCCAGAGTTATGAGGTAACAAACATAAAAAAAAAAAAAAAAAAAAATACAGTCGAATTGATAACCTCCTCCTTTTTTTGAAGTCGGTTAAAAATAAGTAAACATTTTACATATATTGGAAGTACTAAATCCATTACTAGATAACTATTAATTATTTTCAAACAGAACAGTTTCTAGACAAATTCTATATTTTTTGCAAAAAGGCGGTCAAATCTACAATCTTAGTTAAATGCAAAATATATAAGAACTTTAAATGAGTTTAAAATTATTTTTCTATATATCTAGATACAGAATCAAATAAGATACGAATAAGAAGTGGAATAAACTATTTATCAAACAATAATGTAATCATAATGAATAATGTAAAGAATCACTTTTATCACGAATACTCCCAATAAAATGTCATACACCACCACATATAATTTAAAATGACACACAAACACACATGTATATGTAAGGTATATTTTTATCTTCACTGGTGTAAAACATATGTTGTAGGTTCATATTTCATATTTGAATAAGTACCTTGAAATGGTTATAACTTCTATAGGAAACTTGACAGACAATTGCCAACCAACTTCGTGGTGTCACTTTAAGATGTCGGTGTGCACGCACATCGTAAAAATTAACTCTCATACTTTTTACCCAAAGCACCAAAAGAAGTATACCTGACTACAAAAAATACGAGTTAAAACGAAATTAGTGATACAGTAACAGCACATTTACATAAAGACAATATAAAAGTAATATAGATATACTCCTTGGTGCATAACCTTCTCTTAGTATTGTATCGCAATTGGCTTACATAATTCGTACAAATACCAGTATTGGCACAAAAATTGGCCACATCAGAACCGATATCGCTTAATAGACCGGTAACATGATTTTAGAGTGATAGCTAAACATCCCGTGATGAACACCATCCGTCTAGGCTGAACATTGTGGATTCCGCCGCCAATATCACATATTAATGTCAACTAATGATAATGAATAGGTATCTATCTAACTATGAAGATAAGTTTACAAAACATATTGTCTTACGTAGGGATTACCAAAATACTAAAGTACCATGCGCAGAGTAAAAGTTGACATTGACAAATTGCAATTTAATATTTTACTTACTTTTCCATTTAAGTTATACTACTTACAAGAATTGTACGAATACATTTTTCGCCTACTATAGGATGTCGCAAAATTAATGCAAGAATAAATTAAATAGAAACCACGGTTTTTAGTCTATAGATTGTAATTTTTTATTTGAATCATAAAGTATGTAGGTTTTTCATGGAATAATAGTGGGCAAATAGCCTCCACGGCTTTCCTGGCATACGAACCCTTGTGTTGAAATTTTACATGACCTTTCTTACGTAATTGTGACTAAATTTCGTTGACGCAGCGTTTAATTTCCTCTAGTAATACACGTGTGATTTTGGGCTTGTTGACATAGACCTTTGACCAATTATATCTTTTTAGTTATAGTATCATTGCTTTTGCAATGACATTACAGCTTTTTAGTTGCATTATTATTGCCTTTGCCTCAAATAGCCCCATAAGAAGAAATCTAATGATGTTGACGAGGTTAAAACACTATTTTGACCATAGTTTGTATAGTACAATTTGCGAACTATGACTGAAAATAATTCATTATTTTTGAAATATTGTTTATTAATGAACTCACGTTGTTGTATAGTATAATGCCCTATTTTTTCTTAACCCTCAACTTTCGGCATTCAAAATTGTTCCCTTTTCAGGGTTTCCAACAATTTACTACAAAGATGGTGACAAAATGAAATCTTGCGTTCATTTTGGGACACCTTATGGGTGCATTTATGAGGACTAGTGGGCACCCAGTGGTCGACATTCGACCATAGTTATTTGATATTTTAAAGTTTGAACGTTATTAGGATTCTTTTGTCAAAGTATATAGTTCTATAATCAAAGGTTTTCATTATGGCTACTCAGTTATTTGCCATGATCTTTAATTATATAAACATTTAAAAAAATCTATGTGTAAATGAAAATTGAAATTAATTATAAATTTGAAACAAAAATCACGTGGTAAAGCTCTCAAATTTTAAGCAAATATTACTTTACGAAAATAAAGAAATTTATGGCAACCCATGGCACAATTTTCAATTAATTTTACACGACACCATGGGTGTGTGGTATTTCTGGGTGATATTGAATTAAATATAGTCTGTTTATTATGAGAAATATTGATATGCCCAGTATCATCGTTTAGAAAAGTAATGAATCCACAATACAATCAAATGGTGAATCCAATACAAAGACGTTTTAATACTACCATTAGCTTTTGAAAATAAACTCTTTTTTGTTGCTACATGGGGTTGAATTGCAACATTGTAACCGCAGAGGTCTAAGTCATGGATTACTTTTATGAACAAAATTCTTATTTTGATTATACAAAGTATTATTTGGCTCATTTTTTTAATTAAATCATCATTTGAAGTGAGTTCACCATAAAAAATAATAAACATTATAATAATAGTTATATAATACCATTGTTGAATGTAGGATGAAAAATGGTAATTGGACGTAAGAGTTAAAAAATACATACAGTCGAGCATAGCAACCTTCTTCACAACCTCTTTTGAACTTCGTAATTATTTACGGCTGTCAAAATGTCTTTTTTATTTACATGTGTGCATATGTTGTGTAAAATTCAAGCAGTAGTGTGAGTAGTGCATATTTTAATGAATTTAATGTACTTCTAATGCATTTTATATAAAATAAACAACTTTCTGCACTTTTCCGCCATATAAACTTTAACTATGTCAAATTTCAAGTTCACCCGTTCCCGGCAAATAGGTTAAAAAGGGGTACAATTTTTTTGCTTCACGTATTAACATATAGCTTTTCAATCAGTCAGTAGTACTAATATTGAAATCATAAGTAAACTAGGTCAACTAATCAACCACCCGGTTTTATGAAACTTACACATATACTTAGTTATTGTTTGTGAACGGACTGAATCAAGAAAATAGTCGAGTCTGTAAAAGTTGGTATTATATACGTAGTTTTAAAAAATCCCTACTAATACTTGTCGTAAATACAAAAGTGAGTTTGTTATTCACGCCTTAATTACACAACCGATCATTGTGAAGTGTTGTTCACACATTGTCAAAAGTACAAAAAATAGTTACCAGTCCGTTAGTGGTATCCGCCGCAAATTATGAACCCGTACCTAACGCTGCGCGTTATAAAAGACGTCCGCTACACATTTTTACCGACCCTCCTGATTCAATCACGTCAGCGAACGATCAGTACCAGCCTGTCCCTCGAAACAGAGTGTGTACACGCCCACGCCCACGTAAGCACAGATCACGCCGCCGTGGTCTGGGGGTTAATTTCGCTCCTGCACACCCGATTAGGCCTCCCACGGCAGTGGCTCAAGCCTAGGTTCGATCCCTCAGTAGGGAGCCCTTGAGTGCGTTGCTTGCGCGATACGGTGACACACAAATATACATCACTGCTACAACACTACACGAGCACCCCCACACACATGCACGCCTACACGCGAAAGTGGAAGGGTTTACTTTTTTTCCATTATCGAACTGAAAAACTCAATTTTCCGATAATAAATATTTGGAGGAGTTGTTGAGGCGTGTATGCTTGGTACACATATACGTTTCAACAACTCATACATATATGAATAGTTAGCTAAGATAGGTCGCGATTTTGCATGCAACAGGCAACAGCCAAGTCGAGGTGTGCCGTGCACCCTTGAGCTGGTTGCCAAAATAAAATCAGCTGAGTGCCTTAAGCGCTCGCCTTAGTAATCCGGTGAAGCTGTTAAGACCTTGCTGGGTCAATAGCGTAGTCATTTCGAAAAAAAAAAAAAGAAGTATATATTTCATCTGAAAAAAAAATTCTATTCCCTGAGCATAAATCAAATCTATACTAACGCCAGCGAAGTAGAACTTTTAAATGTAGGTAGTTAGGTATGAGGACTGAGGAGTATTACAGGAGGATATCGAAGGAGACAATTGTCTATGATTATTTATGAAAATTATATATCAATAAAATTAAATATCAATGAATGATTGTAGAAATCATCTTTTCATGGCAAAACTGTCTTATTCATTGTGAAAACTTTTTCGACAATACTACAAAAAAAGTTAAATACGTATTGAATACTTGCTTTAAAAAGGTTACGTTTTCAATGCACCACGCTCGCTGAATGTTCGCCATCTTGCTCTTGTGTCTCGCTTTGGTTAGACTTACAACTGGAGATTCAGGGTTCACTGTATGTTATTATAAGGTTGAAATAAAAAAAAGAGTCAAGTCCGTTTAAAAAAAAAAATATTCAGTAAAATTTCATAGCTTTGAAGACAAGCAGAGCCTTTTGATCATTTCATAAAAACTACTACAAAGTAAAAATCACATCAATTTTTAACAATTCCCAATGGTAAATAATAACCTAATTCAAACATTATATATGTTCATGCGTATTATATTAAAAAATGTATATTAAAGGGGTACTTAAAACTTCATTGTTTCAATATTCATAATTATTTTATTTACAAAACATAATACACTTAGGTACTGACTAATTAACGCCACCGAGCTCCCGCTGTCTTTGTTTCGAAGGTCTAAACTAACCTAACAGAACTGAGACCATACTGTTTAGGGATACACTATATTAAGACAGATTTATATGAATTCCATCAGATAATTGGTAAACTTGATGATTTTTAAGTTAAAAGAAAACAGTTTCGTCTCCGTTCGGTTAGGTTAGGTTAAGCTTGTGACTTGTTGTTATATCACAAAAGGAAGAGGCGGAAAGAGGGACGGCAGGACAACAACGATACGTTGACGCGAAAGGAGAGGCGGTGGACAATTCCACTAAATGCCACCCTGAAGGACGACCCAGGTAGATTGAGGGGGGGGGGGTGGTGTAGGGTTGTATGGTTAGGAAAGGGTAGGGCTAGGAGTAGGTCTTTAGAGATAGGTTAGCTAACGTAAGGTAGGATGGGTTGGACGAGTGTAGGCTAGTTTAGGCTGGAAATTCCTTCAGGAAGGTTGAGGCGGGTGTGGAGTAAACCTTGATAATTAATCAAGGGGTGGCAGCGAAGGGCCTTCTCTATGCTGCTGGATGAACCCAAGGAGGAAAAGGCGGGAGCTTAGACCTCACATTGCGCAGGTTCGGCGGGCTGAGAGACAGTCTCGCTACTGGTCTTCTTCAGCCGGGTGCGGCGCAAAAACGCCGGCAGCCGGGGGTGTTGCGGAGCTTACTCACACCACCCGGTGACCTACTCCCACAGTGTGGCATTGGTTGGCTGTGACGATTTTTGGTCTCTTTAAGTTTGACTGAGATCAAGTCTTCTCCCAAGGACCTGTCTGACAAGTCTATATTTCTCCATATATAAAAAAAAACGGTTAAACTTATGAAACGAAGACAGCCAGCATCCCAGTTGCAGTGACGTTAATACGGTATTACAAAAATCTTTAATTGTTCATAGTATCTTTATACAATTTATATTTTCCTACAAATTTTTTGATTTCATCTTTTGGATATGGTTTAATAGCTAGACATGTAGGTATATTTTCAGGCTGTTCAATCCATAATTTATGTGATATTGAATTTTCTTTTAATTTTTCAGCCACTTTTCTAAGTGAGTTTTCATTTGGTACCTGAAAATGATTTAATATAAGTAAGCAAAACTGTAAATTCTGAAATAACATATTCATAAAATTACAACCTTTTCATTCTATGTGGTATTATATTAACTGGAAAGGCTTGTTAATTAGTATATAAAAATCAATAAATGCAGATTAGTCCATTACTTTTTACACTATAATTATTAATATAGATATTAATTGTACCAGATTGTGCAAGCGAGTATGGTTTTGTGGATATAATGTTGCTGTTTCATCAGCATAATATGGTTATCTAGATTCATTATGGACTGTGTTAATTATTACTATACAACATAAATAAAGTCTGATAAATGTTTTTTTATTAATATAATAATTATTTTTTACACTATAATTTACAATATGGTGCAAGCAACTACACTATTGTGAAAACAATTTTGCTGTTTCATTCAATCAATCAGTTTATCTGAATTCATTAGAGCAATCTTTAATTTTCACTACTCAATTTCTACAATATTTTTATTGATTTATTAAGTTATCTGTGTTAAAGTTTACAATTACTGCTTATCCTGTACATAAAGATAATGATATTCTTTTCTCATCATTCTTGTTTAGTAGTTATGGTAATATTTAATGACTTGAAACACACATAATCCTCTATAAGATGCTTCATTTGTCAGGAACAATCCCATTACAATCAATTCAGCCATTATCGAGCTAAGTTCTTGTAGTTTGGTGAAGCTGTTAAGACCTTTGTAGGTCAATAGCATAGTCAGTTCAAATAAAAAAGAGATAAGTTCAGATAAACAGTAAACTTTTTTTTAAATGCTTTGATGACTCATTTTTAGAACATAACACGTGAAAAGGCTAGTTGACCAACATGTCAAATTTTATAAATACACATTAACCAATTAACCTTCATAATCAATTATTTTTTATAACAGGGCTGGCCAAGCTAAGTGGGATTCAAAGCCAACAAAAATGACTAAGTGTATTGCGGGGTCGCAAGATACTTACAAAAAATAAAATAAAGGTATAATTCATTATTTCATTATCTACATTGTCATTAATTTGCGTTTTACAGTTCCGTCAACATCAACCTCAATGTTAGTAGTAGCAAGACGCAGTGCATGTTTAACTAAGGTATCTGTCAATGAAGACCTGTACTTCAATTTTATAAGCTTCATTGTTGAATATGCACTTTCATAATGGTAGGTACTGCCCATCATCACACCCAATATTAGCATGAAATTCGTCAGTTTCAGGAAAAAGAAGACAAAAAAGATGCTGCGGGCCGCGAAAATTCAAGAGCATGCAGCCCGCAGGCCGTGGTTTGGACAGCCCTGTTTTATATAATACTAGGAGGCCCGGCGGATGTTGTCCTGTCCTGATAATAAAAGAAAACCTTGACAAATAATATACTCAAACATTCCTCATAAATCACTGTATTTACTGGTGTATACCACATGAAAATCCATTGTCTTTTTTTAAGTTTATTGTGAACAGACAGACAGACAGACATGGCAGATGACTTTGTTTTATAATATGTAATGATTTAAAGTCCACGTCAAACATTTTGGATGCTCTGAATATAGCTTCGAATTCGGCTTTGCTTATTGTACAGTCAAAAAGTTAATACAAAATAAATTCAAAATATTATCATAGGGGCCATTCAAGTATTATGTAAGCAGAATTTTTGTAATTTCTGACTGCCTACTCTGACTTGTAGCAAAAGTAAGCAATATTCTTTACCCTCCCCCATAATTACGTAAACATTATGTCATCAAAAATAAGCAACTCAAAGATCCCATCTCCCCCATGAGTGCTTATGTTATACTTAAATGACCCCATAGAGAGTTTACATTGGCATTTAATAATCTATGTCTGGATATTATACATAAAATATATTACGTCTTCAATCAATTATGATTCAAGTAGATATTTGTCTAATACATTTAGTAATAAAAATGTGGAAGTACAATAACCACATTACTTTCAGAAAATTTTGTGGAATAAAGATATAACTTCAACTGTGTTATTTTCTAAGTAAACTAGTTTATTTAAATTGAGCAGACATATAAAAATGTATAAGAATACATACATATAGAATATTTGCTAAACATTAGAGATAAGAATGAACAAACAAACAAAAAATTTAATCATTACTGAGGTAATAAAACATCAGTAAAAACTAGAAATAGACAACAGTAACCGAAAAATAGAATAATAGATAAAGCTAACAGCTTAAATCCAAATAACATTTAATTGGTTTACCAAAACAGGATTGGTGAGTTTTTTTCTTAAACTGACTATGCTATTGACCTAGCAAGGTGCCTTAATTATTCAACTACATATACTATGTCTGGGATACAGAAGAGAACATAGAGTACAGTTCATCCAAAAAAAAGTAATGTTCCATAGCGATAAGCCAAATCTGTACTAACGAAGTCACTGGCAAATGCTAGTTGTTTATCCCTGATCTATTATTATGAATAAATTAATGATAAAAGATTAATTTAGTAGTCTAATCACTTTACACATGTTTATAGAACCTTACTTCCAAAATGACTTTGTGCATGTTATCCAAATCGCTTAGGTATTGCAACGTGTATTCGTCATCCTTGAATAAATGTAGAACTGCAGAAGACGCGTGACAGGCCTGAGCGACCAAAGATCCTATCGACCATCCCATTTCTTTCAATAGATCACTTCGAAGAAGAATATACTGAACAAGTGTAGTCGACATTTTATTATATGAAAGAAGTTTTGACAGTCACCGTGGCTCTTAGTGAATTTTTCTACTTTTTATCATTATCCTGTATTATAGTTGTATTTCATTTGTATTCAATAATAATTATCATGTATTATTATTTTAAAGTACCAACTTCTGTACGAAAATGATCTATAAAATATAAATAGATAATTATATTTTTTTTCCGATATAGCCTCTGCATATGTAGACAATTTCGCCATTGTCAAGTTTTAGACTTTATGCCTAGTATTCGGTGTAACAATGTAGAATAATCTAACATTATTTATTTATATTTATATGAAAATATTTTATTCAATATGGAGAACACCAACGTTTAGTCAACAATGTCACTCTAAGCTTACTGTTTTACTTGCTAAAACAAAGCAATTGATCAGAATTGAGAAACTTTTAATTTTTTTTTTACGAAACGGAAAACGCTGTTGACCTGTAAAGGTCTTTACAGTTTCACCGAACTATTGAGGCGAGCGCTGAAGGCACTCTGCCGATTTGGGATGTTTGGGCGACTAACTCATGGGTGCACGGCACACCTCGGCTTGGGCTGTTGCCTGTAAAATATAGTTACAATTTTGTGTTCGACAACAATTAAAATTGAATTTGTAGTATTCAGACTTTGAACATCGGATTATTCAGCATAAGTTGTTGCAAACGATGACCAGCATAAATTTTAATAATTATCCCGTACAATGAAAATATTCCGCCGCCCCTTAATATATATTTCAATATTATATGTATTCCTCAGAAATTTAAATAATTATATTTAAGTTTTATGGAAGTATGGAATATAACATAATCATGCTTTAAAATACTGTAAAAAAGGATTCAAAAACATTTGTAGATTCAAGTTATAGAGATACAACGTTTTTAAGTCTGCCAGCTTGAATGTCACACCAAAATTTGAACACTCATATAAATATAATCAAATTTCATAATAAGGCTAATAATCAAAAGTACTTTTATAATATCTTTGTCTTATCTATGTTCATATACTTCCTTCCTGTGTTTCACAATAAAGAAACTCTGCATGTGTGCTTAAAATAATTTAATAAACCCAACAGGCGTTTTGCTTTGCTTATTTAAGGGCATGATTAAAATGGTTTCATGAGATCTCTTCGGAAGTATAATTCAATTACAAAGTACAGTCCCTAAACTTATACAATATTCATATTAATATTATAAAGCTGGAGTGAGTGTTTGGTCGAACACGTTAATCTTAAAAACTACTGGTTTGATTTGAAAAAATATTTCAGTGTTAGGTAACTTTTTTATCAAGGAACGCTATAGGTTATATCCTATTACTATAAAACCAGTAGAAGTGGAGCAACAATGACCAATGTCAATGACCAATGTTTCCAAATCAGGGTAGATGAACGTATTATTTAAAAATATATTCACCTTTTACGTAAACGAGGTCTCGAGTTTGTCTGTATGTAAACTGAAGAACTACTGAACGGATTTTTATGCGGTTTTCACCAGTAGATAGAGAGATTCATTAGGAAGATTTAGGTATACATTGTTAAGGTTTTTATCATAATGGCGCGACAATGTCCACCGGGCCCACTAGTATGTATATAAAAGAAAGATATGGAAGATAAAGTCTTTGAATAAATCGTAAAAGTCTGTGGTCTCTTTATTCTTTTTCGTACTAAAATGTTTAGACCATAGGGCCTAGTCAGACGTTATTTTTTGGTGCCCGTAGTATTTTCAAATTCTATAAAAGTGGTCTTAATAGTCCTTCTTAATAATTATTAGAGTAATTATTTTTTTCTTTTAAAATTTGAGAAGTATAATGCAAATTACTCCAATTGAGATTGATAAAGCTTTGTGCATACTTAAACTAAAAGACGCAAAGAACATGTATCCAGAGAGTAGAGATCCTAATATAAAAAAATTAACACAGAACCAAATCAAAATAAACCTACTTTTGAAAAATAAGTTTTACTGGTATTTATATACCTAATTTATAAAATCTACCACTATTTGTGTAGTAAAATGGCATCAGGCTTGGAAAATTATGTGAATCAAACCGTGTCTGTGATTACAGCTGATGGAAGAAACTTTATTGGAACATTAAAAGGTTTTGATCAAACAATAAATATAATTCTCGACGAAAGCCATGAGAGGGTGTTTTCTTCCTCGAGTGGCGTGGCGCAGGTAGTACTAGGCCTTCATATAATAAGAGGCGACAATATTGCTATAGTTGGCCAAATAGACGAATCTATCGACAGTAGGTTAGATCTTGGGAACATAAAAGCTGAACCTTTGGGAGCTATTGTACATTAAATATTGTTAAGGCTAATAAATTAATGGTTGAGAAATTTCTTTTATTTATTTAGTTTTAACCTAGTTTAGTCTAATAGACCTCCAAAACCACAGCATGTACCGAGTTTTTCAAAATTCGTGTACATTTGCTAATTTTTATTGGTTAATGTGAAGGATAATATTGTGAGGAACCTGATCCAGAGAAATGACCATGTAGTAAACATGTGGGTAAAAAATTGAACTATTTTTATTTGTTTTAATAGATGTTTCTCCGAGTTTGAAATCATTTACATGTTGTGGGCTGGTGTGGTGACTATGCTCCTGTTTCTTAGAGATGTGCACTATGGCCCTGCAGTGGATTTTTTATAAGCTGTTATGATATTAGCTTACACGCTTCTTGGCAGCTATTCATCGGTTGATACCAATGTCCGATTAAGAGTGCCTGTGGCAGGTTTATTACCACATGAATGGTAATATAAACTGAATTCTGATAATCCCGATTAGGCGCAAGTTTCTACCATCCTTCTCAATTGCTAGGTATGTACAGGAATATGATACTCCTGTTAAACAAAATTATGTTTATATATAGTATATATTATGTTTATATTTATATTAACAAGATGAGTGAATAGATAAATTATTAATAAACATATGAAGTGTGTCACTATGTATTCATGATGTATGCCTGGCTGTCTTGTTATACCACTTACCGAAATATATCTTAGCTACTTCAACCTTGATCTGATTAAGAATTGTAACATCTACCCAAAACATTGTTTTGTACTGAACTGAATAAATTAAGTCTAAAACTAGTAATAATAAGACTGATTAAAGTAAAATGTTAGTAATTTAAAGTAACAGAGAAAGCTGAACTCTTGTTGAGTTGTAAGGAATAAATGTTAAAACAAATCTAAATGTGCTATAGTTCTTGTCTGCCACATATTAAGAATTTTTCAGATTTCTTCTTTTTTTTTGTAGCACTGCATAGTAACTGTACTATGCATGATAGTAAGCACAGTACAATCCAAAAACAGTGGACACCATTGAGAGACATACTATCCATCGCCGGTCACCACTGTCATGCCGACTTGCATAAGTGTCTCTTCATGTTGAGAACTCCATGTCTCTGTCATTCATTAAGTCACACAAATTAGAAAGAGCAATAATCTTCACTGACAGTTAAAGTTGCTTACAAGCTATTCTTTCTAATCGCTTTTGTACTAAATCCAGATATCCGATGATTTTAAAAATTAGAGAGCTAATATACGAGTGTCATTCATATCTTTGGCATCAAAGTAGTGATGGTTTGGATTCCAGGCCATTGCTGTATCTCTGGGAACGAATCAGTGGATTCTTGTGCAAAGAATGCTATCAAATCGGGTTCCTTGAACAATTTTAGACTGTATACAGAAGATTTACGGTCTCTAGTTAAAACTAGATTATTAGAAGCATGGCAAAAGGATTAGAATTTTACCAGAAAATATAAGGGCAAATCTTACGGTTCTTTTCAAAATGAAGTTCCCTGAAAACCATGGTTTTTTAAATTCCCATATCTAAGTAAAGCTGTTACTTCCATCATTTGTCGTCTTCGTATAGGTCATACTTGTACAACAGTGCATTTGTTTAAATTAAGGATTAGGGATCATTCTCTCTGCGAATGCGGCCTTGACGAAGGTTCTCCAGATCATATATTCTTTAATTGTTCGAAAAACAGACTCTCCCTTTTTGACGTCCTTCCTCCTTATATTCCCCGTCCTACTAACCTTACGTGTATCTTAGCTTTAGTGAATAACAACCCTTTAATTTAACATATATTGTCATTATTTATTAAAACTAACAAAATAAACTTTAATCAGATTGACTATTTCTTAATCGATACATATCTAAGCTTGCCTTTATGTATATCTGTGGGAAACACAATAACTCGGTCTCAATACAAAATTAATTATCTTCGTTTTTGAATTACATTTTTTAACTCGGTTTCCTTCGTTTATAACACTATCTGCCACAGACAGCGCACACTCTGTATCTACATGACATTGGCAGAATTGTGTATTGCTTACACACGGCGCCATAAATTAAAGAAGAAGACCCCATGTCATAGGAAGGAGGAGGACTCCCAGTCTCTGAGACACTGTGGATATCACGCCCGCGTAACCACAGAGCACGCCGCCGTGGTCTGAGGGTAAATTTCGCTCCCGCACAACAGATTAGGCACCCCTCGGCAGCGGCTCAAGTCTAGGTTCGATCCCTCGGCAAGGAGCCCTTGAGTGCGTTACTTGCGCGATACAGTGACACGAAAATTTACATCACTGCTACAACACTACACGATCACTCCCACACACATGCACGCGTACACGCTTACACATGGAAGTGGAAGGGTTTTATTTTTTTCCCTTATCGAACTGAAAAAAACTCTAATTTTCCGATAAAAAATATATAGAGGGGTTGTTGAGGCGTGTATGCTTGGTACACATATGCGTCTCAACAACTCAAACATATATGAATAGTTAGTTAGGTCGCGAGTTTGCATTTAACAGGCAACAACCAAGCCGAGGTGTGCCGTGCACCCTTGAGCTAGTTCCCCAAATAAAATCGGCTGCGTGCCTTAAGCGCTCGCCCTAAGTAGTTCGGTGAAGCTGTTAAGACCTTGCCAGGTCAATAGCGTAGACGTTCGAAAAAAAAAGATCACGCTCTGGATATAATCCCTGAGATTGAGGTCGCTGCGAATATCTATGATACTACTAGAAAAATATTGAGACTGTCTCCCATTTCGAGCGAGACGTTCTGAAGAGTTAGAAGGGGGGTGAATGGGGATCTTTTGCAGGTAAACGTGCATACCTGTTTTGTTGGCATTAAACTCAACCAAATTACTTGCTCCCAAAAATGATATTGAGAAGATTGGTCGAGCTCAATGGCTAGTTCCTGCAGTCTTCTTTCTGTCTTTTTTTTATTTAATTTAATAACTTCTCACTTTTAATTCCTTTTATTGCTAGATTACGATTTTACTTTTTCAGGTAAATATCAAACAAATAAATTTAAATGTTTTTTGTTAAGTAGATGGAACTCAAGGAATTGGTTACAGGGAGAAATAATATAAAAGTATCAAATAACTATTTATAATGGAACTCTGCAAACTAATATCTTCAGTAGTGTAATTAATATAAAAACACATGTAAAGAGGAACTTTAAATGAAACAATTTGTTTAAGTGCTTACAACCATATTTACATATATTCTGTAAATTATTTACATTCATTATTCTTCTTCTTTTTCTTGTTTTGGCTCCGCAGTAGCACTTGCCAGTGTCAATGTTTTCTTTCAATGGATAGTACAATAATATTACAAGCGTCGTGTGAATAAATTTCAATATTCTAACAAGATGGTGGATCCCTTGTTAGAACCTTCCTGGGAGTTTTTGTGGCATCTCAGAATTTCATGCTTCGTGGTATTATTTTCCATTCACTTCACTTATGTACAATAAACTATATTACGTAAAACACCACCAAATTTACAAAATATAGAGTCAAATAACACAAGATTATGATTAAAATATAAAATCCACTACACCACAGACAGACTAAGATCCCGCCAAAAACTCCTTCATTATTCTTTCATGTTCATAGCAAAGATTTGCTATCAGTTTGGTAACACAATTTACATATGAAATAAAAGAAACAATGATGTTTTATATCATTTTCATGCAATACATTTTTTTATGCTCCAAAGCAAATTAGTCATTTTTTATGCAATGTAAATAACACTTCAAGAAATGGTATACACCTACAACCTTATAGAATTAGAGGAAAAGAACGAGGAAAGAAGTTCATATTTTATCCCCATTCGGAAATTATTACAAGTAATTCTTGTATCAAAAATAATTATACAAGTATTGAAACTGTGTTGAATAGTGAACAATATGCTTAAAAACTTAGGTATTTTTTATATTTATATAAACAACAATTAACACTATTCCACTTCAAGAATTAATTTCTAAATTTACATTACTCTTCAGTATTTTACATAATCAATAAACATTATTATAAAATATATTTGAAAATAATAAAATGGAATAAAATTAACATTGCATAGTTTCATAAAAGATTGATAGAGTATGAAAAAAGGAAACATGCTTATTTTATTTATAGTATACTAATAATGTGTTCCAGGCGACGATCTTCCTTTATAGTCATATTTTGTTTATAAATTATATTAATTTACAGTTTATTGATGTATAAACGATTAAATCATTATAAAGCATTTGCGATTCTATATTTTACAACATAGTTATTGTGTCTACAACCAAATTCTTGTGTTCTTTTGTCGTATCATAATAATCATATGCTCTATATAGACTGAATTCTATACTGAATCTACTGAATCTATACTGAATTCTGCTCTATAAAGAATTTATTTTAACGTGATACCGTCGCATAAATCGATAAACGCCGGCTGCACGCACGAAAAAGGATGACTCATTGTCACGTTCCGCCTGAGCTGAGCGTGCAAGCTAAGAAGCAGAACAAGCGATAGAGAAGCACGATCTGACTAAGCGTTCGGCTTGTACAGCATCTATCTCTCTTTCACTCTATCGGGCGATGCGATCGCGTAAAATTATCATCCGTATACCGACTTTACAGACAACCTATTTCTTTTTAACTACTATTTAATTCCTATAAAAATATTCATCACTGAGGTTAGTTTCGGTAAATTTTTTCATTGCTACTTAACTCTTATGGGAAAAGACAGTTATACATATAAATTGCTCTGTTTGCTCACTTGAAGTTTCATCACAATGGGTTTAACAATCTTTGGGGATTAGCCTGGACAAACAGACAATTCATATTTTTAGATTTGCAACAGGATGCATGTATTTATGTATGTACTTTAAACAATATTGAATAAAAATTAGAAAGTGATAAAAATCTAATTATTGCTTTTATAAACTAATACAAATTATATATAATTGTATATTAATAACATCGATGCAATTTTTCAAATTACAATTTCTCACTGCAGAAATTCATAAGGTTTTTTAAACTTATAATTTCATGTAGCCCTTCCCAATAATATGGTAACATTTAAAATATGTACTATAACGCTAGGAAATATCCCCATTCTCAAAGATTAAACTGATAATTGCGATGTTTTTTCTGACAATTTTTTTTTTAATAATTATCGCATATCACATTTCATCATAAGTATCTATACTAATATTATAAAGAGATAAAGTTTGTGACGTAGTAGGTGGTACCCTCAGAAACTACTGGTCTGATTTGAAATAGCATTATATAGCTGATATATCGAGGAAAGTTATAGGCTATATATCATCACGCTAAGACTAATAGAAGCGCAGCACTAATGAAGAATGTTTCAAAACCGTTTTTTTCCCTCTGGACAGCTCCGCTGCGTGTTAGCATTAGTTCAAAGTAACTGGTCCATGTGGACGAGGCTAGTTAACAATATAAATAGTAATATTACATATCAAATGTGAGCTTATAATATTATTCTGGTTATATCTATATAATGATGTTATTATTATCAGATCCTTTTTTATTAAAACACACTTGACATGCTTAAAACGTCTTTTCGTGTTAATTTATCAAGATGCAAATACTTTTTTATATGACTTTTCACAGAGAAAATATTATGTATAAAACTTTTATTCCGTGACGAGTAAGTTAACTATATTATTGTACAATTTTAATTCGTTCTTAAACTATGCATAGTATTATTTTATTTTATCACAAATGTGGTATAATATACTGTACTGTTACAAGCAATTATCATTTTATTCTTTGGAGACACATATCATTTGAGAATTTTAAAATCTAATTTGTTATTCTAAAAGAAGTTAACTATGAAAATTCATTGTTGCTTGGAGTTTGACTCATTAAAACAATCTCGGCCTGCCTGCAAAGGTAACAAGAACTGTATTAATGAAATATGTAATTGGCTTGTTTTATTCGCCTTAATGTGGATTTGATCTAATACCTTGGGAATAGTACATTTTTCTCGGTGAATAGTATATATGAATAGTAAACTATGCCATTTTATATACATACTAGCCTCTGCCCGCGACTTCATTCACGTGGAATAGAAACCCCGATTTTTTTTAACATTCTTCATTGGTCTTAGCGTGATATGTAGCCTATGACCATCCAAATGAGCTAAATAACACTGAAAGAATTATTCAAATCGGACCAGTAGTTCCTGAGGTTACCCCCTACAACGCCACAAACTATACCTTTTTATAATATTAGTATAGGTGATAATATGTAAATCAGTCATGGTGGTCTAGTGGTTTGACCGTTGGAATATCAATCCGATGCCCGCAGGTACGAACCTCTGCATGTACCGATAAACTTGTAGGGATTCGCGTACAATTGCTAATTTAAATTGGCAACACTTGGTTTACGGTGAAGGAAAACATCGTGACGAAATCTGAACCTGAGAAATGTTCTTGTAGTACTAGTGTAAGCGACGCGTAGAATAGTAATAATATATTGGCGCGCGCGTGTCGCGCATTGGTCTGGCACCGCGTACCGTACTGTGAGGACGATTTGAATAGGGTCATTTTAGAAACTTTAATTGATGTTTTTTCATGTAATTAGTTAAGATATTGATGTAATTTGATCGTAATAATTGTTTTTATATAAAAAGGCACGTATAGGTATAAAAATTATGATAAAATGTTAATATTTGTAGAAGTAAACATTCATGAATCGTGATTCGCAACATCTCGAAAATTGTTAAAATTGAACTTATTTTTGTGTAAATCATGCTTAGGATAGTATATTATTCGATAATATTACAAATTTATATAATTAAATTGCTCAGGAAAGCCAAAAAAGGCCTTTGAAGAAATTGGAAAAATCGAGAATTGTTGTAAAATTGCATGTTTTTGTTGTATAACTTTTTAGTTATTCTAGGTATAATCTAGGCAATTGTTGCATTATATAGAGCTTTTCGAGACGAATCTAACCATGTATCACACATATAGGTGTAAATTATAGTTATAAAGATATTTTAGAAAATGTACAAAATTCATAGTGAAAATGAGAATCAAAATGTTAAAAAATTGATAGAGCCGCAGGGGCTCTCATTAAGGTATAGCCGCCGAGTACTTAAGCTCGACGGCGGCCGGTACAAATCGTGGCAGGTTCATAGCAATCAGACCATCTGATACGAACGGGGAATCAATCGTTACATCAAGAGTCTTCGAGTATCTTCGGGTTCATCAAGTTCATCGTGGTTCATCGTACATCAAGTATCGCCGTACATCGCGTCTTCGCTCGTCGAGTCGTCACGTCACGTCACGTCGCTTCGAGTCTACGCTGCGTATCGAGGTGCTGCCCCTCCTCAAGGCAGAATAATAACGAGGTGCTGCCCCTCTTCAGGCAGATTAGGGTCACGGGTCTGATTGCGTTCGTCCTGCATAGTGTCTGCGACCTGTACCCGTGTACAGAGAGCGCTGCAACGCGAATATTAATTAAGTATAGTGCTGTAAGGACAATTGTAAGTACAGTTTGTGAGTATTTAATAAATCCCCCTGTTTTGTGCGAAACGTGCAGTTTGGCATTGCCCGCCAGCGTCCCGGATCCTTTCCCTCTACCCCTCACCTCACCCCTCTCCTTGTTTCCTACCCCTCCTACCCCTGACTCTTCCGACTGGGCCCGGTTGGGGTGCCAGGGGCTTCATCCTTCACATTGTTTCTGGTCCTTTGAGCCGGATCACCTTAGTCCTCCTCCGTTATAGTGTTTTGGTCCTTCGAGCCGGATTGATTGTTCGGTGGTCTTCATCCTTCATCCTTCGTCCTCTATAACTAGTGTATGAGGTAAAACAGAACAGCTGAGTGTGACATCACAAATAAGTTTTGGTCCGGTGTGGTGATTATATCCATATCTTCTTTCGTGAAGAGATCTATAGCGTAGTCCGGTGAAGCTGTTAAGACCTTGCTAGGTCAATAGCGTATTCAGTTCGAGAAAAAAAAAAGCGTAGCGTTGATGAACTTTACTGTTATTCATAAAAGATTCTGGAATTTTATTTTTCATACCATCGACAAGACGAAGCTTATATATTTGTGTGGCTATTCATCATACTTGATACTCCCAACGTCTACTAATCTATTTTTTTTTTCAGTTACTTATGAATGAATTTTTAATCATAACCTTAAAGTTATTTTACAATAGAAGCTAATATTTAATATACGAGGTAATCGAGAACAGAATTGAATATTTAGTAAAGAAAATCTACTTAAAATTATAGTTCTTGAGTCATCATATATCTATTTATCAAAATATACAAACAAGTAATCAAGTACTCTAAAAATATTACACAATAATAATTTCTTAAAAAGAAGTAGCATACTCTCTAATCCATAATTTGTTTTTTTCTACTAAATATTTATCTACAATACACATTACAACTCATAATAATTTAAGTTAATAATATTATCACAGATAGTTATTTGCTTACAATGAATCCAGTTCATAAAAATTTTATTATTCAGTCAGTTTTAATTATTTCAATAACTATTCCTTGCCTGAAACAGTACATTATGTAACTTTAAGCTATTTATATAGAGTTAATTTCATTTCTTCATATTCAATAAGAATAGAACTTAAGATTATATATATTTTACCGAGATGAAGCTTTGAGAAGTTACTTATTGTAGTGGTAGAGGCTGAAGCTATTACTGGTTTCAGCATGAATGGGTCGGCTCGACTGGGGTAGTACCACCCAACCCACAGAAAACCGACGTGAAGTAACAATACTTGCATTGTTTCGTTTCGTTCGGTCAGTGAGAGCGCCGGAAACCCACCTACCCTTCCCTTCCCCTTCCTTATTCCCTTCCTCTTCCTCCCCCCCTCCAATACAGGCTAGGAACGCACTCGCCACTCCGCTGGTGCTGCAAGTGTCTATGGACGGTGGTGTTCATTTAACATCAGGTGACACAGAACAGGTGAACAGATGGCTGTTCATTTGCCTGCTATGATATAAAAAAAAATTAAAAATGCTTGGAACCAGAATCAGGTAAGTCATAATTTTTCTAATACCTTTAAGTGAGAAATAGTCATATCTCTTAATTTACTTTTTATATCTTTTTACTATCAGTACACACTGACTACGCTGTATCTAGGTAAGCATAGAGTAATTAAAAAACGACAGTCCCAACTAAAAGATTTAAAATTCGGCTGATTCCAAAAAGCGTTAACACAAAAGTCACTGTAATTATTGTATGTAAGTATTCATATATTTACAATGTGTATGGAAGTTGCAGTTTAATCAGATAAAACTGTTATACTCTACCACTCGACACACTGCTTAACACACAGATTACAAGAGATCTTCCATAAAAGTAATGTATGACATATCATTTTTTACTGAGTTGGAAAGGAAGAGGTTATTTAGGTTTTCATTAATTTATTTAAAATTCGATTGAATTATCTCTAATTTTTGAAGCTATGATGGCTTAGTTTATAGCGTGTCCGTTGAAATCATATCATGATAGTAGGTTTTTTTTTAATTTCGCCTGGCTAGCTACCACCTATAAATTACTTATTAACCCTATAATATGTCAGAACTTTGTTATTTATAAACGAATTTGTTTCTTTTTTTAATTGGAAAAGGGTTATCTTCATCCTACTTTAATTTCATTCACATCGGATATTCGATTGTGAAAGATTCACCAGGAAAATCCTCAAAATCGAATTAGAAATGTATAATAGTATGGATATCGGTAGCTTTATGGAAATCTAAGGCTAAGTGGGTACTTAACTGGTGGAGTGACATGTGTTGCTAACTAGTATGAGCCCGTGTCACTCCATTACAGCAATAGAGGGTACACCATGAGGTTTTACTTCGTTCATATTGGACATAACCCCATTCCCCCCTCCATCCCGGGAGGATGGCGTATCCGTTAATGACTTCCCCAGGTTAATAAATAAAAAGGTGGGTACCTAACTATGGTCACAAACATTCTGGTATACATTTTAGAGTATGTATTTTTGAATTGGTATTATGTTGCTAAAATTTTCTTGTAAAAAAAATGAATAAAACAATACCTAATTGCCATTTATAAATAAACTTACCGCTGCATCTTCTCCTTATATTTTTGTGTGTTGTACACTTGGAAAAACTGTTTTCCATATTCGAATGTTGCTATCATAATCGCACAAGCCGGTGCCACCTTGAATATTCGAGGCAGTAGACCAGTAAATAGTCCTTTAAAACCGTGATTTCTATATATATTCCTAGCTATATCATTCATATTTGACGCCCTTTGCCGATTTTTACCATCTGTAACAGTCAAAAATCAACGAAATGTCAAACGGTTAGAAAAAAATCTTTTTAAAACAATGTCAATTATATTTCAAAAATGGCTAATACCCCTGACTTTGTATGCGTTAAACAACGTGAGTTAAATATATTAAAGATTTGCTTTATTTACAAAGGGAAAAACAGAAAAAGTTAAAGGAAAATTTTTTTTTTATACTACGTCGGTATCAAACAAGCATACGGCCCGCCTGGTGTAAAGCGGTCACCGCAGCCTATGGACGCTTGTAACATCAGAAGTGTCACATGCGCGTTGCTGACCCCTGTACATTGCTCACAAAATTTATTTGAAAAAGAAAATTATCCATTTTCTCCCACTTTCCTACACATGCGCACCATATCGCTTGCCCCACGTCACATCTCGCTGAACACGTAGTATTTATATCATCGTACTTAAGGCTTTATTAACTTTATATTAAATGAAGATATCGTGATAATTTTTTATTTACATAAGGACTAAATATGTAAGTAAAAAAAAATCATGATCTATCCCGAAGTTTTTACGTGACACGTAAAAATGACAGATCTCTATCATTTTATTTTTATAAATTTAAATTTGAAATTCTAAGCACAATGAAAGGCATCAGATCTTTACAGTATTTAAACTAGTAAGAAGCTAATATTTTATAATTTATCCAGACCTGTGTAAATTTCTTTTTCGCCCAATTCTATTTGTTGATGAGTTTTTACCACATCAAAAGGTAAAGTTATGAGTGCAGCGATCTGAAAAAAAAGTACTTTGAACTAAATATATATTTTTTTTCTCGCACTGACAACGCTATTGACCTAGCAAGGTCTTAACAGCTTCACCGGACTACTAAGGCGAGCGCTTAAGGCACTCAGCCGAAAACTAAATATAACTAACAAAGTTTTTAATAATTTCTACTTTCATAATAAAAAATGAATTATGTATAGAAGTTTATACAAGGAAATTTATTATGGATATACAATATGTCCGTATATGTATTATTATCACCGGACATATATCTTCTTTTAAATATAATATCGCATCCTGCAAACGAATCGGCGGGTCACCTGATGTTAAGCGATCACCACCGTCCATAGACATTAGCAACACCAGGGGAGTCGCAAGTGCGTTGCCAGCCTGTATTTTGAAGGAACGGGGAGAGGGGAGGGAGATGGGCCTCCGGCGCTCTAACTGAACGAAACGCAACAATGCAAGACTGTTACTTCACGTCGGTTTTCTGTGAGAGGGTGGTACTTCGCCTGGCGAGTTGACCTATTCATGCCGAAACCAATAATAGCTTCAGCGTGGTTCTACCACCTACAATTAGTTATATAAATATACCACATGACAAGAATAATTGTTAGTCCGGTGAAGCTGTTAAGACTTTGCTAGGTCAATAGCATAGTCAGTTCGGAAAAAAAACCAAGAATAATGCTATTCCGGTCATTAAATACGCAGAAAAATAAAAAAGGAATCTTCAAGCGGACTGTATTCACACAGAGTAGTACAAAGTATAAATATGTCTATAGTATGAGTATGTGATTGTGAGTTTGGTTCATTTTGTTTTTGTAATAAAAAAAAAAAACATTTCTTTTACTAATATCTTATGAAATTTAATTAAAATGCATTTCAGTAATTCTATTAAGCATATACAGATAAGTCCAGAAATAAGAAACTATAAGAAAAAACTAGATGGTACTTACACTGCCACCGACAGAACCACAAAAGAAGTTAAAGAAGAATGTGTTCTTTTCTGAATCTGGTTTATCAAATGCTCTCTTTGTTGCTTCAAATGTCGTCCAATATATACCTGAAATTAAATAACAGAATTACACTACAATTTATGTACATGGAAACCAATAAAACCATCTTTAAACCCATTGAATAAATTATTATTTAACTTATTTTAAAAATGGTTTTCGTTAACCAACATATGGGGTTTTTGGTCGAAAATAGTTCGCAAAGATGGAGTCTTTTTTTTTTCAATAACCGTGGTGACCATTGACTCCTAAGAATCTAGTGAACAAGTTGTGGAACAGTCAAAATTGCTTATAGCAAGACTAATATAACCTAAACTATTTTTTTTTCGAACTGACTATGCTATTGACCTAGCAAGGTCTTAGCAGCTTCACCGGACTTCACTAAACTATATAATAATATTCTATACTGGCATAAGAACTCCATCAATAACCTACTAAAGTGATAAATTATTAAACAAATACATGACTTCAAATTATAACTGTAATTCAATATATATATATATATATACTCAGAGATTCAAAAAGACAAACTAGTTTTTTACCAGGACTAATTGAAAATTACAAATCAATACAAACATATTAAAAAAAATAGTTTTCAGCATTAACATGAGTCACGAAATTTCTGTTAAATCATTGATGAAATGTAGAACCAAAGTGAAAAAAAGTCAATTTAAACATTTTATAAATTCTAAATAAAACTAAAGGTTAGGTTTCTGTTACATATAATTAAAGAAAATTTATAGAAAAAAAATATTTGCTTACCAGAAAAAGGAACATCTCTTAACAAAGTCGAACCCAATCCACGAAATAGTCCTCTGTATCCTTCGTACTTTATCACATGTCGTAAGGCTGATGTAATTTCTGAAAAAAAAAAAGAAACATTGGTACATTATATCTATATATAAGTTATCTCAATAAGATCGTATATCAATTACATATAAATACGAAAAGATAAAACAGTTCTCTGTGAACCATTTTTTTGTATTGATGTGGTAGTTTATCATTATAAAAAAAAATATATATATATATATATACTTAGATATTTCTATAGCAAAGTTTTGATATGAAACTCTATTGTTCATACTTCATGCCTCCTGTGGTTTATATAATCTCAATAAAAAATTTTTTTTTTCTAATATTTCTTGTCTGTGCACTATCATCATTTTCATGAGATACTTATAATAACTGTATACGGTTTTGGTCTACGCCACTTAGTGTGATATCTTTCAAAAGTAATATTTAATAGGTACAATACATACTAATCAAAAGTTTCAATTTTTTCGCACAGCTTCATTGCCTAATTGTCTCTTTTTTATATTGTGGCAAAAGATTAAATCTAGTTTTGGCCTTTAATACTGTTCTACTGTTTTAATTCCAATAGTTAAAATATAATAAGTACCTGAATACGATAACTTTTTCGATTGCATTTTTGTTCTTATCAATTCTAAGGGACTAACAATAGTAACAGCCATCATTCTTGCAGAAGCGCCTGCTATTAAAGGGATCCACATTGGTTGTGTCACTAGAAAAAAAAGTTTAATACGTAATGCAATTCTGTTAAATAACTGTAGTAGGTAGACACGTAAAGTATTTCTATGTCCAAACTTAATAATTATATGATATGTCTGCCAATAATACAAAAGTGAAATTGTTCCTTACTTAAGTTTTTACGCTTTTATTACTGAACCAATACTCGTGAAACTGCATAGACATAGTCAGGTATACAGAAAAGGTATATATATATAGATAGATATAGAGTGCCTTCCATCCAGACAAAACTTACTGTTCCAGGAGTGTAAATCAAATCTACATTAACGTAAGCAAAGTCAAGAGCAATATTAAAGCTAGTAAGGACATAAAGTGTACATAACAAATTAACTGCATAAAAAGAGAACAGTTTTTTTACTGTTACTTATCTAAATCTAATCTAATTATTATTAAGCAACTTTTAAAAACAGTGTTCCACTTGGAGTTGCAGATAAAAAAAAAAAAAAAAAACAAAAAATTTTCATTGTAAAAAATAAAACCTCTTCCAGTTAGTTATAAAACAGTTATCTATATATATTTATTGAAAATACAGTTAAGACTATTTGATGCAGAAATATACCTAGTCTTTTCAGGCTATCAATCTGTTACCAGCTGAAAAAAAAAATTAAGGGAAAAGGGACATGGATGAGTATCAGCTTGCGAACTTATATTACTGCATTAAATAAACAATTGACCTAATATTATTATTTATAATTAATAGCATAGCAACGCAGATTAAAGAGATTTACTCTGTGATTTGATATGGAGAGGTGTGTCTTTATCTTATTTTTATATCTTGATTGATTGGTTCATTGAAGTACCATACGGTAAGTTTTTCAAACAGGTCTTTCTGTTATATTATCTTATCTAAAATATATAAGAAATAAGTACATAAATCATGATCTATATAAATAAAATGTTAGAGGTCTGGTGTTGTGCGTGCACTACAAAAAACTACTGGGTATATTTTTAATACATTTTTTTAAGGTTTTACTTCCTAGACGCTTAGTTGTTCTCCAAAAAAATATCACACTCTCTTTATTTAATATAAAGTTTTAATAAACTACGATTTTTGTGAGCACTACAATAGACTAAGTAAATTATGTAAGCAAATACATTTTTGCTTATAATTTTTATATGCCTTTTTTTTGTAATAAATATATATTTTTAAAATAATAAACAACACAAACTAAATAAACTCAACTGTATAAGAAAAATACAGATACTGTATAATTTCATTTTTCTAAAATTAATTAAACTTTAAACATGTTCTAGAAAATTATTCGAATTAAACAACTTTAGTAAAATATTTGGTAAACATTATAATAACTAAAATGAACATTACTGTCAATGAGAGAATTCAGTGTCAAAGAAGTTGGCTTGTAACAAGATATTATTCATTTTCTAAAGTTTCATGATATTTATTTGATGTCTCGTGAAATATGTTCACCGAATCAGTATCCCTTACTTCTAGTGGAGTATTATCAAATATGCCAACAATTACAATTCCTAAACAAGTACCAGGATAAACAAAACCTACTTATAAATTAAATAAACAGTACCTGGACGACCGAGCCCAGCTCGGTTCTTTAAAAAAAAACATTTGTAAATTAAAATAAACTAAAGAAAAAAAAAGTTTTCTATGAATAAAATCTAGATCGATTTATCGTTCCCGAAACTACCTACATACTAAGTTTCACGGAAATAGATGACGCCGTTTCCGAGATCCTGAATATATACAAATATAAAAATATAAAAGAATTGCTCCTTTAAATGTATTAGATAATATCTACTTTTTAAACCAACAACAAACACTCATGACTTCATTGCTAATCATTATGTGAAAACTATTAAGAATTAAAATCACTTATAAACAATGTAGCATACTATTCATATTGTAAAGTACTTCAATTGACTAACATAAATAATAACCCTTAAAATATCCAACAAATTGAAAGACAAACTCACTATTTCCAGTTATTTTGTTGTATCCAGTTTTCATCTTATACCTGAGTTGTTCATATGACACAAAGTATATAACGGTGCACGGAAGTGCTAATACTAGTGTTGGACTCAATCCAGACCATAATGCAGGAACACCTTCCAATTTTGCTATCTTATAAAAAGCATCCTGAAATATAAAAAAGCACTAATTTATATTCATTTTGCATATGGCTAACAGATACGCTAGCGTAACCCTCTCTCGCGTCACTGCGAGGGAGGGCCCCTCTAATTCTGTACATATGTCGCACTTCTTTAGGTAACATCTCGAGCCTAGGTCGTCTCAGATAGATTGTTACTATCGCGATACAGTGACTTACCCACATCACTTGTACACAGAAGAGACTACCTCACATACGCACATGGTGGAAGGGTTTTATTTTTTCCTTTATTCGAATGTAATCGTGTAGTTTAGTTCGTTTCATTTCCGATATTCATGTAAGCGTTTGTGAATCATACAACTGAAATTATATAATTCACAAAAGAATATATGTATAAACAGCTTAGAATAGTTTAACTAGGTTAGATCCGGGAATTCCGTAACAGCCCAAGCAACATAGAAAATAAAAATTATTTATAATAAAATAATATGATTATTTAGAAAGTAAAAAATATAGGATCCAATGTAAAATATTGTTTAAGTTAAACATAATATCATATGGATAATTGAAGCTGTTGATGATGATGAATAGTGGTTCAGTGGTAAGCATGGTCAGATACAGCATCACTCAATGTAGGTTTGAATCTTTGTGAAAGAGCCAGAACCTTCAGTGAGAGAAAATGTCATGATGTAATCATAGAACGGTGCTCTACAGCTTATACTTAGCCTGTCTGGGTAGATACCACCCTCAAGTCTGTCGCCAAGCACTCGTGAATATATTGTAGCTGATGCACTTAAGCGCAGACCTCTTAAACCCAGGTTTAGTCTGTCAACTATCTCAGAGGGCATCATTAATATTAAGTGAGATTGTGGTCAACCCCTAATATCTTTAATACATTTCAAATATCCATAGTTTTCTTATACATAATTATTCAATCCTATTTGTTTTAGAAATAAAGCAAAAATTGTATTCATTTTTACATCTGTATTAAGCTACTACTATCTGTACCAATAATACAGACAAGTACGTTTTTGACTTTGAATCTAGAAAGTAACTTGCTAAAATTACTCATTGGATTTTCATAATTATTCTTCTGAATATATATAAATAAATTGATATTGGTATGTTTGTATTTGTATGCTATAGATTTGATCAATTATTAACTTGAAAGTTGCTTTAATTATTTATTAATGGACAAGGGTTTTACTCTATCTACTTTAACCATTAGATGAGATTAGGCTTCTTTATAATTACATTTTCTATGTGATTCTTAGTTCTACCTCTTATTATAAATGGAAAGGTCAATTTGATTGTTACACTTTAATGTGTTAACTGTTCAAATGATTATAGTAAAATTTCACACATGCATTGGTAGGAGTACAAAAAATATATAGGATATTTTTTGTCCAGAAAAAGTGTGCTGTCCCCATGTTATAGACCAAATTTAAATTGATACAAGTGACATGACAAGCAAAGCTTTAAAATTATATTATGTATACCTACTGTTTTCTTAAACAAATCTACCTAAATATACTCATACTGTACATATGTCATACCTACATACTCTTACTGTAATGGTAAAACAACATGCATAATATGAACACAATATATTTACACAATGTACCTAAACTATGCTAATTAGCACCAAACTAGGAAGAATATATTCATGAAAATGTATTTATCAAATATAACTATTAACAATATTATTAAAAACAGGTGTTCAATGTATGATGTACAATCTAAATAGAATAATTCTTAGAGTAACATAACAATAAAACATGTGTATGCTGTTAACACAAGGTCAAGTAATATTGTCAGAAATGTTTATTTATTGATCATTAAACAACTTTCACTTTTTATTACCTTTATTTTTATTATAGAGCCGTGAAGTACACAAGTAAAATTAACTACCGATCAGTTTAATAACATTTTAAAATATCATGATGCTGATTTACAGCTAAACTCTATAGTAATTTCTAACATTTGCATTTCTTGATTGTTTGCTTGATGTTGAGTTGCTCTTTACATTAAATATAGTTTATTTAGAAGGTGTTGAGAGGCAGGAGAGACAGAGAAGGTTAATCCTCTATGTGGAAAGAAGCACAGAAAGATTAGCATAAGAGCAGAAACAATATGAAACTAACATATCACATTTTAAAGTTAGGAATATGAATAGTAGAAACTGGAATCTGAATTTCATATGGTCAATTTGATCATTACTATAGATCCAAAATAAACTAATGTGTACAAATAAAGATACACTGCAGAATGAATTAAATATAGGTTAACCATACAAACATTGATAGAAAACTAACCAAACTCAAAATGAAATGAGCCTTTAAAAGTAATGATATATTTTAAATAAGTATTTAAGAAATTGGAAATAGCGAATGATAAAAACAAAATAGTATAAAGAAATTTCCCAGGAATAAAAAAAAAAAATTAGGCTATGTTATCAAATTTACGAATTAAATTTAATTTTTTTTTAATTATTTTCACCCAAACTATTTGTTTCCATAAGGTGATTTCATACATTTAGTCTACTTATAAAGTGACCTAATTATAAAAAAAAAAAACATATAGTCTCAACAATATACAGATATACGTAACAGTATAAGTAAATAATAGTTGTATGTTTCTCATAATATGTTACAAAACTATATTATCTGTGATGTGAGTTAAAATATTCACAATTATACTTACAAATGTGCCATTAAAGTGCACCCTTTTCGGTATCCACGCAGTTTCACCGCAAGGACACAAATGTTCCATTAATCCATTACAATACAAATAACATCTATTCGATAGTAGAGCTTTCTGTTGAGCTTGTAGCCTTATTTTGACAACATCCAATGGTGTCACTGTAATGAAAAATATTGATAATATATGTGTATGTTCTTAATTCTACATAAATTGTGCAATAAGATAATTAGAACTTACTAAACAGTGAGGTTATGAGTGCACCAGAACATGCCGATGCCATTTGTTGGAACGGTGTGATTCTAAACTGAGGATCATCGTCTCGTATCATGGCATCGGCTGGATGTTTACTTTAAAATAAAAAATATTTCGGGAAACACATCTAGACTTCGATCAAAACAGAACACAATGTTTTTGCTGTTTTTGACATATATCAAAGTTTCAGTGTCAATGTCAGATTGACATTATCAAATTTTCGCCATACTGTTAATATAACCTGTCATTTTGCTGAAGAGTTACTAGTGATGTAACACCACAGGAGCAAAATATTTCAAGGTATGATGTATAAGTAATGTAATCGATTAGAAAATTACAATGATACCTGGCTAGAATAAAAATTAACAGAAGTCTTCCTCCAATTTAACATTTACTGTGTATATGTTCATCAAAGGATGTTTCGTTTAAGATTTTTGAAACCAAATGACTGTACCATTTATTTTTACTAAATATTCCATATACCACAAATCGATATTAATTTTTATATGAACTGAGTTTTCATCGGGTTAGGTTAGCTAACAGTTTTTTCCATGTACAATCAATTCCATTTAAAATTGTAGCGTACTGGCTATTTAAAGTGTCTATGAGGACCTGACCTTTTTAAAAGGAATTACATATTCATTGTCACAATTTTCCACGACACCTGACAATCTATGATAAAGTTTGCGTTGCAAAGCTTACGTTTTATTTTAATATTAACATTGTGGGAGAATATACATTGTTTTACCTTTTGTGACACGCCCGGCAATATGTAGGTATTTGTTTTTTATTTTAGTCTCCATTCGGATAAACTAAACTGAATACAAGGTTAAATTTATTAAATACTGCTAATAGTACTGGAAATTTTTAATATTTACAAAACGAACAAATTGACTGAATGAATAGCAATCCATCTCTTTACATATAATAAGAATAAAAATCTAACGTGTTTGTACTTATGAGATTTTCGAGAGATAAAAATGTTGCAGGTATCTAGGAATAACTAATAAATTATGTTTCAATGATTTTTACAAATGTCTGTCGGTCTGTTTGTGTGAACACGCGTCACTGCTAAAGTACTAGGTTCAGACTTAACAACACGACGAAAATCATAAAGCATAACCTTTAGTATAACTTAGTATTTATTTTATTAAAATTGGTCCACTCTATCAAAAGTTATTGTAACGACGGCTTGAGTTAAGTACGAGAGATGAGTAGTAATTTAATATTATAAAGCTGGAAGGTTTTTTTGGGTGAACGTGCTAATCTAGGAACTCCTGGTTCAATTTGAAAAAATATTTCAATGTTAGATAGGTTAAATAACGAGGAAGGTTATATATCATCATGATAAGACCAGTAGGAGTGGAGCACCAATGAAGAATGTTTCAAATTCGTTAACACACAGGGTAAGTTAACGGTAACGCGTAAAGTAACTATTCTACGAGGACGAAGTCGTGGGCAGAAGTTTGTCTTAAATAAAGTAATGGATCTTTGCAACCATTAAGCTTTTGTGCAACTATATCTAACAAGTAAATGCAACTGCGTCCGTGATTAACCGTTTGGAATTCCATGTTTGAAAAACAACGATTTAAAAAATCAGGTTCACATAGTTTTATTCTAATAAAACGTGGCTTTATTATTGACTTTGTTTTCGAGCACGACACGTCGTAGTACAGCTAGCATCTAAGTTATCTCACACTTTTTAATTTGTATATCCAGTAGTTTGTAGGTAATGCACGTTCAAATTAACAGAGCCACAGAGATTCGAAAAATAATTCAAATATAGTCGTAATTAATTACATTGAATCTAAGTCTCCTTTAGCATTTATTTTCTTACAAAAATTTTAATGTACAAATTTTGTCTCATCTTGTATCATTTTTTTTTCATACTTTTTTTATATTTGGAACAAACAAGATTGGAAAATCGGGCTATTAGGCGTGGTGAAACGTTTATTTACAGGACCATTGATTACTCTTTTTCTTGTACTTTGTTAGTATCATCATGTTATTTACGAGGGAGAAATTTTACATGTTCAGTTGCTTGAAGGATAATTTATTACTTTCATTTTTCTAATCGTTCACTATGTATTTTGGTATCAGAAGCTTAAATTTATTTAAAATCCTTTCTCTCAGACATTACGTTCTCAATAATTGATCAATTCTCCAAATTTCATTTTTAAATTAAATTAATAAGCTAAAATACTTGAGATGCCTTACTTAAGAAGCTAAAAATCTATATATAAATAAATTTTCAGTTAGTCTAGA